>OY726530.1:5617346-6217346 GCA_963383655.1 Bathymodiolus septemdierum | reverse complement strand
AGACATCATAATCAGACATCATAATCTACCCACATTTCTTTAGAAATGCCTGTACCAAGTCAGGGTCATTAAGGTTTTCACAGTTTTCCGGTTGTTGACTGATTTTGTCTGTTTATATAATTATGAGTTTTGACTTTCCCTTTGTAAGATTGTTCGGAGTTCGGTAATTTTGTTATTACCCTGATCAAATTTAGATGATATCGGACAATGCGGAATTTTTGCGGTATTGTGGCGGCCATTTTGAAAATGGTGATCGGTAGAAATTTTTTAATGTCGGGAATCAATTCGGGACATCATTATCTACCCACATATCAAATTGTGATGATATCGGACAATGTTGAATTTTTACTGCCCATTTTTTATGCCGTCTTTGGCAGCCATTTTGAAAATGGCAAACATCTCGAAAATTTTGAAATGCAGAATTGCTCCTCTAATGGTGACCTATCACTATGTCAAATTTTATGTCTCTATCATTATCCATTTAGAAGTTATCAACATTACTGTACGAAATTTCAACTTTCCCATAGGATTCTATAGTAACCCCCACCCCCTTTGAACCCCTCAAAATATGACTTTGACTCCCTTTACCACAAAGCTGAAAACTTTAGGACCAACTAGAAATATATATCTATAACTTCACCAAGTTTCATGAAATTCTGTCCAGTAGTTCCTGAGATCTGCTGTGGACAAGTTCATGGTCCATGGAAAGAAAGAAAGAGGAGAAGAATAATAATAACCAGAGGCTCTCAAGAGCCTGTATCGTTCACCTGGTAATAAAAAAAACCAATTGGTCCTATGTAAAAACTATGTCCTGCAGTGGTAGCCATCTTGGAATTACGATCAACATAAAAAACACAAAGTTTGTAAAGGACCTTCCAATGATTGATGCACAGTTTAGGTTCAATCAGTGCAATAGCTTCAGAGAAGAATATATTTCTGTATTTTCCCCATATGGTTCTGTGTTAATACTATGACCTGTGGTGGCAGCCATCTTGGATTTCCGATCGGCATAAAAAACAGAGGACCTTCCAATGATCATTCCTGGGCAGTTTGGTTTCAACTGTCCAAGTGGTTTCAGAGAAGAAGCATTTTGAAACATTTTTCCCATAGGGTCCAATGTTAAACTAAGTCCTGCCGTAGCCGCCATTTTGAATTTCATATCAGAACAAAAAACGTAAAGTTTGTAGAGGACCATCCAATGAACATTCATGTACAGTTTGGCTTTAATCATATTTGTAGTTTCTGAGAAGAAGGCATTTGAACATTTTCCCATAGGGTCCAATGTTAATCTATGTCCTGCGGTGGTGGCCATCTTGGATTTCCGATCGGCATAAAAAACACACACCTTATAGAGGACCTTCCAATGATCATTCCTGGGCAGTTTGGTTTCAATTATCCAAGTGGTTTCAGAGAAGAAGCGTTTTGAAACATTTTTCCCATAGGGTCCAATGTTAAACTAAGTCCTGCCGTAGCCGCCATTTTGAATTTCATACCGGAACAAAAAACGTAAAGTTTGTAGAGGACCATCTAATGAACATTCATGTACAGTTTGGCTTTAATCATATTTGTAGTTTCTGAGAAGAAGGCATTTGAACATTTTCCCATAGGGTCCAATGTTAATCTATGTCCTGCGGTGGTGGCCATCTTGGATTTCCGATCAGCATAAAAAACACACACCTTATAGAGGACCTTCCAATGATCATTCCTGGGCAGTTTGGTTTCAATTATCCAAGTGGTTTCAGAGAAGAAGCGTTTTGAAACATTTTTCCCATAGGGTCCAATGTTAAACTAAGTCCTGCCGTAGCCGCCATTTTTAATTTCATATCAGAACAAAAAACGTAAAGTTTGTAGAAGACCATCTAATGAACATTCATGTACAGTTTGGCTTTAATCATATTTGTAGTTTCTGAGAAGAAGGCATTTGAACATTTTCCCATAGGGTCCAATGTTAATCTATGTCCTGCGGTGGTGGCCATCTTGGATTTCCGATCGGCATAAAAAACACACATCTTATAGAGGACCTTCCAATGATCATTCCTGGGCAGTTTGGTTTCAATTATCCAAGTGGTTTCAGAGAAGAAGCGTTTTGAAACATTTTTCCCATAGGGTCCAATGTTAAACTAAGTCCTGCCGTAGCCGCCATTTTGAATTTCATATCAGAACAAAAAACGTAAAGTTTGTAGAGGACCATCTAATGAACATTCATGTACAGTTTGGCTTTAATCATATTTGTAGTTTCTGAGAAGAAGGCATTTGAATATTTTCCCATAGGATCCACTGTTAATCTATGTCCTGCGGTGGCGGCCATCTTGGATTTCCGATCGGCATAAAAAAACAGAAACTTTGTAGAGGACCTTCCAATGATCATTCCTGGGCAGTTTGGTTTCAACTGTCCTAGTGGTTTCAGAGAAGAAGCATTTTGAAACATTTTTCCCATAGGGTCCAATGTTAAACTAAGTCCTGCCGTAGCCGCCATTTTTAATTTCATATCGGAACAAAAAACCTTAAGATTGTAGAGGACCATCCAATGAACATTCATGTACAGTTTGGCTTTAATCATATATGTAGTTTCTGAGAAGAAGGCATTTGAACATTTCCCCATAGGGTCCAATGTTAATCTATGTCCTGCGATGGCGGCCATCTTGGATTTCCGATCGTCATAAAAAACAGTAATTTGGTAAAGGACATTCCAATGATCATTCATTTACAGTTTGGGTTCAGTCAGTTCATTAGTTTCAGAGAAGAAGATCTTTGAAATTTCAGCCTATCAGAGCATATTATTGGCCCTGGCAGCCACATTGAATATCCGACTGGAACGAAAAACAGTAACTTTGTAGAGGACCATCCAAGAAACATTCCTGCTAAGTTCGGTTCCAATCGGCCAAGTGGTTTCGGAGAAGAAGCTTGAAATGTGAAAAGTTTACAGATGACAGACGACGGACGCCAAGTGATGGCAATAGTTCACCTGGACCTTTGGTCCAGATGAACTAATAAGAAGAAACTGAGGAAAAACAATAAGTCTCCAAACGTTGTTTGGGAGATTTAAATATCAATATAAGTAAAACAAGCTAACAAAATTACTTTTATTACACACGGGTTCCGGGTTTCAGTGGTATCGGACGTACGAGAGAGGGTCCGAGATTTAGTATCACCTTTGCACTTTATGTTAAGAAGATCTTCATTAGTTGAGTGTGTTAGTGTGTTACATGGAACGTGTTTACAATGTGCAGAAATTTTTTGTATCCATCAGTATGTGCAGCCATGTTTGTCAAAAAATCCTAAGTACACATTTTATACCATAAAGAGCTCATTGACACTCACATATTACTACATTTGGTTGATTTATTTCTTAATAAAGGGCTAAAAAAACTGCCATATAAACTAAATTTAATGACCATTACATTGAATGAAAATGTATAAAAAAATAATATGGACAATAGAGAACAGACAATAGACAATTTTTTAACCAATCAGAAACCATGGTAGACATCTTGGATTTAGGGCAATATCAATGGACACAACCTTGGAAGATGATTTATACAAGGAGTATCACATCTAAGTAATTTCTAATTTGGCCAAGTAGGTCTTGAGAAGATCAAAATGTGAAAATTTAACTGATGACTGATGACAAGTGATGGGAAAAGCTCACGTGAGCTAAAAAAAAGTATTTTTGTTATTAAAGAAAATCAGCATTAATTTCTAATGAAAATTAAATTACAAAAAAAAATAAACCTTCTTGCTCAGTCTATATTTAAACCGAGGAAATCAGAAATTGTATCCAATAGAAGTCTTGTTAGTAATTAAAAAATTTACATAATTTACTGTTATAAAAACATTGTTCTGAGACAAACCTTCTAACTCTAAAACCTTGACTCTGATTTCATTTCCATGCTCACTGACAGGTGCCCCATGCAATCTACAAAAAAAAACACTAATAAACTGAAAGTAATTACGAAATTGGCATCATTTAACGTGAGATGCAGTCATGTGGATATAATTCACATTTATTATAGATTCTGTTACATCTGATTTATAGCTGTGTTCATTCATGCGGATCTGATTTCAAACTCCAGTGGTAACATATGCCATTGAATAAAATATATGTAACAATCCATATTACAAGTATTATATATCAAATATGTCTAACATTTGTGTAAATAGGAACGGTTTGTGTAAATAGGAATGGGGATATTTCAATCTAATTCAAATTAGTTGTCTGTTGTATCTTTTTTGAGGCCGTCCTGGTCATGATCGTATGGTAGTTGGATTTACAACTACCTGTGCAATCAGTGCCTATCACCACTGACATGGGGTTGAACCTGGCTCATGATGAGGTATACTCGATACAACATTATGTGATGAAGTTTGTCAGTGACTTGCGACAGGTCGGTGGTTATCTCCGGGTCCTTCGGTTTTCTCCACCAATAAAACTGACCACCACGATATAACTGAAATATTGTTGAAAGTGGCGTTAAAACTACATCAAACAAACATAAAACATTTTTTCTAGAGATACACTAACATCTAGTAACATCCCCGTTTGGGGTCATGTCAGGTAACCTTTTGTTCATCTTTGAATTATATACAAGACAGTTAAATATATTGGTAAATCGGACAACAGCTCTTGATGTGTATTTGGTTTTAAAAAGTAGGCTCATCACTGATTGGTCGATTGAAAATATGAAGCCCAACATGACCCCAAACAGGAATCATTAGATGTTAGTGTATTGGTATGGAATTATTTAAATAAGATACAAGAAATATCTAATTTTGATTGGGAGACATCATTTTGATGTGACATAAACAATTTTCAAATTAAGGGCGAAGCAGAGCGAAGCATGATACGACCGCAGCATGCACAAAAAAAATGTTGACAATTTAAAGTTGAACATTAGTGTATATTAAAAGTAAGTGTGGACACAGTATTTTACTTGACACAGTAGATTGCTGGACCTATAATGTGTTAGACACAGTAATATGCTGAACCTATAATGTGTTAGACACAGTAATATGCTGAACCTATAATGTGTTAGACACAGTAATATGCTGAACCTATAATGTGTTAGACACAGTAATATGCTGGACCTATAATGTGTTAGACACAGTAATATGCTGGACCTATAATGTGTTAGACACAGTAATATGCTGGACCTATAATGTGTTAGACACAGTAATATGCTGAACCTATAATGTGTTAGACACAGTAATATGCTGGACCTATAATGTGTTAGACACAGTAATATGCTGGACCTATAATGTGTTAGACACAGTAATATGCTGAACCTATAATGTGTTAGACACAGTAATATGCTGGACCTATAATGTGTTAGACACAGTAATATGCTGGACCTATAATGTGTTAGACACAGTAATATGCTGGACCTATAATGTGTTAGACACAGTAATATGCTGAACCTATAATGTGTTAGACACAGTAATATGCTGGACCTATAATGTGTTAGACACAGTAATATGCTGGACCTATAATGTGTTAGACACAGTAATATGCTGAACCTATAATGTGTTAGACACAGTAATATGCTGGACCTATAATGTGTTAGACACAGTAATATGCTGGACCTATAATGTGTTAGACACAGTAATATGCTGAACCTATAATGTGTTAGACACAGTAATATGCTGGACCTATAATGTGTTAGACACAGTAATATGCTGAACCTATAATGTGTTAGACACAGTAATATGCTGGACCTATAATGTGTTAGACACAGTAATATGCTGAACCTATAATGTGTTAGACACAGTAATATGCTGGACCTATAATGTGTTAGACACAGTAATATGCTGAACCTATAATGTGTTAGACACAGTAATATGCTGGACCTATAATGTGTTAGACACAGTAATATGCTGAACCTATAATGTGTTAGACACAGTAATATGCTGGACCTATAATGTGTTAGACACAGTAATATGCTGAACCTATAATGTGTTAGACACAGTAATATGCTGAACCTATAATGTGTTAGACACAGTAATATGCTGGACCTATAATGTGTTAGACACAGTAATATGCTGAACCTATAATGTGTTAGACACAGTAATATGCTGGACCTATAATGTGTTAGACACAGTAATATGCTGAACCTATAATGTGTTAGACACAGTAATATGCTGGACCTATAATGTGTTAGACACAGTAATATGCTGAACCTATAATGTGTTAGACACAGTAATATGCTGAACCTATAATGTGTTAGACACAGTAATATGCTGGACCTATAATGTGTTAGACACAGTAATATGCTGAACCTATAATGTGTTAGACACAGTAATATGCTGAACCTATAATGTGTTAGACACAGTAATATGCTGAACCTATAATGTGTTAGACACAGTAATATGCTGAACCTATAATGTGTTAGACACAGTAATATGCTGAACCTATAATGTGTTAGACACAGTAATATGCTGGACCTATAATGTGTTAGACACAGTAATATGCTGAACCTATAATGTGTTAGACACAGTAATATGCTGAACCTATAATGTGTTAGACACAGTAATATGCTGAACCTATAATGTGTTAGACACAGTAATATGCTGGACCTATAATGTGTTAGACACAGTAATATGCTGGACCTATAATGTGTTAGACACAGTAGATTGCTGAACCTATAATGTGTTAGACACAGTAATATGCTGGACCTATAATGTGTTAGACACAGTAATATGCTGGACCTATAATGTGTTAGACACAGTAATATGCTGGACCTATAATGTGTTGGACACAGTAATATGCTGGACCCATTGTATTTTGGACATTTGTCTTGCTCTTACTATTTTAAAGTGCACCACTTCTTGAAAATAACAATTTTTTTTATGATTCTTCAATATGCTATTATCATTAATCATCAAGACGATCATTTTACAAAGCAAAAAAACTGCATCAAAATTGGATGAAAATAAGAAAATTCAATTAAATTTTTTTCCTTTAAGTTTATCTCTGAAACCGTATAATATGTAAGAGGAAATTTGTTGATATATTACCAAAAGTTCAATCAATGCAAAGATAAAAATTGCATCACAATTGGGCTAAAAATAAAATTCCACATATCTTTAAAATATGAGATATTTTGCAATTTTAGATCCTTTTTTGAAATAAAATACCCCCAAAAATGTATAATTAAGGATGCTCATGATCAATTTACAAGAAAATGCATTATAATTGGTTGAAAAAAAAAGGTAAAAAATTAGAAATTTACCCATTTTATGTCCAAAAACGGTAATAGTTACATAATAATACAATGCATTTTTCTGAAAATGTTTTTTCAAAGAAATTCATTAAAAAAAAATCCATTAATATCAAATGAAAAATAAACTCTCTGTGTACAAATATGTTACGTTATGGTACGTTATGCTATGTAACAGTTTTGAAAATGAATTCAAATGTTATTCTTTGGTTATAAATTAAATCAATGAGATTCAGCACCAAATAAAATCAGTCCTCGAAATGAAAATTTAAAATTTACTGGTCAGAATCAAATTCTTGAATTTTTATTTTATATATCTAAATAAAAACTGAAAAATTTACTGGACTGAACAAAGTTGTACTGGTCTTGGGTCAGAGGACCGGTGATCATCATGATAACTGCAAAATACTTCAATAATGGGCGAAAAAGTGCTTCGCTAGTGTTAGTATATTGGTATGTCTTGTCAACAAAAATATTGCACTTTTCTCTGAAGGGGTATGAAATTAAATTGACCATGATCACTAATTGAATCGTTAAAGACATCTGGAAAAAATGGACTGGCATTAAAACAACTATGTGGCAAACGAAATGAGAACAATGGACATGTAATGTTCAGAGGTTATCTGAAATTACCTTCAATTAGTTGAAGGAGGTCAATATTTGGTGGAAGCACAACATACATGAAATTAAAATTAGATCTCCTCACTTGTCACCCCCACACTTTTTGGAACGACAAAGAAAAAGGGGGGAACAGGGTTAGGTTTATGGTGTTTAACGCCACTTTCAACAATATTCCAGTTATATAGTGGAGGTCAATTTAATCGTTGGAGGAAACCAGTGTACACGGAGAAAACCACCGACCTGCCACAACTCGCTGACAAACTTTATCACATAAAGTTGTGTCAAGTACACCTGCCATGAGTGGAATTTGAACTCACAACTTTAGTGGTGATAGGCACTGATTGCACAGGTAGTTGGAAATCCCACTACCATAGGATCACCACCACGATGATCCCTTGTTCTGAATACATACTTTCGTTCTAAGTGATATGAGAGAAAATCAAACCTGGCATCCGATATGACTCATCAGAAGAAAAAAGGGGGGGGAGCATGTGAGAAGATCTAATTATAATCAGATTGGTAGAAATACAAAAGTAAAAGGGGGTTAATTTCGTACTGAATACATATTTTCACACTATGTGACGCGAGAGAAAAATTAAGTCAGCCAACATTACGTCTCTTCAGCTTCAAGCCAATAGAAACGTTATCAATATTTACAAGAGTGATTTTTAATTTCGTAAAATGTTCAGTAACCAGCATCATTAGCCGTAGCATCAAGATTTTATATTGATATGCATTCATTTTCATAACAATGCATGTTTTCGTTCATTATTAAAACAAGCGATGCGGAATATCAAAGCTTTGACATTTCATGCTGAACACACACAGTATTGTAATTTACCGAATAAATGATCCAAAAACTTTAGAACAAAGCTAACAGTCTAATGAAAATTCATGAATGAAGTCATGCACATAAGTCTTTCTATCGGATATGCTTCAATACATAATCATAACAGGATTAATGAGAAATAGAAGAAACATATTGCAAAATATCTACATAAATTACGACAAATACGTTTTATAGTTTGATGAAATATTGAAATAAGATTGATATTTATTCTTCACAACTAAATTTCCATGAATAATTTTCACCTTAAGCACAAATCTACGTTAACTACAGATTAATTTCTGTTGTGTAAGCAACAATCACAATATTTAAGGCCCTGTACACATCTATGTTAAAAAAAAAAACATGTGTACCACCCGTATCTAGCATTTAATGTACTTTCATTGCACTTTACTTGAAATTTATTAAATATTAACAATAAACTGTCATCTCCTAAAATAACATTGCACTTAAATAGCATACCGAATCTACATGTATTTGTTATTACTTACTCACAATGTACTTTTATATCTAACTCACAATGTACTTTTATCATTAACTCACAATGTACTATTATCTCTAACTCATGATGTACTGTCATATCTTGACTCACAATACACTTTTATTTCTAACTCACAAATGCAAGATACTTTTATTTCTAATACTCAATGTACTGTCATCATTTGACTCACGGTGTACTTTTTATCTCCAACTCGCAAGGTATTTTTATATCTAACTCACAACGTCAAGATATTTTTATCTCCAACTCCCAAGGTACTTTTATCTCTAACTCACAATATACTTTTATTTCTAACTCACAATGTACTTTTATCTCTAACTCACAATGTACTTTTATATTTAACTCACAATGTACTTTTATATCTAACTCACAATGTACTTTTATATTTAACTCACAATGCACTTGTATCTCTAACTCACAACATACTATTCATATCAACATTTTATATCTAACTCACATTTGTACTTTTATCTTTAACTCACAATGTACTTTTATATCTAACTCACAATGTACTTTTATCTTTAACTCACAATGCATTTTTATCTCTAGCTCACAATGTACTTTTATCTCTACTTCACAATGTACTTTTATATCTACATTTTGTGTAACTCACAATGTACTTTTATATCACTCACAATGCACTTTTATATCTAACTCACAATGTACTTTTATCTTTAATTCACAATGTACTTTTACATCTACATTTTGTGTAACTCACAATGTACTTTTATATCACTCACAATGTACTCTTATATCTAACTCACAATGTACTTTTATCTTTAATTCACAATGTACTTTCATATCTAACTCACAATGTACTTTTATATCTAACTCACAATGTACTTTTATCTTTAACTCACAATATACTTAATTTTTTCTTTTATATCTAACTCAAAATGGACTTTTATTTCTAATGCATTGTAATCTCTTGACTCACAATGTATTTTAATCTTGACTCACAATGTACATTTAACTCTAACTCACAATGTACTTTTATCTAAATGCTCAATATACTGTCATATCTTGACTCACAATGTACTTTAACCTCCAACTCAAACTGCATTGGTGTAATGTAAAAATTCCTCATTTGACGTTAATTAAATTGCAATCACTCCCTCACTCTAACTCACAACATATTGTTATCTCCACCTCACAATGCACTTTTACTTCTTACTCATGGTACCTTTTACTCAAAACTCCGAATGTACTTTTACTATACAAAATCATTTTACAACATAATTTTACATCAAACTGGCAAATTTTTACATTTTGCCATAAACTCAAGAGTATGAATTTTAGACCAAAATACATTTGTATTAAGTTACCTTAACATCAATTTATTTTAACACAATATCAACATGTATTTTTACTTCTCACACACACACATTTTACCACAATATCAACATGTATTTTTACTTCTCACACACACACATCTTACCACAATATCAACATGTATTTTTACTTCTCACACACACACATTTTACCACAATATCAACATGTATTTTTACTTCTCACACACATTTTACCACAATATCCGCATGTATTCTTACTTCTCACACACACACATCTTACCACAATATCCGCATGTATTTTTACTTCTCACACACACACATTTTACCACAATATCAACATGTATTTTTACTTCTCACACACACACATTTTACCACAATATCAACATGTATTTTTACTTCTCACACACACATATTTTACCATAATATCAACATGTATTTTTACTTCTCACACACACACATTTTACCACAATATCAACATGTATTTTTACTTCTCACACACACACATTTTCCCACAATATCAACATGTATTTTTACTTCTCACACACACATTTTACCACAATATCAACATGTATTTTTACTTCACACACACACACATTTTACCACAATATCCACATGTATTTTTACTTCTCACACACACACATTTTACCACAATATCCACATGTATTTTAACTTCTCACACACACATATTTTACCACAATATCAACATGTATTTTTACTTCTCACACACACACATTTTACCACAATATCAACATGTATTTTTACTTCTCACACACACACATTTTACCACAATATCAACATGTATTTTTACTTCTCACACACACACATTTTACCACAATATCCACATGTATTTTTACTTCTCACACACACATATTTTACCACAATATCAACATGTATTTTTACTTCTCACACACACACATTTTACCACAATATCAACATGTATTTTTACTTCTCACACACACACACACATTTTACCACAATATCAACATGTATTTTTACTTCTCACACACACATTTTACCACAATATCCACATGTATTTTTACTTCACACACACACACATTTTACCACAATATCCACATGTATTTTTACTTCTCACACACACACATTTTACCACAATATCCACATGTATTTTTACTTCTCACACACACACACACACACACATTTTACCACAATATCCACATGTATTTTTGCTTCTCACACACACACACATTTTACCACAATATCCACATGTATTTTTTACTTCTCACACACACATTTTACCACAATATCAACATGTATTTTTACTTCACACACACACACACACACACAACCATCAATTCACAATGTCTGTGAATCACAAATTAATGTAGTCATACCTGTATATAAAGACCACTCAAGGGAACCTGAAAATGTGGCCTTTATGAGCAGTTGCCTTTTAAAATTATATGCGTTACCAGTATTCATTAATGGGAAAAATGAGACTGTTCTTTATAGACAGTGATTTGTTATATAGAGGTGCTCTTTAAGGTAGGTTTGACTGTACTTTCATCAATTCACAGTAATACCCACTAAGACAGTTTGTCTACACATGTAGTAGCTTACCATAGCTTTAAATCTGAACACACATATACAGTTCTTACATGTATCATGTGCATACATATTTTGTAATATAATGACCTATAACCTTTCTAATATTTTGACTACACAATACAAATGTCAAAGTCACCTAAAAAAAAAAGTATTTGTAATATTTTATATTTAAGAATATCGCTAAACTGAATGCTAAGGTAATTTGAAACTAACTGAAACCCTATCATGTCTGTGAGCCGACGAAAATTCATGGATGATGTCATACACACAAGTCTTAATATTGTTGAGGAAGAAAATATTTTAACATTTTCCATTCGATCCTGTTAAAAAAATTGTTTGCAGTGGTACATTTTTGTATCAATGGCAGCCATCCATACTGACAAATAAAAATTCAGTCCTCATTGAGCACCGGTCCTCTGGTCCAAGACCAGTAAAACTTTGTTTGGATCAGTAAATATTTCAGTTTTTATTTAGATTTATACATATGAAAATAAATTGCAGAATTTGATTCGGACCAGTAAATTCAAATTTTCATTTCGATGACTGAAAACTTTGTAAAGGACCACCCTATTATCATTCATATACAGTTAGTGTTCAATCAAATTTGTTGTTTCTGAGAATTAACAAATGCACAAAGAAGCTTTGATTTTATATAAATAAGATTCTACATGTAATAAATAAAGTCATCCAGAAGAGGTTGAGGCTGTCGTGGTCGTGATCGTACAGTAATTGGATTTACAACTACCTATGCAATCAGTGCCTATCACCACTAACTTTGTGAGCTCGAATCCCATTCAGGCGAGGTTTACTCGATACAACATTATGTAATAAAGATTGTCAGTGACTTACGGCAGGTCAGTGGTTTTCTCCGGTTTCCACCAATAAAACTGACAGCCATAATATAATTGAAATATTGTTGAAAGTAGCATTAAACACCAAAAACCAACCATCTAGCTGACATGCATTTAGTCTGATCATAGGAAAATGATGACTTTTCGTAGAGAATCCTCCATACCCAGTGGTTTTTAAGGAGAAAATTGAAATATTTGATATAAAAAGTTAACAGACAGAAAGATCACAGACACCAAGTGATGGTGAATCAAAAGCTTACATAAACATTGCCTTTTGATAGGCCAGGGCTATCAATATGTTTCAAGTCCACCAGTACTTCACTATTTACAGGCGGTACTTTGTATTAAAATTTGAAAAATGTTCATGAATATCTTATACAACTCTTTAAAATCAGGAGGTACCAATCACCATTTTATGCAGGTAAAAGTACCTGGTACCACTCCTGATTGAATGGCTTGATAGGCAAGTTCCTGTCTTTTCTATATTCTGTACTAATTTTGAAAAAATGCAACTTAACGACACTTAACATATCATGCAAGATGCAAATAAATATTGATTCAAGACTCTGTCTGACTCTTTGATCCTTCACGATCAATAGTACATGTACATGTAAATCTGCACGAAATTTCCACACTAATTTCCTCTTTCATTTTCAAAATTATTGGAGAATAAATATGGTGATGAGTGTACATGTACCCATAATATTTACACAGATATCAAAATTCCTGACATATGTCATGTGATAATAGTCCTCGAAATAAAAATTTGAATTTGCTGGTCCGAATCAAATTCTTTAATCTATTTTGATATAGTTCTAAATAACTAGAGACTCAGTGGGCTGAGCCTGTGTCGCTCACCTTTCATTCTGATTTGAGGAAACTTAATACAGAACCTTCCATACATGAAGATGCTTCCTACCAAGTTTCGGTTTATATGGTTAAGCAGTTTCAAAGGAGAAGATTTTTTTTAGAAATTGACCAATCAGAAACAAGAATTGCATGTGGTGGCCATGTTTGCTAACCGATCGGGACAAAATGAGCAATCTTCATAGAGAACATTCCATAGATGCTTCCTACCAAGTTTCGGTGGTAGCCATGTTTGCTAACCGATCGGGACGAAATGAGCAATCTTCATAGAGGACATTCCATAGATGATTCCTACCAAGTTTCAGTGGTAGCTATGTTTGTTAACTGATCGGGACAATATGAGCAATTTTCATAGAGGACATTCCATAGATGCTTCCTACCAAGTTTCGGTTCATTTGGCCAAGCAGTTTCAGAGGAGAAGATTTTTAGAAATCGGCCAATCAGAAACAAGAATTGTCTGTGACTGCCATGCTTGGTAATGGATCATAACAAAATGTGCACTATTTAGAGAAGACCTTCCATAGATGCTTCCTACCACGTTTTAGTTCATTTGGCTGAGGGTTTTCAGAGGAGAAGATTAAAATGTAAAAAGTAAACGGATGACAGACGACGGACACCAAGTAATGGCAAAAGCTCAAATTGCCTTTGGCAAGGTTTGCTAAAAAGAATATTAAAATGTGAATACCTACTTGTAATGTATAGAATAAACATGTTACACTATATCAGCATTAGTTAATTTCTAAGGGAGATAATGGCAAGAGTTATCTTTCTTTTAACAGTTAGGCAAGAGTTATCTTTGTTTTAAAAGAGGAGAAGATTTTTTAGAAATCAACCAATCAGAAACAAGAATTGCCTGTGGCAGCCATGTTTGTTAACCGATCGGGACAAAATGGGCAATTTCATAGAGGAACTTCCATAGATGCTTCCTACTAAGTTTCGGTTCATTTGGCCAAGCGGTTTCAGAGGAGAAGATTTTTAGAAATCAACCAATCAGAAACAAGAATGGCCTGTGGCGGTCATGTTTGTTAATGGATCAGGACGAAATGAGCAATCTTTATAGAGGACCGCCCATAGATGCTTCCTACCAAGTTTCGGTTCATTTGGCCAAACAGTTTCAGTGAAACGAATTAATATAAGTTTTTCTAAACTTGTTTTCGAATCCCTTTAATTATTTGTATTGTATCATATTGAAATTTATCTTATTGTACTATATTTATTAATTAATAAAATATGTTTAACTAAACGGTTTCAGAAGAGAAGAATTTTGAAAATCAGCCAATCAGAAACATGAGTCGCCTGTGGCGGCCAAGTTTGTTAACGGATCGGGAGGAAATGAGCAATCTTTATAGAAAACCTTCCAAGGATGCTCCCTACCAAGTTTTGATTCATTTGGCCAAGCGATTTCAGAGGAGAAGATTTTTTAGAAATCAACCAATCAGAATCAAGAATGGTCTGTGGCGGCCATGTTTGCTAACGGATCGGGACGAAATGAGCAATCATTATAGAGGATCTGCAATAGATGCTTCTTACCAAGTTTTGGTTCATTTGGCCAAGCAGTTTCAGAGGAGAAGATTTTTTTAAATCGGCCAATCAGAAACAATAATTGCCTATGGCGGCCATGTTTGTTGATAGATCGGGACAAAATGAACAATCTTTAGAGAGGACCTTCCATAGATGCTCCCTACCAAGTTTCACTTCATTTGGCTGAGGGGTTTCAGAGGAGAAGATTAAAATGTGAAAAGTTAACGGACGATGGACGCCAAGTGATGGCAAAAGCTCACGTTGCCTTTGGCAAGGTGAGCTAACAACTGCTAATCGTGAGGAATCTGATAAATACGCAAACATGTACCTCCAATATTCAGCTTTTTAATGTAATTTAAAAAAATTATTGATATTTGAATTTTGACCCAAAAAACCTATTTTCAGTCAAAAATATGAATGGTATAGTAAACATCCTTTAAAAAAAAAAATCTCATGGTTTTAAGCCCAAATTCCAAATATTTTTGTTTAAATCTCAAATTAGGTCTACGGACATACTCAAAAATATATCTATCTATATATATATATATATATATACAATAAAAACCTGCCCATGTGGTCACCTCTATCAAGCAGTCACCAGTGTCAAAAGGTCACATTTTTCTTGTCCTGTCATGAAAATTTCATATGAATTTAACCTCTTTTATGAGGTCACCTGTCTTATAAGGCCACATTTTCTTTGTCCTGAAGACGACTTCTTAATACAGGTTTGACTGTATATATACATGTATATACAAAATGTACAGCCTAGCTTTATTTATTTCAGACAGGGCACCACAATGATGTACTTATAATCAATTTAATTCAGTCACCCAATTTAATATATGCGTATGAAAAATGCACTTTTATTGAAAAAAGACATCATCTTATTTTTTTTATTAAATTGCATAAATGAAATAATATTTGTTAAATGATTTGATTTACATTTTTTTTACATTTAAATCATTTCAACGATTTACGATGTTTGATACTATCAGTACTACATGTATATTAAATGAACATGCGTGCAATCAGCCTACATGTATCTATATAAAGTACCATACATTTAAGACTTACATTTCAATAGCCTGAAAATTGTTTTTGTAGAAAATTCTAGAAATCAAGGAAAAAAAACGTAATTATCCCCAAAGTCATTAAGAGCAAATCTACAAAGTCAGTGAACTGGTGTAAACAGAATGAAGAAAAAATCCATTAAACTGAGAAGTGATAGATGCATCTTGGCTCTCAGCTATGACATCTATAAACCGTTGCCTAGCCAACCAAATCAAGAGTGCAGTCAGCGGAACTTCTACAATTTACGCTTGGTTAAGATGTGGAGAACATCAAACAGGACCTAAAGTAATGAATTTTCATCACAGAAAACCATTAATTAATTTTGAGGGCAACCAAGACAACATAGAGAAAAATTATAAAATTATAAAAGATGTAATTCACAGATAGATGTTATATGATAACCTTTTAAATTTACTACACAAAAATACCATTTGATTATAACATATCTTTTTAATAAAAAAAAATTTCAATAATATAAAAACAGAGTAAAAAAATTATTGCAAAGCTTGATTTGGTTAATCAATTTAATAAAATTTGATTATAACATATTTTTTTAATAACAAAAATTTTAATAATATAAAAACCGATTAAAAAAATTATAGCAAAGCTTGATTTGGTTAATCAATTTAATAAAATTTGATCTTACTAAATAGGCATGACAAACAGCCATATCAAACACTCTGTCAAGGATTCTATTTCAGTTCCTCATTCTATTACCCCTACCTATTTTTTAACTACACGGAAATTTAAAGACAAGTACAGGTGAACTGATCACGATTGTCTTTACAATATAAAACAAAACATTACACTACAATGTACCGGTACAGCAATTTACATTGCAATAATATTAACAATTACAGTCAAAAGTGTATTAAGAGGTCACCTTTGGGACAAAGAAAAAGTGGCCTTATTATAAGACAGATGACCTTTTAAAAGAGGTTCAATTCATATGAAATTTTCTACCAGAGGACAAGCAAAGGTGACATTTAATAGAGGTGACTGCATGAGCAGGTTTGAATGTATTTAACAAAATGTAATTGTGTTTAAAGGCATACAGTTGCTTGCCCATGGTCGGTGGTTCTCTCCAGGTACTCTGCTTTCCTTCACCACTAAAACTGGTCACCATGATATAGCTGAAATATTGCTAAAAGTGACGTTAAAGGCATACAGGCTGTCAGAAATGATTTTTTTGTTTGTATTAAAAGTTGCAAATATTTGATGTTTTATACTAATAAAATGTTCTGAACAAAAATCCAGGTTTTTTTGTTTTTTTTCTCAACTGCAAAATACATCAATACAGAATAGAGTACAATAATATAATAACATATAAAACATCATACAATCTATATAGTCAAGTACAATTAAATCTTCTTACAATCTTTTCCAATATATAATCATATGTATATTGCAGTGGAGTTTTTATTTTTATTTTTAGAATATAAAAGATGAGAAAAGAGGTGTTTCGCAGAGTTTAAAATTGTTTACTATTGATATGTGATACCGGTAAATATTTTTTTTTGTATAATTAGGAAAAAAAGTAGATAAGAATTTTAGTGCATTTTTAAAAAGAACAAAAAAAGACATTGAGAAGATGAGATTGTACTTTAAATTGGCATTTATATGTAAAACTTTTATGGTCTGGACTGGTACAAACAATCAATTGGACTATAACACTGTACCAGATATACAAAAGTATTATTTGGATGGATCAAATATTCATATTGTTTTAATTACCCTGTAATGAGTATACTATAAAGTATACTATAGTATAGTAAATATAAACAAGAAAAGTATATTTAGATAAACTATATCAGTTAATATTTAATGGTGTCTCTATGGAAAGGGAATTTACATAAGAATAAAAAATATGTCAACAATCCTCAAACAGTTTTTCAAAAGTACTCCAATGTAATTGAAATTCTGCAATTCTTTGATTTCGGACAGCAATCATTTTTTCAGTTATATATAAATCTATAAAAAAAAAAAATTAAAAAATCCAGGTTTAAAAAATCTGTTAAAATGGCATAATCAGTGAAAAAATATTTGAATGCTTAGCATCATCTGTTGGTAGAATCACCATTAACACGACCTAATTATAAATCGGCTGCATTTCCGAAGTTTGCCAAACTGCTATAAATAACTGAGGTTGGATAATGAGGTAAGCATGTTGCATGTAAATGCATTAGAATTAATATAATTTAATAAATATATCTATGAAATTGGATCCGGGATAATCAGTTATTATTATATAATGGTATTTAGTAAGAATGACACTTAAAATCGGAAATATGTGATGATTTTTGCACATCCGACATTTTCTTCATCAACAAACAATTTCGCACATGTGCAAACGCTTTCCCGAATGAGTTCACTTTCAGGTCGTATGAATATTGCGCGGGTCAACATTGAATTCTTTTCGGGATGTAAGAAAATCAAACAGCGACGTATTTCCTTCGTTCAAGGCTATTTACGTATGATATTATGAAAAATTTCAACTGCAATTAGTATAAAACATTGAATATTGGCAACTTTTAATATAAAAAAAAATTCAATTCTGACAGCTTTCAAATCCTTTTCTTTATTCAAATTTGTTCGACCACAAGGGCTTCATCAGTGTTTTAATCAATCTAACCAGTAACCCAGGACTCAAATTTGGTGAGAACTCCAAAAATCTGGTGGCTAAACTCAAATTTTAGTGGCCAATGTAAAAAAAATGGTAGCCAAAGAGTAAAAACAAATATTCTTTCCATGATTTAATCAGTCTTCAAGTTCAATGTCCTCTTCTATAGGCCAGTTTGAAAGTTCAATATTTTCCTCTCTCTGGAAAACCAAGTTTCGAGATCTTTTGCTGGGTCATATTCCTCCACGTCAGGCCCTTCACCACTAAGGGACTGACCATTTAACTTGAAGGGGGGGGGGTATGGTTTTTTGTTTCGTTCAGAGTTAGAATTTTGTTTTTTTGTCGCACAAAGTGCGAAATTTTTTCCAGAAATTAACTTTAGGTTATATGACAAAAACCCTGAATCAGATTATTTTTTTTTGCCTCCACCAAAATCAGAATATTTTTTTCAGCAACATTGGGAATCAGAATATTTTTTTAGAAAAAAATCATAACCCCCCCCCCTTTCAAGTTAAATGGTCGTTCCCTAATGACTATTCTTTTATGCTTTTGGCTCTCATTGTGGATTTTTAAGGGTATCTTTCTTGAAAGTCTTACAACCCTTTAAGAAATCAGAATTTCCGGCCATACTCGGAATTGTCTTACAAAATTTACAAGTCATTAGGCCATTCTCATACACGAACCAGGAAAAATCGGAAAGTCATGAATCCTGAAACCTTCTTTTGATATTTTTTTCCGCTACAACGTCCGTTTTTGGTATCACTCTTACAGTTACAATCCTCACTCGTCGGACTGGCGTGTACTACTTCAACATCATTAATGGATGATGATTTTGATTGCTTACTTGCACCAGGGAATTATAGAACATTATATGTTTTATAATTCCCTGCTTGCACCTGCGACAGTGTCATTATTATCACCCTTTCTCTTTACAAAGTTTGATAATTTCAACTGCTGGGACATTTTCACATGTTTACGTATGTACACAGCACATTAATAAAGATCAATATCGATTTTACGCTTTAAATTACTTTGATTTCACTTAACTTTCAATCGCAAAAATGACCATCAGTAAAATCAAATCAATGACAAAAAATTCTGCAGAATTTCCGGTCGCCAACCTCAATTACGCTGGTGGTCATGTAACCCGAATAATCCAGTCGCTATATTACACTCCCGCTGGTCGCTACATTAATGCCTGGATGCATTCATTGATAAAATCTGTCAAACCGGAAATAGTAAATCGCTATGACTTATGGGTATTACGACATGGCCATTAGGCATGAATGGCGCATAAAATAGAAGTGTTTGTAAATAATGTCCAATGGAGCGTGTAGTATAGATTCTACTGCCACTTTTTGTTTTTCTTTGAATTTAAAGGTGTATTTGTCTTCTAAATTTGCAAAGGCACAATCTTTCTCCATGTTTGTTTTGTCAATTTTACAAACAGAAGTCACTAATATGCATACACGCTAATATCTGACATTTGATTAGTCGTCTGAACCAGACAGCAGCAGACAGAGTTTTTCCATTAAGCGTGTTCAAGCCCTCATCCAGCGAAAGTGCCGATAGAGGGCGCAGCATTATTCCAGTTAGTGGTCACGTTAGCCACCAGATTTAAATTTTGGTCGCCAAAAACGAAATTTGGTCGCACAGGCCACCATTTCAGCAGACAAAATTGAGTCCTGTAACCTGACGCTACATCTGAGAGTTAACAAGTATTAAATGGGTTACAGTTATGGTGTTTAATGCCACTTTCAACACTATTTCAGCTATATTGTGGTGGTCAGTTTTATAGGTGAAGGAAACCAGAGTGACCCCGATAAAATTAAACCACAGACCTGCCGCAAGTCACTGACAAACTTTATCACATAATATTGTATCGAGTATGTCTCGCCATGAATGGGGTTCAAACTCACAACTTTAGTGGCGATAGGCACTGATTGCACAGGTAGTTGTAAATCCCACTACCATATGATCACGACTACCACAGCCCCATATACTGTACATCATGGACATATAGTACAAGATTGTGTTTTACATGACAGATCTTTTAGTTAAGGCTTTGAAAAAAAGCATAGATTTCAAACAAATCAAGAGAAGATTGTTCCAAGGGAGAAGATATAGAAATTGATGAGAAAATTAGAGGTTTATCTGCTCCTGTATCGCTCACCTGGTTATTGATGAGAAAATTAGAGGTTTATCTGCTCCTGTATCGCTCACCTGGTTATTGATGAGAAAATTAGAGGTTTATCTGCTCCTGTATCGCTCACCTGGTTATTGATGAGAAAATTAGAGGTTTATCTGCTCCTGTATCGCTCACCTGGTTATTAGAGATTTATCTGCTCCTGTATCGCTCACCTGGTTATTAGAGATTTATCTGCTCCTGTATCGCTCACCTGGTTATTAGAGATTCATCTGCTCCTGTATCGCTCACCTGGTTATTAGAGGTTTATCTGCTCCTGTATTGCTCACCTGGTTATTAGAGGTTTATCTGCTCCTGTATCGCTCACCTGGTTATTAGAGATTTATCTGCTCCTGTATCGCTCACCTGGTTATTAGAGATTTATCTGCTCCTGTATCGCTCACCTGGTTATTAGAGGTTTATCTGCTCCTGTATCGCTCACCTGGTTATTAGAGGTTTATCTGCTCCTGTATCGCTCACCTGGTTATTAGAGGTTTATCTGCTTCTGTATCGCTCACCTGGTTATTAGAGATTTATCTGCTCCTGTATCGCTCACCTGGTTATTTCATGCTCCTGTATCGCTCACCTGGTTATTAGAGGTTTATTTGCTCCTGTATCGCTCATCTGGTTATTAGAGGTTTATCTGCTCCTGTATCGCTCACCTGGTTATTAGAGGTTTATCTGCTCCTGTATCGCTCACCTGGTTATTAGAGGTTTATCTGCTCCTGTTCATTCTTAAACTATTCAAGTACTGTTTGGAATATACAGAGGGCACATCACAAATTTTACATTTCCCGCTATACATTGTGGTCAAGATTTTTCAATACTAATTATATACCATGCAGTATCAGTGAGTAATAGTATCACATGTGATTTTCGTTGTTCTACAAGACACATAGTGGAAATCATGATATGCAGTGTGGTAAACTCGAGAAATACGTCAGTGGCACTTCATCGTTCAGTGCACAGCACATGTATATTTTGGACATGTACATTGTACATATACTTAACCAACAATATAGTTTAATAATAATAATAGTTTATTGCTGTTAAACACCAATCAATCAATCAATCAATCAATCAATCAATAGTTTAATAACAAATATATTCTAATTTTATTAATTCCATTCATCTTACTATAAATATTACCCCCATCTCTATTTTTCTGGGCATGTTAACCCTAGCCATATCTACAAGAATTTCAACTTAGGGAACGACCATTTAACTTGAAGGGGGCGTTATGGTTTTTTCTAAAAAAATATTCTGATTCCCAATGTTGCTGAGCAAATATTCAGATTTTGGTGGAGGAAAAAAAATAATTTGATTCAGTGTTTTTGTCATATTGTGGAATTCTGGAAAAAAAATTCAACTCTCGTGTTGTCCGAAAAAAAAAAACCATAACCCCCCCCCCCTTCAAGTTAAATGGTCGGTCCCTTAGTACAGAGGAAAAACAACAAAATACTAAATTTTGTGATATTTCTTCAAAACAATTCAGCATACAGGTAATATCTTGTGCATACAATTCAGTATGGTAGGCGTTAAAACATTATAATTTCCAGAATTATCTAGTTAAGCTACCAGGGTATGACAAACATCAAAGTGTTAACTGGCACCAATTGAAACGTAACTCGATTGTTTTCTCTTTTACTCTACATAAAACAACAAACTGTAAATTGACACCTCTGCCTATTGACACCTGTCCGATACGGTTGTTTCGAATCGTGTCAAATTCCGACCACGTTCCGTCTTTTTCTTGTCTTGACGTCTGAACAAATCAGCAGGCGACTTCCGGTATTTACGCTATTACTGTGACGTCAGCATATCATAGTCGTAGATGCGGTAGATTATAAGTAATTATAATATGGAGACGCCAAGGAAACCGCTGAATAAATACTGGTGCTCAGTACACCACTATCTGTCTGATATCAGAAATATATACATAAAGGCAGATCGTTTTCCTTTGATGATGCTGACAGCCGCAAATAAAAAAGAAAACAATTTTAATTTTAAAGAAGTATTTGTCTCTGCATTGAAGTCTTTGATACAAATAAAATAATTTAATTGATATCTGTCTTTCACAGAAAATGTTAAAACGGCACATATCGATTGGAGTTTTTGTTGTGTACATTGACACCGGAAGTTCAGTGCCAGGAGTTCCATCGAAATCACGTGATCTGGCAGACGAAAATTAAAAAAAATTGACGGAATGGAAATGATTCGAAACAACCGTATTGAAACGTTTTGTTTTCTTCTTCTCTAGTACATTTTTTCCTTTATATATAATACAGTCAAACCTGTCCATGTGGTCACCTCTAGGCTCTCTTAAGCAGTCACCTGTATTAAAAAGGTCATCATTTTCTTGTCCCATCATAGATAATTTCATATGAATTGAACCTCTTTTAAGAGGTAACCTGTCTTAGAAGACCACTTTTTTTTTGTCCCAAAGGTGACCTCTTCAGTGTTCTCGATAGTCCGTTTTTACAGGGCGCAGCGCCCGCCCTTGTCCGAGTGATGCCCTGCTCTTTTCTCTATTTGTAGCAGCGCCCTGCCCTTTGTGACTAATGTGGATGTCTTTTTCCATACCTGTTACTAGTTCATAATAATCGATTTTTCATATTAAATGCATAAAGTCACGATTAGCGTTATTGTGTAAGACCGCCATTTTTTTTACAGGTAAGTTGTTCACGTGATGATTTATTATTGTTGTTTTGGTTTATTTGGGTTTATTTCTTATTTATATTAAATATTTAAAATTGCTTACTATAGAAAATACCGTTATAATCTTTCAGTTTTATAAATAAATACAGTAATCGTGATTTTGAAAATTATTGAATTATATATGAAGTACTGGTTCCCAGCATATATTTCTGTCAACATTCGTTTAACACAAAGGACGGAAATATTTAAAGGGATATTAAAGCTTGTTTTAACATATATTTTTTCAACTGGTGACGAAGGTTGTTTCTTTTCAATTTAATTGTAAAAACAATCCAAAAACACTTTGCAGTATGCATTTCCACAGTGTTTGGATGGAGATTATATTAATATGAATGTCTTTGAATAAAGTTACATATAGTTATACTAATATAAAAAAAAAAGTTTGAAGTATAACTATATTACAGTTGTGGAAATATGCAATTGTAAGAAGTAGAGGTACATTTGTAGAAAATACATAATTAAATAATAAAAAACATTACTTATTGACTTCTATTTACTGAAGAGAAGTGCCCTTTTCAAGTCAATCTTTGCACATTAAAGTGCCCCTTTTCAGCCAACGCTTACGCATAAAAGTGCCCTTTTCAGAAGTAGCACCATGCCCTTTTGAAATCCCAGCTAGAACACTGCCCTTAATACAGGTTTTACTGTAATTATATATACCCGGTACATGCATACATATGATTAGTACAATAGCATGCATAAATGTATTAAAACTGTCCTATGGTGGCAGTCATATTAGAATTTCGTTTGACACAAAAAATATATATTGAGTAAAGTTTCCGAACAATCCAAAGGGAGGAGTTCGCTGTCAAATGATGTATAATGGCTTCAGATAAAAGTAATTATAAAATATTTTTCAACAGGTTCCTATGTTTAAATTTTGCTGTTGTGGCAGCCATCTTGACTTTCTGATCAGCACCAAATATAAATGTTAATTTTGTAAGGGACCATTTGACATGTTGAATGCATTTTGATTACATGTAATTGTATTCATGTTGAGTTTGGGTTAAATCAAGTTTATAGTTTCTCAGAAGAAAAATTATCTATTCCTTTTCCCATAGGGTCTTATGCTAAAACTATGTCCTGTGACAGTGGCCATCTTGGATTTCCAATCAACAACAAAAAAACACAATTTGTATAGGGTCATAGAGGAAATACATTATGGTGTAACAATTCAATTAAATTTCAAATATGTGGTTTTTGAAAAGATTTTTTGAAAGTTCAGCCAATCAGAAAGCATTGTCCGACTTCAAGCAGCCATCTTGAATTTCTGTAAATGAAACAAAAATCTTATAAATTACCATCGAGTACCAAGTTTGATTTTAGTTGATTCTGTGGTTTTGAGACAGATGACTGAATACTGAATGTGAAAATATAACAGACAAAGATAATAACAGACACAAAGTGATGTTACTGTCCAGTACCCCACATGGATCATTTGTACAGGCTTGCCAATACATAAACTTCATTTCTGTACTAGATATTTGGTTAATCCTGTTATTTTTGGTTTATTCTCTATTATTAATATTATTATTATTATTCCATTTTATATAATTATCTTGTTCTTAATATAGATTGTCTTTATCATACATTTATTAATGTTCATTTATAATTAATAATATTAATAAATTAACAATATAAAAATGATTTTTTTGAAGTTTGCATTATTTTTAGAAACTAATTTTGTTAGTGTGAGTGAACTTAATAGTGTACACATCAGAGACTGGTATATGAATAAGTTGTCATGACTCTTTTATATAGTAACTGGGATTGAGGGATCAATTTTTAAAACAATGTCAATATTGACTCGATCTCCAAAAAGAAAGTTGTCACCCTTTTGGCTTTTCTGAATAACATTACTTTCAATACATTCATTCTCATGCCCCACGTACGTACAGAGGTTGACGTACTTTGTAATTCTGTAAATAAATGTGTACACAGTGATGCAAAACCTTGAATATGTAAAAATACGCACGACTTACCAACCATGAAAATATTTCCTGTGTAACTGTGAGGTGCCTCGACTTGATTTTACGATCTTATCAGTTCAATGTAGACATGGCTGATTTATCACTGTTTATCAGTAAAACTAGAGCAAACTTGTAGGTCAATCATGGAGGTTTAACGCATGACTGTTGTGTCGAGGTTGTTATTGATTGAGTACTGCAGTCTCATCTTTCATTAAACCGTGAAACACGTGATCGGTGTAAAAATAAGTCATGCGAAAAACATGAAGGTTGTTCCGACCCAAAACGACATGAGATATATAGCGGAGGAGAAAAGTTCTGTAAGCATCCATAAGCCAGACATGAAAAGTAAAAAGTATATTTTTAGTAACGACAACTGGGGTGTTTTCTGTGAAAATTCGTTCACCAGTTCATGCCACAGGCGCTTGTGTAGAGTCAAAAATATGCTCGTTATGTAACTGGTATTTTAGGTACATAGCGAGCATATTTTGGACTCTACACAAGCGCCTGTGTTCATACCAACCAAGTCTGGTATTTAAAAAGGTAAATGCACAAAAATGAATAACAAACATATGAAAAGAAACTAGGTAATTATTTAAAAAACTAAAAAAACTCACAAAATTAATCAGAACAACAAATACATTCAAGCACACCTGTTGTTAGTCCGAGATTGATTCCGAAGAAATTTTCTGTCTGTTCTTCATCTCCTATGAAGAACAGACAGAAAATTTCTTCGGAATCCTAATCTCAACGAGATTAGTTCGAGATTCCTCTGCCGTCCGACGGCTTTTTTTTCTCGACTTGCTGGAGCCGTGGCGGCTGCCAGGTTAGTCCGAGATTCCTCTGCGCGCATTCGTGAGTTACTGTGTTATTTGGTCATTCGTGACATATTTTTGAAAATGAAACTCGTCAATTAGTTATAATATAATTATTTTATAGATAGCTGTGAATTACAGAATGTTCCGAGTTAAATAAAAACGATAATTTCACAGTGAAATTATCGTTTTTAATTTCACTCTCGCTATATTTCGCGCCATTTCGTTGTCGACGTCATATGAAGACTTCCAGTTTGAAACGTAAAAATTAGAAGTTATTTGGCTTCGTGTACGTTTCAATTTTGATCAAATTTAACTAAAATAATATTTCAAGGTAAGCATTTTAATTATGTTATTGTCGTGGGTGGGTGGCGCCATGTATTTTGAAGCGATACACATTATAGTATATCCCTACGCTACACAGGTAATATAGTGCAATTAAACTCATTTTATAATATGAGACAGGCAACCTGTTTGAACCCAGTCAGCAACAAGACGTTGATCCAACGTTGGTACATGGTCGGTATGGTTGGTCAAACGTCGCAGTTGGCATGCCAACGTTCGCCCCACGTTGTGCCAACGTGAGCAACCCAACCGTTGGGTTGATATGGTTGGCCCAATGTTGGCACGACGTATGATTTTTGATGGTGAAATGTGTAGCCGATTAGCCAACGTTGGGATCTGACCATTGACCAACCGTCGGCCACGTGTCGTCGGCCCGGCGTCGGTACTTGGTCGCACATTAACTTACTCCATTGTATGTCGATTTGATTTTTTTTTCATCAATACATTTATTTGATATTATGTCCCCCCCCCTAGCTTGGTGAATATAATCTCAAGCCCGGTATACACTATACAAGTTTTGCATCCAAGTCTCCATTCAAGTTTCTTGAATTCAAGTTTTTTGATCGTGTATACCATACAAGAAACTTGAATCAAAAAACTTGAATGGACTTGGATGGAATAGAAATGCATCCTATTTTTCTTTCAACTTGGATGGAACTTGGATGGAGATTGACCAATCAGAAGACAGAATCCTTATCAGAATCAATTTGTGAATGTAAATAATAACAACTACACGTGTTGTGCAAATATGGCGGGAAAAGAGGAAACTCCAAAATGCAGGAAAAAGACAGTCACATGGACTAATGAAATGATTGAAGGTCTAATAGACTTCATGGAAATACATCCCATCGTCGCCTTCGAAGCCATTTACGAGCCCATGTTGACCTCTTTTTGGAGCTTAATCTCCTTCGCAGTACAATTGTACATAATAATGCAATACAAAGGGCAGCACCCTCCTCTCCTCCCAAAAATGCCATTTTGTTTGTTGTATTTCCCGCCAAAACTTGTGTGTATTCATCAAAATTTCTTGCATCGTGTATACACAAACTTGAATTCAAGTTTTCTTGAATGGAGACTTGGATGCAAAACTTGCATCGTGTATACCGGGCTTCAGATAAATATTTGACCGTCACTGCTGTATCGTAAATTTCTACCATCCCTCTTTGATAATAATTGATGTTGCATGCAATTTGATACTTCCTGTAGCTTTTTAGACATCGTTTGCGCGCCATTTCTTTTGACATCCTGCGTAGAAGACGAAGAAAGACGAAGAAATGTAAGTGTTTACATTTTATGTTTTAAAGAAAAACTTTGATGAAAAAAAATAACGAAAGTCATTGAAGGTGTCATACGGAAAAATCACTGTTAAAGAATAATTAAGAATTCCTATATATCAAGGATGCGTCTGAAATGATGATTTTTTAAAGCTTGCTGATAAAATGATTTAAATATTGCGTGTTTTGTGCGAATTCAAGACAAACCGTACTGGTTATATACAAGTATGGGGAACTCCCTTTTTGCATTTGAATGTTTTGTTTATCTGCGAAATAATACATTTTGTATATATACTGATTTTTTTCCCATGTTTTTTTTTTCATTACCAGGTACATTTTTGCAGCTTCGGTCGATATCTCGCACAGTTATTTCCTTTGCAATTGCACTTGTATACATACTAGAGTTATGAGGGAGTTTTTATTGATGAGAAATACAATTTAAAAAAGCTATAACAGGTTATTTGTATGCCGTTAAATTAAGGTGAAATTAACCTCTGATCTTTTCATTATAGTTTTTGTCTACAAATTTGAAAAATACCATTTAGCTATAGATTGATGTTTGTTATAATTATAATCTGTGTATTATCTAAATAACTATTACTTGAGAAGTTGCGTGAACAATTGATTAATTGTAACACGAGCGGCCTGACCAATTTTCTCTTATTGACATGTGTACTGGGTCAAACGCATGAGTAACTTGACAAGTTGTACAATTTGTTAGTATTATAAATTAAATAACATACCGGCTTATCATACACAGTACTGGCTGGTGAATGCATAATAAATACATTTAAAATAACTACCGTCGCGGTATTATTTTTTTATTTCAGAAAGAAAAACTCGCATTCTCACATCAGACTCAATAAAATGTTTTACTGGACAGTTAAAAGAAAAGTTAAAAAAAAAAAAAAAAAAAAAAAATCACTGGAAGACAATTTGCCGGTTAATCCCAAGCCCCCCGCCGGTGCTGATGTAACACATGCTTCAAATTGTGATGATTTTAATACGATTCTAATACATTCCCAAGTTACTGTCTCTCATCTAATTTAATTTTACACAAGTAAGAGAAATCGACTTCAAAACAGATATCAACTGAATTCATTTACAATTTGGTGAAACATTTGGACGCATTTATGAATCTATTCTTCAAAACGTATACTTATTTTGTTTGAAATTATTCCAGATGCAGTTCGCAGAAATATTCTAACAAGACAGGAAACGGATGACAGAATAGAAAATGTGATCAAAGACTGGTTAAAATATGCTAGTGATCGGGATGGTGGAAGAAAAAAGAGAAAAAATGCGGAATGCAATCAACAGGAGACGAACGTTCCTCATCAATAGACATTGACAATAAATGTTTTATCTAGCACTTTTATCTAGCGGTTTTGCCGAAACGTATCATAATAGGTTTATGCTGGATAATTTTAATTTTGTATTCCCTGTTGGAATTTTTTGGAACAAGGAATAATTGTTTTGGTATTGCAGTATAGCTGATTAAATGTTTTAAACCTTAGGGTGTTTTTATCTAGCAGTTTTATGAAGCTATTGAATGTTGGCAGTAGAATATCGAAGGAATTGTTCAATATTTCTGATTGCGAACAATTGACACATGACAAAAAAAATCACATACACTAGGACATAGGTACCTTTATTATGATACTAAATCCAGAATCAGAGCTTAATACACATTCACGAAACGTGTGAAACACATCGAAACCGCACTAAAGAGGGAACTCATATGCATTGATACGGTTTACTTAGGAAAACAAGTTTAGTTGAAATTTGAACCGACTGAAGCATGCGTCGTCTGTTCTGAAAGTACTAATGGTTCTTGTGTCTTGTTTGATTACCTAGTCTCCTTATGATTTATTATTTGAACTGAAACACGATTCGTCAATAGTAATTAAAATATTTGCATGCAAGTGATTGGTTTCTGTCTAATTTTCATACTGGAAAGTGTTTCAATTCCTTATTGCAAATCAATTAATTTATTGGGAAAAATATACAAATTTAGGTGAAATGTTCGCGACATACAGAAAAACAAAGTATCGGAATTACAGTATAATTTATTACTGTATATGGTATATAGATATATATATATTAGCAATTGATATCTCTTAAGTATAGCCATAATCAAGGAGACTGTGACACATCACTTGGCATATGCTTTGAATCATAGTTTCTGTTGCGTCTACAATTTTTTTTCATACTACTGTTTGATGGGTATCACATGGGAGGTTATTGAACGTTTGACCAACGTGAACCACTGGTGGAATATTATTGTAAATAGTCGAGGCTGGACGTTGGGCTGACGTTAGGCACTGGTTGAACATGGTTGGCATATAGTAGTTAATAACTTAGGCTGACGTTAGGCCGACGTTGGATACTGGTGGGATTAAGTTGGCACATGGTTGTAAATAGTTTTGACTGACGTTGGGTCGACGTTGGATAATGGTGGGATTGGGTTGGCATATGGTTGTAAACCGAACGTCGGGCCAACGTGGCGCCAATGAGCAACATTACGATGGGCCAACGTCAGTTGGATTCCGACGTCGGGCCAACGATCCGAACGCCCGAAGACCAACGTCGGCCCAACGTAGTGTTGCTATCTGGGAAGGACGAAGTCCTAAAATTTCAATAATACGATGATCCGTACACGTTAGCCTCACCGCCACCGGACGCAATTACGAACAATTTCGATGATATTGACCGTGGCATTTGATAATAATTTATAAATTTGACCAAATTGATGAAGCTGATTGCATGTTCATATTTCAGATTAAACACCAATATTCCTTTTGAATCATAGCCCATATATTATTCAATGCATTGTTACGGGTTTTAACTTGGAACAGATTTTCATGACCCCGTTCTAGTCACTCTGTGACCTAGATCCGGACACAATTTCGAACGACATCATAATAACCTTTCTAGTGTAAATTATTTAATGACAACTGTTAAAATTGAAAGAGCATTCATTCATTTACGTTCACATATCTATTTGTATATAATACACATGACATAAAAACCTTTCCTTTATTCATACCATAAATGTGTGCCAGTTTGCATTCGGAATTCCTTGGACTCTTCAATGAATAAGGTACATCACGGATTTTGACATTTTGGGATAGATCAAGGTAAGGAAAATGTATTATATTGACTGTTTTTGTTTTAATTTCAATGTGTTCTACATATGCATAGAACCAGGAGATCATATTCTTTCCAATTACAGGCATAAGATAACAAAATATGCGAACCTCAATGAATTTTAGCGATAGATTCCAAGTGCAATTGTCGATCGTTTTCTGTTTACAAATATGAAAACCCGTCGTCTGCAACATTCAACAACTGCGCATGAATAATTTTCTCTCAAAACACGAGTAATTTAGCGGGGTATCTATTTATAAAAGCATTTTTTTAATTCATGTTTTGAAGGAACAATAAAGGGATATACTTTTTATTTCGTTCGTAATTGCGTCCGGTGAGGCTATTATCTTTTATTTTGAATGAATTGTGTAGCCGATTTGTTATGGCGTTCATTTTACCTACGCCGCTCTTCCATCGGTAAACTGACGAGTTCTGTCCCCTGGCTCGTACCTCGGCTAGATTGAGTCAGACTATTCCATCGGGAGTTTCGTAGAAAGAGATTTTTTTATTAGAATTTTATTAAAAGTTTATTTCGATTTTGCGTAGAGTAAATAATCAAAGAATTGGGAATTTTTCATTGAAATAGATTTCTTTTGCGTTTCTAAATTATCAATTGATCTATTTTTTAAACTTTCGGTGAGCAGATTTTTAGCTATCAATATAGAAGGAAAAATCGGACAGCTTACCGTTAGAAGGACTTCGTCCTTTATTAAATTCGATTCGAAACATTTTTTTATTTATATAATAAATACTATAACTAATTGACGAGTTTCATTATCAAAAATATGTCACAAATGACTAAATAACGCAGTAACTCACGAATGCACGCAACTATGTCACTCATGACCAAAGAACGTTGTAATTTAACTCACTCATGCGCTGCGCGCATTCGTGAGTTACTGCGTTATTCAGTTAAGAATTGAATGCATTCTTTTGAAGTTTCATTGGGGTATGAAAGCGTTGACCGAAGTACATTTTCAATGAAGCGCGGTAGCTTGAAAATGTAGTTCGATCAACGCTTTCATACCCCAATGAAACTTCAAAAGAATGCATTCAATTCTTATAATTATATTTAAATCACACCAAAATTTAATATAGTTGAATTTTCCGTTGTGAATTGTATTTGTGTTAGATTATTTGCTGTTGGAAATTACTACGCCATTGATTGTTTACATCTGACGTCGTCATAGAGGCACGTGCAAGTTCGGATTTGAGTTTCATTGGGATGTGAAACATCTCTTTTATAATCATGTGACCACTTCATAACCAATCATATTGTAACATTTCAATGAAAAACAGAAGTAATGTAATTATTCCTTCGTGGCATATTTTTGATAATGAAACTCGTCAATTGTTATAGTATAACTATTTTCAGAAAATTCTTCATGGTTAGCGATTTTCTATTATTGTTTATCTAAAAATTGTTGAAATAAATTACGTTAAAATTAAATAAATCCTAATCAAGTCTTATCATAATTAAACTCTTATAAACACGGCTTTGTTTACCTTTCGTTCACTGTCTCCGTGTTTATCTCCCTTTATCTCCGATCCGACTGGCTACGTTCAACTGGTAATTTCGTTGTTAATCATTTAAAGTTGTTTATTTGTAATCAAATTTATATTGAACCTTCACACCCTACAACCGGCTATCTGGACATCAGATGCTATCGGGAACTCAGATCATATCTACGTCACACGGAATGACAGGTAGGAATTTCTTTGACGTTTTTCTTCCATTTTATCTACTTTTTGGATTTTAGATTTGTCTGATTTGTTGCACTACAAATGAGAAATTTACATACCAAATATGACAGCATAGGTTTTAATATTTAGTAAGTTTTCAATCAATGACATTTTCAACAGAGAATTCTTCAGAACATTAGCGTTTTCCCTAAAATTTCAAAAGAAAGCACAAGTTTCTATCATATACATGAAAAATATAGTGTTTCCTCTACCTTCCTGTACAACGGGAACTCGAAGTATTATGTAGTAAGAATATTATACGCAATTTCATTCCAGTGGTCAAAATGTTTTGGCTATCGGGGACAGCAGATTATTTTGAAACTGACTATCACTGACAGCAGATGTTGGCAATCGGGTACAACAGTGACATAAATTCTTATTTCTGGTTTATCCTGTAATAAGTTGAGTCATTAGTGTTAAGAATAATTCAAATATTGAAATTCATGGTTAATGGTTGCCTTTAAATTTCAAAACATTGAGATTGTTCAGAAGTAAAAATATATTTTCGAGACCCATTAAAAAATAGTTTTTTGTCCAATACCATAGTATTAGCTTTTGCTTGTATTGATTTCCATTGTCGTTGACTTTGGAAATGTCTTTGAGTGGGTAAACTGAGAAATTACTTCTTTTAAAAAGATTTGATTGAATTGGGATATTTAGAAGTTTTGTAATATTTCATTTTTGATAATATGGAGTCTATTGATCTACCTACTGAGAATCCACTGGATGTATCTTTTCTAAATATTTCTTTGGAAGAAACCGTTCATACAACCAAATATGATTCCTACCAATGTGACATTTGCCAGAAAAAGTTCAAGTCTCAACACAACTTAAAGAGACATTTAAAAATCCATGATGGTACTAAATTCTTCTGCCCAAGCTGTACCCAATATTTTGATTCTGAAGACAAGCATAGTTACAATCTTTTATGTACATTTTGCGGCAAAACCTTCAACAAGCGTCAAAACATGAACGAGCACATAAAAGCACACGAAATAAATACAGTTTAACAGTAAATAACGACCTTATATGCACGAAAAAGTAAGTTTTAATGAAGGGTTCAAATATCGCGAAAATTTCACAATACTTTTTAGTGTCAAATCGGGAAACAAATGATTTTTCTACAAGTGTCAGGAGCAGCCAGGAAGGAGCGGTATGAATAATGCACAATAATGAGAGAAACAAAGTTAATTAACAATGGAATTTCTTTTAATTTTTTTCATGTTCCCGATTGCCATTTAACTCCACTGATCTGATGTACGTGATAGCCCGATCTGCTGTCCCCGATAGCCAAAACATTTTGACCACTGGAATGAAATTGCGTATAATATTCTTACTACATAACACTTCGAGTTCCCGTTGTACAGGAAGGTAGAAGAAACACTATATTTTTCATGTATATGATAGAAACTTGTGCTTTCTTTTGAAATTTTAGAGAAAACACTAATATTCTGAAGAATTCTCTTGAAAATGTCAAATTCTATCTTCATTGATTGAAAACTTATTAAATATTAAAACCTATGCTGTCATATTTGGAATGTAAATTTCTCATTTGTAGTGCAACAAATCAGACATAAATTTAAAATCCAAAAAGTAGATAAAATGGAAGAAAAACGTCAAAGAAATTCCTACCTGTCATTCTGTGTGACGTAGATATGATCTGAGTTCCCCATAGCATCTTTTTTTACTTTATAATGATTTTATTGTCAATATATATATACAATTGGATTGGGAACAAGTTTTTACAACTTACTAGTCCCTCTCCATACAAATACATTAATAGCATTAACAAAACAAATCTAATGGCAGCAAATGTACAGGCTATATCAATTATAATTAGTAAATTAAGCAAAATCATGTCAAACTAAGCATACATATTAAATATTGTTTTAATATTTAACAGAAAAAAAAGGAGGTGTGGGGGGTAAAACTAATAAATTGTGTTGAGATAATATCACGGTTGGGGATATTAATTATTAAATCTACAAGTTTGTAGCATCTGTTGTCCAGATAGCCGGTTGTAGGGTGTGACCTTGTCAATAAAATTATTTTCGGTATTTTAAGCCACAGTTTCAACCACAATTTCGCTTTCCATCTCTTAAATCCCAATTTTACCATTTTTAAGATTCCGTAGGAGATTGATGGAATAGCCACTATCAGCGCATCACCTTGACCGCCTCGAATTTTAAAATTACCGTATTTGTCCTATTAGAATCGAAATAATTCATGCCGACCATACTTTATTATTATTCAAATATCGGTAGGCTTTATATTCATGAGATTTAAGCCCTCGCTATCGCTCGGGGTTAAATATTCATGAATATAATGCCTACCCATATTTGAATAACAATAAAGTATGGCCGGCATGAATTATTTCTTAAATATATACCGATTCGATTGGACAAAAAGTGTTTTAACACATGACATCATCGGTCTTTTCCCGCGAAAAAAAATCGTCTAGTCACACTTCAAATATAAAATTTGTTTATTTGCAGGCGAAATTTTTTTAAACGTGGGACGTACGTTTGTAGTTTATTTTGACTAATTTGTTCAGTGAAATCGGAATGGTTTTTTATGTGTGAAGTTTTACATTTTGTTAAAAAATAGTCGGTGAAATCTGACTGCTTTGTGTGTCATAATTCATGGTACATAATTGACTGTTTATGATGATTGACAAGAGAGTGTATGCCATTGATTGTGTTAATTTGGTTAAATTGACCGTTTGATTGACTGTCAGGAAATTTAAAGAGCAAGTATGTAATTGTGTCAAATTTTCTATTTGTCAGTGAATTTGAGAAAAAAAATGTAATACAAATTGTGTTTTTTTCTTGACTAACACCGACCCTGTAAAATTGTTTTGGGGATTGTAATGCTACTGCAAAATGTTTGTGTTTTATTAAATTACAGTGCTAACAGTACATTTAATAATTCAAATAAGATCAGATAAAGAAAAATTATTATTCTGTAGTAGCAATAGAATCAACAAAGCTGAAATTTAGAGTAGTTCATTGAAAGTACATTTGAACTGTGCCGTATAAGTGAGGTAGTTATAGCACCGCTAAGGTGTGCTATAACCTAGTTATTGCACAGTTGAGAACAAAAGAAAAGCTCATGTCATGTGTTAAATAAAAATTATCGTATCGCACCTGTTGGTCTTGTCAGCATTGGTAAATTATATCCCGCGGAGCCGCTAATCACCCATTAACACATGACGAGCCATTTCTTTTGTGTACAACATACCAAGAGTTAACACTACCAGGTATGGTTTGCATTCACTGAGATATGGTGCAGCAAAATTGTGGAACGAACTTCCAAATGACTTGCGTGAGGGAATAAGTTTAAATAATTTTAAAAACTTGATAAGCAAATGGGATGGGGATGGGTGCTCGTGTTCTTTTTGTTCCTAGAACTTTTATTCCGCAAGGTTTTCCGTGCCATGTCTCAGTGGTATGCATTTAAAATTTTTGTTTTCGCTTTGCTATACATATATTTCTTGCATGGCTCTGCTTATGTGCTTGCATTATTTTGTATTTTAATCCCTACTTTTTTAGGGTAGTGCTTGTTTTCGTAGTGCTTATAGCCTAATTATCTGCTGCTGCATTTTAATTATGCTTGAATTTTTATATGTTTGTCAATGTATGTCCATGTATTTTTGTGGGTATATATATATACCTATATGTGTAATTTGTATGTCAGTCTAAAAAAGCTCTTTCGAGCTTATGTTTTTATTGTTATTTATATGTTTCTAATTAAAGCATATACCGACTTTAATTTTTTTTACTTAACTTGATGCTTTTCAGTTTAACTTGTTTTTTAGTGCTTGGCTATTTCTGCATGAATATTTTTTAAATATTTTTTTTAGAATATTTAAAAAAAATATGTTTTAAAAGTACATGAATATCTTATGTGTTTTGAGTTAATTTGCTTCTTTGCTTAAATATAGACTGCTTATAATTTGCATGAATGTACTTGTATGTGTAATGGCTGCTAAATGTCGGCATCTATTTTCTGTTTTGACCTCTGGTCCTGTGACAGTGGGTGCGCAGAGAGGCACTTGCCACATGCGCACTGGCTGTGGGGGTCCAGAGGTCAAAACACAGAGATGTATGCATAGGTTTGTCTGGATGTGTATTGGTTTTGTATTGAATGGCATGTTTTTGTTGTGCTGTATTTAATTTATGTAATTTTGTTATGCATGTCGGTTTGAAAAGCTCTTGAGAGCTTATGTTGTATTGTTATAAAATCTACCGACTTTAAATAAAACTTTGATTGATTGATTGATACTCGCTGCGAAACAGGCCTGAAAAGCTCGTCGAAGGCTCGCTATTCTGCCTGTTTCTAAAGCTCGTACAAATAAATTTTATATTTAACGACAATGTACGTATATTGTACGTACATTGCAAAAATAAATGATATTTGGACAAAAAATGAAATTAATAATAATAACAATCATAAAGCATCATAATTCAAAACATTATATACACAGTATATTCATAAATACTTACGATATTTATCCGTGTCTTCTTTAAAAATACCGCTTTAAAATATCCCGGATGTTGACCAAACATTTTCGATCGGAGCTCTTTGGCGACAGTGTGCTAGTAAACCCGCAAATGTGACCAGCCGATTTTTTTTTCGCGGGAAAAGACTAATGATGTCATGTGTTAAAACACTTATTGTTCAATCGAATCGGTATATGTTCAGTTATACTGCACAGCTTGGGTGACCCTTGACCCGAACTCCTACGTCGTTCGGCTCAAGTAGGGTCACCCAAGCTGTGTAGTATAACTAACATATACCGAATCGATTGAACAATAACTATAACTAAAACAAGTAATTGTTTATAAAGGAAGTAAAGTTGATCCACAATTTTTTAGTCCAGTTACCATTATTAGCTGTTTTAGCAAATTATTTACATCGATTTTGAATACAAGGCTAAACGATTTCTCTGATGACTTCTGTCTGATTTGTGAAAATCAGGGAGGTTTTAGACAAGGTTATTCCACAACTGATAATTTATTCATTTTACATATGATAGTAAACATTATAAGTTATTTACGTTCCTATCCGTAGATATGGAGATTTTAACACCCTGAAGTAGCCAAGTACAGGCTAATGAAGGGTGTTAAAACCTCCATATCTACGGATAGGAGCGTAAATAACGATTTTATCCAGCGGGCCACGTAAAAGTGACGTTTTTTCTTTGTTTTTGGAAAGAATAAGTAAAAAATATGAAAGTTTCGAGTGTTTTTTACCCGATGCGATCAAATTAACAGTTTTCTATTCAATATATAACCAAAATAAACTAAATTTGATTTTGGAGCGTAACGTCGCGAGCTTTGAAGAGTTGGAAGATACCAGAGGTGTAATCAGAATCCGTATATCGCAGAAGAACAGACAACACAATGGCCGAAAGAAAAACTACAAAAGGACAAACAATGATCTGCAAAACATATATATAAAACTAAAGATCGAGTAACACGAACCCCACTAAAAACCGGGGCACCCTAGTGGCACCCGTCGTGTTAATCTAGTTACTAACTCGGTAATAAGTTGTGAATGAGGAAAGGACCGGGAAGTGTTTACGACAAGTGGAACATATCCGTGGTCATTTGTGACAAAGATATTCCATAACGATCAACCAAGTCATGGTGGCGACCGTAAAATGTTCGATGACTTCAACTTTACCAAAAGGAACCCTTGGTACAGTAGCTTCCTTGTTAGCAGCAACCCTCTATTAATGAAATCCTGATAGGAACCACAAGCTCTGGAATATCGTATCATCTGAGAGATATTATATACTCCATATGCAGGTGCTGCTGGAATGTTGCTACATATAAATGGAAAGTTCACAATGGCAAAATTGAAATCATCTCTTTTGTCGTAAATTTTCATACTTAACCGACTCTCACTGTCGATTTCGAGGTGTAGGTCAAGGTATGAAGCAGACCTATCTGTATCTCTGATATCCTTTATTTGGTTCAAGCTCAATGGGATAGATGCGATCAACAAAATCACCAAACCTAGAATAATTTAGTGAAAGGACATCATCTATATAGCGGAACGTGAAATTGACGTCATATTATCCCCGTTTTGAAAATTATAACAACATTTTATTGGTTAAATGGCTAGTTACACCCGGTAATATGGCCTAGCAACACCCGGGAATATGGGTTTTTATGACCTGGGTTTTAACCAATCAAAAGTTGCTATAATTTTCAAGCCGGGGATAATATGAAATGTCAGAAGAAGAAATTATTTTGTGCTTTTATAGATTTTACTGCTGCTTTTGATACTGTTTGGAGGGATGGGTTGTGGAACAAACTTTGAATTAACCAAATTAATGGTAAATGGTATAATATAATTTTCAATATGTGCAGTGGAATTAAATCACGTGTTGTATATAATTGTAACAAAACGGAACATTTTGCTTGTAATGTTGGAAACAGATAAGGAGTTAATTTACATCCTTTCCTATTTTCTCTCTATTTGAATGATCTAGAACGATTTTTACATTATAGAAATTCAAAAAGTTTGGATTCCATAGCTAAAGGTATTGAAGACGAATTAGATATTTTTCTTAAATTGTTTATATTACTATACGTAGATGACACGGTATTATTTTCTGATTCAGCGGAAGATCTCCAAGTACAGTTAAATAATTTAGTGAATACTGTGACACATTGAAGTTAAAAGGTAATATTTCTAAAACAAAAATTGTTGTTTCACTAGAGCGCGATTGCATAAGTTTAATTTTTCATATAAAGGTTCTAATTTAGAAATTGTAAAAGGTTATATTTATCTTGGAACAAATTTTTCTTGTACTGGCAGCTATTTGAACACAAAGAAAAAGATTATTGGAAAAGCTACCAAAGCTATGTATGAAATATTAGAAAAGGGCAGAGTTCATAATCTTTCAATAAAATGCCAGTAGGATCTTTTTGATAAGATGGTAAAGCCTATTTTACTATACGGGTGTGAAATATGGAGTTTTGGTAACAATGATATAATTGAAAGAGTCCATCTAAAATTTTGTAAACATTTTATTAATTAAAAAACAAAATCAACCCCTAATTTCATGATATACGGAGAGATTGGTGCATATCCTATGTTTGTTTATATAAAACTGCGGATGGTAAATTATTGGTCTAAGTTAATAAATGGTAAAGATAGCAAACTATCACTCATTCTTTATAAATATATGTATATTAAAAATGTTCATGCCAATCATGGTCAATATCAGTCTTCGTGGTTTGATAGTGTAAAGAGCATCTTAGATAATTGTGGTTTCAGTAATATCTGGGAGAGCCAGGGAAATTTTAATTCTACATGGTTAAATATTACATTAAAGCTAAAATTATTTTACAAGTTTCAACAAGAATGGCGATCAAATATGGAAAACTCGTCAAAAGGGTTATATTATAAATTATTTAAAGAAAATTTTGAATTTGAACCATATTTAAATATTTTAACATATAAAAACAGAATTACATTTTGTAAATTAGAACTGGTAATCATCGATTACCAATCGAAACAGGACGATGGAATGGTATTTATCATGGGAATAGACTGTGTAATATATGCACGGATGCAGAGATAGGTGATGAATTTCTCTGCATTCTTCAATGTAAATCTTTGGAAAATGAGAGAAAATTATACATGAGGCAATATTTTTCATGCAGAATCAATACTTTAAAATTTGGTCAGCAAATTTGAGAGCAGTCAGTCAGAAATTTGCGATTTATAAAACAACTGGAATTTATATAGCATTATATTTGGATATATTTACTTCAGTGAAGTCACGTTACTTGAACTATAAACAATTCTAGCGTTGTGTATATGAACCAAAGGATATTATGATTTAACAGGAATTCACTTTCATAGGAAAGGAATAGAACTACTTCTGGAACAGGAAAAAGACATTTATTGCAAGGGAGTGTAACTGTGAACCTTCAGCCCAGTCACGGTTGTAAGCTTTATAAATTTGATTTTGTAATTGTATATTATCATTATAGTAGGGTGCCCAGTGTTAAAAAAAACGCTTAGTTATCGAGTTTGGGCTAACGGAATTACACACGGCTAATTTTGGTATTAAACGCTAGAATAATTATTACATTTTGTATTTTTAATTGTCGTCGTAAGTTTCTGTGGTCACGATTTTTTTTAATTTCACGTTTTTCAAAGGTACCCTCGGCTGACACATTGTACATGGTATTTTCAGGATGAAAAATAAAAATATTTTCCGCTATCTAAATAGCTAAAAAGGTTTCTACATAAGAGATAATGTATCAAAGATATAATTAAGATAAAAACGGGATGTAAATAATTGATTTTTGAAAGAGTATATCAGCCTTACTTTAAGCCTCAAATTTGACCCCCAAATTAACCGTATTTTCAACAAAAGCAAAGTAATTACACTACATTATAAATGTACTTTGAATTTGAAGAAAACATATTGATGAAATGTACATGTGTGCCAAAAATCATAATCTAAATGTCAGCGGTTGTTGCGAAATTGGCAAAATATAAACTCAAATAACTGTAAATTTCCTGTTTGTCATACACGGATTGTTATGTACCGGTTTTTGTTAATGATGTGTCGCTCGCCGGTCATTAACTAGCATGATCTCTGTCTCAATGCATTTAGTATTTTCTCTTTTTTATGGCAAATATATTGGTTTTAATTGTTCAGTAGAATTGTTTGTGGTTTTTATGTTTTAAAAACATTCATTTTTATGTCGGCCGTTGATTGGTTTTAACATTTGTTTAATTCATGTGTTTCTAATACACGGACCAATCCTGCAGGATACGTTATAAGACCGGAAATGGCTCAGTTTCATAGAAGGCCGACCGATTCCTGATTGGAAAAGGTTTCTTGCAGTCGCTGCCAACAAACAAGAATTAATAAAATTTCTTGGCGAATCGATTGTGCAACACTATCGTTTATCATCTCTTGAGATGTCATCCGGAGAAGTTCCGTATCTTTATGGTGCTTCTAATCATTGCCAAGAACATCTGCAGAGATGGAGTCTCCGATTGCCAAGAGTTATACTGTACACATGAAGAGACGGACACTCGTATGATTTTACATGCTATCCATGCAGACAAAACGTTCGGTGAAAGTGGAATCAAAGGTCGGATCATTGTTAAATCGCCTGATACAGATTTCTTGATTCTATGCATCCATTACTTTCCTTCAATGCAACATACACAGGAATTATGGTTTCATACGGGTTCTATCACAAACACCAAGGATGGGCGTTTTCATTCCCGTACATTCGATCTGTAGCATCCTCATTCCTGTTTTATGTAACATTTTACCAGCTGCACATGCCATCACAAGATGTGATTCCACATCATCCTTGTTTGGGATTGGCAAGCGAATCGTTTTTAAAGTACTTAAAGACAGTCCAGAAAACTTTAGAGATTTGTCCACCCTTGCAGACTGTGACACTGATAAATCTATAGATGCCGCCAGTAAACTTGTTTGTCGACTGTACGACCAAAAAGGAAAACTGAAGGAAGATCACGTCGATCTTAACAAACAAATTGAGGGTAAGGTTAGCGACACTGAGGGATGCATGTTTGGCCAAACTTCCACCCTGTGAAGCCACCTTCATTCAGCATGTTTTGCGATCCTCACTGCAAATAAATATTTGGATGACTGCCCATGTTGTAAAACCGCCAATGAAGTCTGCAGTGCTATTTGGATGGGAAGACAGGAATGGATTAGTTCCAGTTTATTTCAAAGGTCAGATGTCTTCTGATTTTTTGCAAGACCTTGTTTGTACTTGCAAAGGAAAATCTGTGTGCATGAAAGGATGCATTTGTTTTGAGCAAAGTCTATCTTGCACAGACTTTTGCTCTTGCCAAACTGGCGACTTATGCCCAATGAAAATACCCACCTAGCAATATCTAGAAATACTGATGAAGATGATGACATATGATCTCATTTTTTTTTCTTTTTCATCCAGTCTCCATCTATTTCACCGAATAAAACTGTTGTTATCAAAACTATGATCTCAGATAAAACAGTCTTTCATTTCCAACACTGTTACCATCAACTCACGTTAGTCATAGTTGTCCAGTTACCACGACTTCCCGTTGACGTCTTTTGTTTCATTGAGACTTGGTCTAATGTCTGTTTTAGGCAAGCATCACTGTTTTCTGTGCTTAGTAAACTTAGACAAGTTCATACGTACTATGTGTTTTTCAGTAAATAGCAGTTTCATTTGTTGCAATGTTTTTTAAGGTGTTCTTTTTATATGTTGTGGTGGTTATGTCGTAGCTTGTTTCCGTTTTATGTTTTTTTCTGGAATTTGCCCAGTCTCCGGACTATGATTTCTTTAACATTTTCTATGACTTGTTCCTTGTTCCTTCGGTATACTACTGCCGATGTTTCAAACAAACAAACAAAATAAAAAAAAATAAAAAAAAAACAACCTGCCAGTGGACTCTGACCTTTACGTGGTTGGTGGGCTTTCAAACTAACAAGAGACCACTTTTTTATTTGCCAAACACCTGAGATATTTGGAGTGTTCAGAGTGGTTTGTAGCCACACATCGTCCAAACGCATAATATGTCCATAGACCTTACGTTTTATACAAATGACGTTTGACCTTTCCATAAATTGCCATGTTTTTGCACAGAATATTCGTTAAGTATTGATTGACCCTACAAATGATATGTTGCAAACACATAAGCCATTAAATTTGAATATTTTTGAATACCTTTTACGAAGTTTGAGGTTAATAGATATTTTACCAGTAATTAGTAAAAGTGTACCATAACTGAAACATGTTTTTTTTTTTTTTGAATCCGTCCACCAGTTGTCAAATGTTAAGGGTTAAAAAATAATTTGAAGGTTTCCTTTAAATGAATATCAAATAAAAATGAGAAATGTTCAAACTACGACAGGTCAAGAACACTTTTATTTCTCATATATACGAAAATTGTAAAATGGCACTTTTTTTTTTAGAAAATGGTCTTTTGCTATATATTCAAACAATGTAAAATAAAAAATAAGCATAAAATAATAAAATATTAAGCTTAACAAATAAAATTGGCATTCCAGTTTAAAGTTCTTCACAGTCTTGTCGAAGAAGGAAGCCTTTTAAAACTTGTGGTGCGTTAGTTCCAATTTTTAGATCTTGACCTTTAACCCCAATTTAAAAAAAACGTGACCATAATACATAGCGACGACATCTTTATTTCGATGCGGCTTGTTCTCCTCATTCCAACGATGTATCATACAGGTGTGTGTAATTCCGTTAAGGCAAATTCGCAAAAATCTTTCGTTGGGAACCCTACTATTAAGTAATATTTGTTATTTTATTAAAACATAGAAACTTGTTGGTTGTTTCTTTCTGTTACTGTTATATTGTAGAAAAAACTTTAGTAACAATATACAAGGGAATTTCCCTGAATATACATGCTAAAAATGATCGTATCGCACCTGTTGGTCTGATCAGCATTGGTAAATTATATCCCGTGGATCCGCTAATTACCCATAAAACAAGTACATGTAATTGTTTATCCAGACATTCTAACGTTCAAACAAATTCGTTGTACCCCAACAGTTCTTAAAAAAATGGCCGCAATGTGATGGACGGGAATTCACAGCATTGGTTTAATAATATATAAAAACAAACAACTTGGAATGACAGATCCCTTTCCCTAAACCACACAGTTTCGATACTCGGCAATTCACTCATATAGGGTTGGCATCTATGAGACACTACACCATTAGTTGTATTAAGTAATTCCTTTTTGCTGAATGAAAACAAGCGACACATTTATATCAGCATATCAGGTCTTCTTAGTGTATGACAATTAACGCGTTAACCTCTGATCTACATAATATTGTATGTAACAATTCATACGATTTAATGTACGCGTAATATGTCTATATTTTATCCCATTTACTGTATGTAACATGCAAATATTTGATCTGAATTAGTGTACATAAGATGTTTATTGTTGATCCGACTTATTGTAAGTAACATTTTCATATTTTTATTTGTATTATTCCGCGTAATGAGTAAACAGGTGATGAGATCACAGACACTGTAACATGGTAATTTCATAGGATCAATTGGAAAGAAAATAGACTTACAATGCAAAAATCAATAAAAATGTAAACAAATACGACGGTTTATTTTTTCGAAAACATTTTCACTAGGAATATAAACGGATGATATCTTGGAATTTCTACCATAGTCGATACATTCTGCACATCACAATAATTTTACTAACACACTGTTGTGTTGCTATTGGTTATTTGTTGTTTACTCCTCCACATACATTCAGTTGATACAATCTATAAATACTACTTAAGTGGTGCTCCCGAAATTGGAGGAATATATACGAAAAGAAAGACAGAAACTTTGGACTCCACCAGCACCATGGACTGATTAAATATAATTGTCTAATATCCGATAATTTATGGGGTAGAAAATCATTAGGTTACTGTCGTCCTGCATCCATAGATGTCGCAATATCAACGTGAGAACTGGTCAAGAAAAAATAGATTCATTTGTTTGTATTTGACGATTTTTGCATAAGATGCCTTCTCTTTTTCTTACAGTTGACACAATTTTCTTCCCATTGATCTCATGGAATAAGTATTGATATAGTGTCTACTGGCTGTGATCTGATTTTAGTGTGTAACATGGCATGATTTATCTTAAGGACAATCTGATTAAAATGTCATCTCTCACTTTATGCTCCCTTTATAGTTGTCGCGGTGTCTACGGATGACGCATCATGCGACATTGTAGTACGTGTGAAATGTTATTTTATTCAGCTTGGTTTTACCTGGATAATTGTACGTAACGGGGTAATGGTTTATCTGACTTTATAACTGCACGTAATTTAACCTGGTTATGACGGTTAATCTGGCTAATTGTACGTAACGGGGTAATGGTTTATCTGACTTTATAACTGCACGTAATTTAACCTGGTTATGACGGTTAATCTGACTAATTGTACGTAACTAGGATAAAATGTATCTGATGTATTGCACGTAACAAGGTTATGGTTTATTTGTTCAATTTACGTAACCAGGTTGTTGTTTACAAAACAAAATGTATCTGGCTTATCATTTCACTAAGACGGGAGGTTTGAGCCCATAAAACTAGCTTAACCCCGCCACTTTTTTACTGAAGTGCACGTACAAAGCCAGGAAAGTGTGCGGTCGTGTATTTGTGTTAATGATATCGATTTTGTCTTTTTCTACGATTTTTCTGTTTGATTTTGGAACTGTTCAAACAGTGTGGTATTCTTTATTTCTCATTTTATTACTGTACGGTAACAAGATTATGGTTACCTAATTGTACTTAATTTAACATTGTTTATCCAAATAATTGCAACAACACGTTTGTGGTTTACTTGGCTAATTGTAGGTAACTTGGTTAAATGATTTATCTGATGAAGCTTAGTAAATTCATTAAAAACATAAATAAAACTGTATGTACTCCAGGGTTAACATACTGAGTTGTTCATCTCTGTAAGGTTCGTCATTTCTTTTTCTTCATTATTTACGTACTAAGTACATGTCATTGTATATATTGTACATATGTATGTCTCTATACCTTGTCAAATTATGATGGTTTATTGAGAATAAAAGATATATAGACTAATTGTAACAACATGTTTATGGTTTACTTGACTAATTGTAGGTAACTTGGTTAAACTGTTTGTCTGACTAATTGTAGATAACTTGGTTAAATGTTTTATCTGACTAATTATAACAACACGTTTGTGGTTTACTTGGCTAATTGTAGGTAACTTGGTTAAATGGTTTATCTGACTAATTGTAGGAAACTTGGGTAAATGGTTTATCTGACCAGTTATAACAACACGTTTGTGGTTTACTTGGTTAATTGTCGGTAACTTGGTTAAATGGTTTATTTGACTAAGTGTAGGTAGCTTGGTTAAATGGTTTATCTGACTAATTGTAGGTAACTTGGTTAAATGGTTTATCTGACTAATTATAAGAAACTTGGTTAAATGGTTTATCTGACTAATTGTAGATACCTTGGTTAAATGGTTTAACTGACTAATTGTAGATAACTTTGTTAAATGGTTTATCTGACTAATTGTAGGTAACTTGGTTAAATGGTTTATCTGACTAATTGTAGATAACTTGGTTAAATGGTTCAACTGACTAATTGTAGATACTTTGGTTAAATGGTTTAACTGACTAATTGTAGGTAACTTGGTTAAATGGTTTATCTGAATAATTGTAGATAACTTGGTTAAATGGTTTATCTGACTAATTGTAGGTAACTTGGTTAAATGGTTTATCTGACAAATTGTAGGAAACTTGGTTAAATGGTTTATCTGACCAGTTATAACAACACGTTTGTGGTTTACTTGGCTAATTGTCGGTAACTTGGTTAAATGGTTTATCAGACTAATTGTAGGAAACTTGGTTAAATGGTTTATCTGACTGGTTATAACAACACGTTTGCGGTTTACTTGGTTAATTGTCGGTAGCTTTGTTAAATGGTTTATCTGACTAATTGTAGGTAGCTTGGTTAAATGGTTTACCTGACTAATTGTAGGTAACTTGGTTAAATGGTTTATCTGACTAATTGTAAGAAAATTGGTTAAATGGTTTATCTGACTAATTGTAGATACCTTGGTTAAATGGTTTAACTGACTAATTGTAGATAACTTGGTTAAATGGTTTATCTGACTAATTGTAGGTAACTTGGTTAAATGGTTTAACTGACTAATTGTAGGTAACTTGGTTAAATGGTTTATCTGACTAATTGTAGATAACTTGGTTAAATGGTTTAACTGACTAATTGTAGGTAACTTGGTTAAATGGTTTATCTGACTAATTGTAGATAGCTTGGTTAAATGGTTTATCTGACTAATTGTAGGTAACTTGGTTAAATGGTTTATCTGACTAATTGTAGATAAATTGGCTAAATGGTTCAACTGACTAATTGTAGGTAACTTGGTTAAATGGTTTATCTGACTATTGTACATAACTTGGTCGTGGTTTAATAATGTAATTATCATTAAAACTAAGACTCTCTTCCCTCAAGCATAGGTGACCTTAGCCGATTTTGGCGATCCTGTTTAATCCCTAGATGGTTTACTTGCTCCCAAAACTTTTAAAATTATTTGGTTTTCCAACCTTTTGACCATGAGCGTACCTGATGAAGGTTATTCCAGAAATGCGTCGTGTGCACTAAATTTGACATCTACGTTTGTATTATCTATATGCTATATAATGACTAAATGGGAACAACGAAATTCAACAAAACTGTTTGAAAAAATGAGATTGAAATACTTTCAAGAAAGCGATTCGATGACCAAAAAGGAAGCTTGTCAAACATATAATGAAATGAAGAATAATGGAAAACAGAATAAACTGGTAACCAGAGCATTTCAGGTAAATAACTATAGAAGAGAACATTGTAATGAACTGTTAAACAGAAATATTAAAGATTCTTTGACTGAAAGTTTGTAGATACACATGAACAATTTTACTTATAGGGTTAGGGTTATGGTGTTTAACGCCACTTTCAACAATAATTCAGTTATATCGGGGCTGTCAGTTTTACTGGTGGAGGAAAACGGAGTACCTAGAGAAAACCATTGACCTATCGCAAGTCACTGATAAAATATCGAGTAAATTCAACTACCATACGATCACGATCACGACGGCCCCTTTGTTTTACTTACGTACGAGACGGCAATAGTAGAATAATATCTGGTATAAAAGAAACAATAAGAGTTAAAACAAATCACAGAATAAGAAGAGTAACCAGACAGGTGGTATTCAGGGGCGGATCCAGGATTTCAAGTTAGGGGGGGGGGGGGGGCACTTAAAAAAATGGCGCCGAGCGGAGGGAGGCGCGAAAATATTTAGGGTAATTCGTGTGAAAAATCACGATTTTACGCCAAAAAAATCTAATTTTTTCCAATTTTAGGGGTGGGGGGGAGGGGGGGGGGGGGCACGCGCCGGGTGCGCCCCCTGGATCCGCCCCTGCTATTTGTGGAGCAGATACTGCTTACACTTTCGGAGCACAAGAAGTCACATTTAGTGGGGTTTGTGTTTCTCAATCTTGAGTTTTCTGTGCAGTGTTTTGTTGGTCAATGTTTGTCCCTATTCATTTGGAAATTGTATTGTGCCATTCCTCGATTTATTGCTTCTAATGAACTTTTATGGTATCTCCATACTTTTCTTACTGGGGAGTAAATTTTAAAAAAAAACCCGGAAAACTTTTGTCCTGAAATATCGAAAATCACAAAAAACAGTACATGTATGTCAATATAAGGTTTTTAATTTTTCGTTTCAACGCAAGACGATTCAAGGTCTTGCTACATACAAAAAAGACAGAGATACATCCGCATATAATGTACATGACAAAAATAATTAGAAATAGAAGTGTGTTATATTGAAAACATAGACTGTAACTGGGTCATTATCAAAAAACACGCACTTTTCTGTTATTACGCAATTAAAAGACAAATATCAACCAAACTGATTAGAGAAAACATGTTTTGCATGAAGGCACATCAGCTTTCTATAGTTTTACCATCTAAATCCAGATTGGTCCAATTGCGAATTCATACTAGCTACACGAAGACCTGTTTTTTCCTTGGTGTTGCGTGTTATTTTTCCAGAATGACTTACTTTTGGTCATTTGTACTATTCAGATGTTATGATTTTATTCGATCTTTATATTATTTTTGAACTATTCCTAAAACTCTAATAGCACAACATTATTTTTGCTTGATATATATTAAAATTCAAAAAGAAAATTAGCAAAAACCTGCTGTTATAGATTTTCATGTCTGTGGTGTTACCCTTCCTATTAAGGCTGGTAAGAGTTATCTGTCTTGTCATATTTGAAGCAAAAATAGTTTCTCCCTTTGCTTATTTCCTGTTTCATGACATGTGCAGACGACAGAAACAAAAGTGATCCATAAACTAATCATAGAGCCGAAAAGGTACGTCCGATTGGTATAGTATATACATTTTATGTCTGTGGTGTACTTCTCACTACTTCTTTTTGTTAGAATTGAACAAAATGTAAAAATATACAATACATTACATTTGGTATTCTTCACAGGATATACATATAAAATATAGTCAGGGAGAAATTATTTTCCTTTTATTCTGAAAATACTTAACTGTTTTCTGTGGTGTTACTGTCAATGGTGTTACCATAAAGATTATGTAACACCACAGACATTTAGCATTAAAATTGTGAATAAACATATTATTCCATAAACAGTAATATACAGAACAAAATATTGCTCTTTAACCTATGCAGAAAAATTGTTCAAACATCGTCATTTACGTGTAATATATAGTTTAACAAGCTGATGGGAGTATACTTTTTAGACCTGGTAACACCAGGGACATTTCTTCATAACACCATGGACATATCTTCATAGCACCATGGACAAAACTGATATTACTCATGCGGCATCAAACCAATATGTTGAAAAACTGAATATTGTACTGAAAACATTAAGAAAACAACAAATATAGGTTGATAGTTGTGTTTTTTTCTTGAATTAAATGCTTACATTCATGAAGATGTCCCTGGTGTTACTTTTGTCATCTGTGGTGTTACCTCTTGTCAATGGTGTTACCTCATGTAAATTGCTTCATAAAAAGGATAAATGATATAATTGAAGTGAATTATATTATAGTTGAATAAAGTTGACTTTGATAACTATATATAAGTTATCTTTTCTTTATATAAAGTGAAACAAAATACAATTATGAAAACTTGTTTGTTTCATAATGCAGCTTAAATGGAATTCCACAACTACATATTCAAATATTGTGAAAAAAAAACTAGTGCTCCAAAGAAAATATCCTACATTATGCATAATTTCCCTGTATATTATGTATGTAACCACGTTTTATATAAAAATTATTTTTCATTTTCGTAAAAAGAATAATTTTATGTTGGTAACACCACGGACTGAAAGGTATTAGGGGGTGCTACATATCTAGAAATATTTTATTTCACGGTGGTTTTCCCGACTGCATATTATGTAAATATGTCATTGTAATGTAGGAAAAACTAATAGGCTAAAGCAAAACGGGAACGAACATATTTGATGTCACCAGAATATGAACAGGAAAAAGTGCGTGTATTTTAATAATGACCCAACTATGCTAGGTGACTGAAGTATAAGTACAAACACGGCTGGTAATCGGCACAAGCAGAACAGTTGGTTCTGCAAAGAAATTCGTGTGGATAACTTCCGGTTTTGGTGGAGGAGAGTTCACGAAGACGCTTCGCAAGGTATGTACATGTCAAAAATTGAAATTTTCTTTTTTACTGCTCGAATATTGCAAAATCAGAGAATGCTATGCTGTGGCGAATGCTTTCACGATTAGAAACATGTATAGTTTATTCTTGTATATGAAGTGTAACTCTCGCAAAATCAATCGTCCCACGAAAAACATGACGAAAATTGTGACACTCTTACATTTCTAAGATGTTCTTGACAAAGATGCAAGTTAAATTTTCAATATTTTTTCATCATGGGAGTCTAAATGTAATCGGGGATAAATTCCGATTCGTCAGAAGTAAATTGAAGTCTAGATAAATCTACAAACTGTCAATTTTCTCGTTTTCCTGCTTGAGGAGATCGGTTCTGATAGAGCACATTGCGAATACATGAGGAGATTTGCTAGTTTTCTTAATTGTTTTCTGCAAAATTGATAAATTGACATTTTTAAACACAAAACTGATAAATACTCTAATCAAAATAAACTATTCTCTGTCCACTTTCATGAGATGCCAGGATTCAAGGGAAAGAGGAAAAGAGGACTGACATTGACTCTTTACAAAAAACCATTTCGATATAGATTGCCTGTATCACCGCCAAGGAAACGAACAAAAACAAGTAGCAGTACACCAAATTTAAAATCTCCATCAATCGGGACACCAAGTTTATTAAAAAAATCTCTTTCAATTTCAAAATATTTATATCCTTTCAAACGGGTTTCCACATCTATTTGGCGCAACCTTTTTACTAAAGATGACGGAAACTTCACCGCAGATCTACACAAGTTATAATATTACATGATTTCAGCACATACATAGGTCTAAGGTAAACTAAACATTCACTTAATTAGTGCTAGTAGTCATGAATAAATTAAACACAAGATGTCAATTAAACTGTGGACATATCCTTAAAATCGGTAAAGTGTGTACACATAACACACTACATCATAGAAAAACAAACCACAAATTAATATTATTCTCAACTGTATATTTAATTTAGAGTGTATCATTTGTATTAGAAATTATAAAGATATGATTCACATTAAGTATTATATATACCATGGATCTTACGAATTAACTTATTTAAACCAACGAATCAGAAGGACGAGTTGGTTTAAATAAGTTCATGAGTAAGATCCATATGGTTTGTAACAGAAATTACATGTTTGACAGATCTATGACGTCAAAATCATGGAATAACAGATCCTATGACGTCAAAATCATGGAATAACATCAAGATCTTCATGTTAGACCATGGTTTGTAAAAGTTCACTATTATTAAGCTGATTATTGCATAAAAACATCAAAGGAAAAATGCGTATTTCTGTTAAAAGTTTAATTATTCTTGATTATAAGTATCATATATACCATGGATCTTACGAATTAACTTATTTAAACCAACGAATCCGAAGGATGAGTTGGTTTAAATAAGTTCATGAGTAAGATCCATATGGTTTGTAACAGAAATTACATGTTTGACAGATCTATGACGTCAAAATCATGGAATAACAGATCCTATGACGTCAAAATCATGGAATAACATCAAGATCTTCATGTTAGGTCATGCTTTGTAAAAGTTCACTATTTTCAAGTTGATTATTGCATAAAAACATCAAAGGAAAAAATGCGTATTTATGTTACAAAATTATCTTACAGTGCATTTTCAATTTTTTCCAATGTAAGAGAAGTTAATCTTTTGTATCCTATACACAATGGAAGTTGTCACAAACAACAAATGATCAATAATGACAAGTTAAATCATGGGAAACCGCAGTTACAATTATGAATTGATTCCTTAAATGAAATGTTTCTTTCTAGGTGACAGCCCATGAACAATGAAATATTACTTTTATACTTTTAAAAACCCGACGGGAAGAAGGGCATCAGTTCGTGAATTTATTACCAGACAGACATGCAAAATTGGTGATTATACAGTGGATTACATGTGTCGTACCAAAACTAGCAAATCTCCTCATGCATTCGCAATGTGCTCTATCAGAACCGATCTCCTCAAGCAGGAAAACGAGAAAATTGACAGTTTGCAGATTTATCTAGACTTCAATTTACTTCTGACGAATCGGAATTTATCCCCGATTACATTTAGACTCCCATGATGAAAAAATATTGAAAATTTAACTTGTATCTTTGTCAAGAACAACTTAGAAATGCAAGAGTGTCACAATTTTCGTCATGTTTTTCGTGGGACGATTGATTTTGCGAGAGTTACACTTCATATACAAGAATAAACTATACATGTTTCTAATCGTGAAAGCATTCGCCACAGCATAGCATTCTCTGATTTTGCAATATTCGAGCAGTAAAAAAGAAAATTTCAATTTTTGACATGTACATACCTTGCGAAGCGTCTTCGTGAACTCTCCTCCACCAAAACCGGAAGTTATCCTCACGAATTTCTTTGCAGAACCAACTGTTCTGCTTGTGCCGATTACCAGCCGTGACAAAGGTATCGTCAAACATAAAGGAAAGTAATTTGACAGCAAAGAAGAAGCTACATTGTTGCAATGGTTGACTAATAAGGAGAAAAGGGTATTAAAGCAAAAGAAGAAATAGCGGGAAATTCGATCTCTCATTGACAAATTTATGGAAGTAATGCACATATGTGATTCAAAACCCATTCTTTCAACACCAACAACCAGTGTCCGATTATGGGGTCATGAAATATATCCTTGACACCATCATGATTAAAGACAAATATCTCTGATGACATTCAAACACACACACACCGTTAATTGATAGTTTCATTTCTTGTGGAAGCTGCAACTTTAAACAACCACACGGCGACATTTACCTTTGTCTTATATAATTATAGCTCGGTCAGACATGTGGAAATTAAAAAAAACGTGGTTGTTTTATAAAATATTGAAATAATGTAATTAGCTGTACTTCATTATATTTTTCAGAGTAATGGAATGTAATCTGTAATTAAAATATATAAATGTAGTACATGTAATTATAATATACTAATAAAAAAAAAAGAAACGTTACACCTCTTTCTATTTTTATAACATTTTTAATACAAACAATATTTTATGATAAGTTATTGTTTTCAAATCTTTATGTCGTTATGAACATAGACATGTGCACAAAATTCATTTCAGTTCAACTTTAACTGTAAGGGAGCGCAACAAAGAGGAACATCCTATAAACGTAAATAACAGTTTAATAGCGTTTGTGTCCTCCTCTTGCATTGATGACAGCTAGACACCTACGGCGCATAGATCCTATCAAACGCATGACAAATGCCTGTGGAATGTTGTTCCACTCATCTGTGAGTGCCCTTTGAAGCTGATCAAAAGATTCAGGGGGATTAACTCGTCTACGGACGCGTCTTCCAAGCTCATCCCACAAATGTTCGATGAGATTTAAGTCTGGTGATAATGCTGGCCAAGGTAGAGTGCGAATGTGGTTATCATTAAGGAAGTTCATGGCAACACGTGAAATATGGCATCTAGCGTTATCTTGCTGAAAAACATGATTGAAGTGATGTGTTCGAATAAACGGGAGTACAATTGGAGCCAAGATTTCGTCACGATAACGAATGCCATTTAAGCTTCCAACCACTATTTTAAGGTTAGTCTTTTCAACATGACTAATTCCACCCCATACCATTACACCACCGCCTCCAAATCGGTCGGTTTCCTTTACACAATCATCAGCGAAACGTTCCCTACGACGACGATAAATACGCACTCTTCCGTCGCTAAATTTCAAATTAATCTTGGATTCATCAGAAAACAAAATGTTCTGCCAAGTGTTTCGCCTCCACCGAAGACGTGCACGTGCCCATTGAAGCCTAGCAATCCTGTTAACTCCATACCTTTGAGAGGGCGACGTGAACGGAGACCAGCCTGACGCAACCGATTTCGAACTGTTTGGTCAGAAATTCTGTTGTTACGTATACGAGGGCTTCGCCTTGCTGTGTCCACAACAGTAACAAAGCGATTACGTAAGTGGATTAGTGTGATGTGTCTATCTTGACGTAACGTCGTTTCTCGTGGCCTACCACTACGTCGACGATCAAATGTTGTGCCGGTTGCTCTTACACGAACGGGCAATCTGTAAATTGTCATTCTTGAGCAATTAAAATGGTTTGCTATCTCTGTTTGTGTCATTCCGGCTTGAAAAATCCCTACGGCACGTTCCCTCTCATTTTGGAGTAAGCGGGGCATAGACTTACGTGTAGAAAACTTGTTTGTTGAAGTGGCCTTTTTTTTACAATTGCAAACGACACAGTTTATGACCTTTAATTCTAATCGAGCACACCTGCATACATATTAAATGATCGAAATGATGAAAAACGTGAATTCCCGAAACTGACATAACGTCATTCTGTAAAAAAAATAACAATGTCGGAATCGATAGGCTAATAACCTAATTTTTATATCAATTAATTAAAAACATATGTTTGGAGCACCTGCTGAACAAAAAAATATGGAAAACTGATGTAACGTTTCTTTTTTTGACTAGTATATAATTAATTACATACCATTTTTGGCATTAAAGGTGCGGTCACACGATACGATTTTCGTCCGATTTCCAAACGATGCTGCATCTGTGGCACAGGTAAGTCGAGTGGCAAAGCGTTTACACAGTTCAACTTTCCATTCGATTTTGATACAACTTTAGGCTTAGGTGACCTTAGTCGACCTTGACCATTCTGTTTAGGCCCTTTGGTTTTCTTGCTCCAAGAATTTAATTTTTTTTTATTTGGCATTCAAATAATTATGTTGGCTTTGAGCGTACCTGATGAAAGTTATTCCAGAAGCGCGTCGTGCGCACTAAATTTGATATTTACGTTTTTATTTTTATTTCTCCTCCTGTTCTCACCAGGCTGCCGGATGGAAATAGGACGCCAATCGATTTTAAAATGACGTTTCGATTCGACTTTCGAGTCAGTTTTGTGTTCACAAGATATGATTTTTGTCGAAATTGCGTCGAAATGAAATATTGAATGGAAAATCGCACCGTGTGACCTTTATAATTACTTTTCAGCGACTTCTTAGCATATCCTATTCAGGTGTCGAAATAGTAACTAAATCTCCCCTGGTTACCGGTACCTTCTTCTTATAACAGCTGTACATTTTTTTGTTCAGACAAGAACTTTGCTATCTGAAAACGAATCCCCACACTGAACCAGAGAAGTTTTATAGTTTACATTACATCTGTTTAAATTTATTTTATTTCTATTATGATAATATTTCTGATTAAGCACAAATGTTATAGCTAAACGTTTTGATACCGTTACAGTTTTGATACAGTTAAGCTTTTCTTTAGGCGTTGGTGTCTTCGGTGTTATAAACCCTTCGTATCTACAGGTATAACATTGTCACCTTAACACATCAAGATGTAATGCATAGTGTTTATATTGTAGTTAAGTTGTATTACATGTTCTACCGGTAATTGTATCATATGTTCTACCGGTAATTGTATTATTTGCTCTGCCGGTAATTGTACATATGTTCTATCGGTAATTGTGTATGTTCTATCGGTAATTGTATGATTTGCTCTGTCGGTAATTGTACATATGTTCTCCCGGTAATTGTATGTTTTACTCTGCCGATAATTGTGCATATGTTCTACCGGTAATTGTATGATATTTTCAACCGGTATTTATATATGTTCTGCCGGTAATTGTACTTATGTCATACCGGTAACCGAATTAAATGTTCTATCGGTAATTGTATGATATGTTCAACCGGTATATGTTCTACCGGTAATTGTATATATCATAACGGTAATTGTGCTTATGCTCTACCGGTAATTGTACATATGTTATACCGGTAATGGTATATATGTGAAACCGGTAATTGTGTTATATGTTCTACCGGTAATTGTATTATGTGATACCGGTAATATAATTATATGTTCTACGGGTAATCTTATTATATGTTCTACCGGTAATCTTATTATATATTCTACCGGTATAATTGCATTTTATGTTCTACCGGTAATTGCATTAAATATTCTATCGTAGTTGAACTGGATCGGTGGCGTAATGGTTAGCGTGTTCGTCTCGAGTGCGGTAGATCTTTGGTTCGAGTCCCTGTCGGGTCAAACCAAAGACTATAAAATTGGTATGTGTTGCTTCTCCGCTAAGCACACAGCATTAGAAAGAGCAAAAACTGGTTGGCTCGGAATCAGAATAATGTGTCCGAGTGGAGCGACATGTCTACCCGCGGACTGGTGTTTCAGTGAGCTAGCACTATAAATATCCAGCTCCGCGTGTTTTGACTTCTGGTCCTATGACAGTCAGTGCACAGAGAGGCACTTGGCACATGCGCACTGGCTGTAGGGATCCAGAAGTCAAAACACAGAAATGTATGCATAAATATTATCTGGATATGTATTTGTATTGCATGACATGTTTTAATGTGCTGTATTTAATTTATGTAATTTTATTATGCATGTCGGTTTGAAAAGCTTATGTTGTACTGTTATAAAATGTACCGACCTTTAAATCAAACTTTTTGTTTTGATTTGATTACAACATGAGAGAGAGTTGCATTTTTTCAGCCAATGAGAGCAGACATTTTTATTAATAAATCTAATAAAAGTGCAATTTTTTTTTTGTAAAAGAATTGTCAGCGATAGAGGAAAGAGAAAAATCCATTGCTATTTTAGAAATTGATAATGTGTAACGGTCAACCAGTTCGTGATGACGACAGTATATAGTTTTGTCACATGATGAGAAATGATTGAAGTAAGCAGTTTTTCGGCTATATCATGACTATGATAAAACACATTTCGATGAGATCATGATGAGGTCCGCTTTGTACTTGTAGACCATTAACCGCGGACTGTTGTTTCAGTGAGCTAGCTCTATAAAATCCAACTCAACATGAACACTTTACTGAAAGCGCTATTTTTCCATTACGTCAATGTTGTATTTATAAAGTTGGAAATCCCATTGTAGAATTCTCGGGTTTTTACATAGAAGTAATCGATTAATTAGAGGATTCCGAGTAAATTTTAGAGTATATAAGGCGGGCAAAATGCCGCAGATCGTGGCATTCGTTTTGTGTCATTTGTGAAGTGCGTATCGAAAGAGTAGAAAGATTAAATAGGTATATTGAGCTGAACTGAGCTAAAACAAAACATCAGGGTTTAAAGAATAGCAGAAGTGACTGATTTAAGTCTTGCCTGTTATTCTGATAAAACGTTTGATCGTTGAATAGCTCAAAGCGAGCCAACATTCTATTTATAGTTATAGTTGTAGTTTACTGAGCAAAATTGAGATATAAAGTTTTCTACTATTTTAAAATAATACAATTAATTTGGATAGGTTCTTTTCATTTTACACAATAAATCTCGAACCATAAGAAGTAACTTAGGTACGAACCCTTTCTTACAGTTTATTTTCCTATTTATTTTAATTTACTTTAACATATCATTTTCAATAGATACGTATACCCGGCCCGTTACAGATTGGTTGATTGAATGGAAGTTTACAATTTTGTCCTAGATCTGTACATGTCCTTATTCGTCACACTCTCTACAATTACATTGTATTATATTTAAATTTTCAATTGGTATTAAATAAATATGTCATAATGAATTTATATACATGTACTTTTCGTAATTAAAGGGCGAGTTATAACAAATCTATTATGTTAAAATGGGGTTCTATACGGGGAAATGCGAAACAAAAACGATTTTGTAACAATGAAAAGGGAACTTTCTATATCAGATATGAATCTTTTTATTATGCAGTGTACATGCCTTGCTTGATTTGACCCAATGAAAGTTCGGGTGGTCAAAACAAACAGGGTTTGCAGTTTGACACAGCTGACCTAAATTGACCAAGTGACCAATATCCGATAATCTCTTGACTAATAGGTTCTAATCCTGGGAACTGTTATTTTTAGTATTGTTAAATTTCAAAATGGCCGTTTGTTATTTTTAAAAACAACATGAAGGATGGCATCAATAAAAGTTGACGATAAAGATGTTATGATACTGAGAGCTGGGTATATCTACCGACAAAGTAAGTGATCAATTACAGGTGTGAATGAAGTCGGGGAACACCTCCGTCACGCGACTCCTCAAAAAGGGGAAAAAAGTGGGGGTCGACTGCCGATCATCTATTTTTCAATCAAACAATATTATTTTCTTTATAACTATTCACTATTCACACTCTCAAACCCGCCACGATATAGCTGAAATATTGTTGAAAGTGGCGTTAAATACCATGATCCTAATCCCCTCTCTAATGTCTACTAATTCTCATTACAGAGGTTTTCCCACCCATCGCTGTCATGGACCCACTGGAAGACCTTAGACCCCGCTTCAGCAAAATGTTGCCCCCCCCCCTCCCCCCGAAAGTAAGGAACAACACTGTTGTTGTTCATCCTGCGGTTACAATGTGTCTTCAATGGTATGTACATGAGGGCCGTCGTGGCCGTGATCGTATGGTAGTTGGATTTACAACTACCTATATAATCAGTGCATAATATCATCACTGATGTTGTGAGTTCGAATCTCGATCAGGGCGAGGTGTACAACATTATGTGATAAAGTTTGTCAGCGACTTGAGTTTTCTCCGGGTCCTCCGGTTTCCTCCACCAATAAAACTGACCGCCACGATATAACTGAAATATTGTTGAAAGCCGCGTTAAACACCATCAAACAAACAAACATTGATGGTATGTATAAATCAGTTTGTCTTTTGAAATCTCAGCGCATAATTTTTAATTACCAGCGTCTTCTTGAAATTTATGTGTGTGTGTTATTTTTTGCTTGTTTGCTTTGTTTTGTTTTTTTAAACTCAATGCGTTTTTTTTTTATAAATCTCGATGTGAGTGGCCTTAACAAAGATTTCACGAGAACGATTTCCCATACTGATAACCTTCTATTTTTTCTTTGTGTGTGTGCTTTTTCCTTTGTGTGTGTGCTAAAATGTGTTTTGTTTTTGTTTTTGAAATCTCAATGTGAGTGGCCTTAAAGATTTCACGAGAACGACTTGCCATAATGATGACCTTATAACCTTAAACCGCTTCTTTTTGAAATAACAGTTTGTCTTTTTGAAAGGTCAGTGCATAATTTATATTTCCCACCTTTGTGAACTTTTCGAAGTTTACATATGTATATCTCGGTGTATGTGATTTTTTTTTTTTAAATCTCAGTATTAATGGCCGTACCGATTCAATTATCACCCTTGTTGGAGTGTAACCCGACGGTTTGTCTCCCAGAGAAAAGTAAGGTCACCCGAAGGCTTGCCCGAGGGTGACCTTACTTTTCTCTGGAAGACAAACCGTCGGGCCACACTCCAACAAGGGTGATAATTCAGAGGCGGATTTAGAGGGGGCGTGCGCCCCCCTAAAATTCGCAAAGCATATGTTATGCAACGTTAATTAAGCAGTTCAACAAACAACTTTTTCATGAATGGTCAGTAGTTCAAAGATTATTCCATTCTGATTGGTTCCGAGATACCAGACATCAACTATTTTCTCACGCTAATTAAGCATTATTTCTTCAGTCAATTTTACAACTATAAGAAAAACAAATCTTTACAGATCAAAGCATTTAGTAAACTTAAATCCTGATACTGATGTTCTTTCAACATCAGTATCATTCATAACCAGGTAAAAATTGATGAATTACACGCAGAAGACATCTTCATGTATTTTGGAATTCCCCGGACACATTTACAATATGTTAATATTAATGCTGCATGAAACGATTCTGATCGTCTAATTTAGTTACGTTAGCTAATCAGAAATCAACAACAAGTTGATGTATTGACAATTTTCGCTTTTGTTTGTCTAAGTAAGAACGGTCGAATGAATGAATCAAACGACGAAAAGAAAAACTCCATCCGGACGGGCAGTATTAACTAGAACCACCCGAAAGGACAAGCACCGAAAGTACAGACCAATTAGTGAAATGAGGAATGCGCTAAAACTAAACCAATAATTCTTTGAAGGGTTAAAATATCGTGATTGATCAGTCATGAGTTGAACAATTCGCATCACGGTTGTTCAAAAAAAGTTTTACGTTAAGTTCTTATAATCTGACAAAAACATACAATTATCCGACAAAATTAAGACTCAAAGTCAAGTTTTTTTGGTCTGATAAAAATGGTGTGGTTGGTTCAACATTGTCGTTCAAATAAATGTCTGTAATTCCTCAAACCCCCAGAGCTTCGGGGGGGGGGGGGGTCTCCCCCCTGGCCCCCCTACCAGCTCTGCCCTCGACCCGCTGGGGACCTAAAAGCGGTCCCCAGACCCCTCGCCTACTCACGCCCCCCTAACCACAAATCCTGGATCCGCCCCTGTAATTGGTATATTATATCGAATATTTTTGCATCAGACACCAAGTAATAGAATACCTGCGGCTTTGCGAAAATATTCGATATAATATATAAAATGTCTTCGTCGCTTACAGCAACTAACCTCAATCGTAACTACTCGGCCATTCTCGCTACCCTGCAAATAACCTCGTATGCATTAGGCGTATAAATCGCACTACTTTTCACATGTCAGTTACATGAAAGTTTGATAAAGTTATATTTTAAGCAATTTTCTATATTTCAATTAAAGTTTTAATTACTTTTGCATGATTAGATTTTACTTAGTATGTCTTCCATATTGGATTTTCGTGGACTATATTTGTGTGCGGCCTAACTTAACTTAACTTCCGGCAATCAATTTAAGAAGAATTTCTACTATGTACGTACGAGGTTATTTGCAGGGTAGCGAGAATGGACGAGTAGTTACGATTGCAACGAACCTGTCGCTGGACGCCATGTTTGTTGTCTGTTGAATCAAGGGAAGTAACTATAATTGGAAACACGTGAGACTCAAGTGGGAATTTCCTTGGGATTACCTCACGAGCGGTGGACCTTACTATGAGACCTTACGATAGTGATAACCTTTTATTTTTCATACCCCTTCAGTTTATAACGACCTTGATAGACTTGCGTAAAAGACGTCATTCGAAACGAATCCTTAGCTGTTTACCATCCTTGTGATAAACATAATTTATTACAAGAAGTTAAATCTTCAAAGACATTAATACAATTTTGATTATATAAATGATTACACAATGATATGTACAAATAACATTTTAGAACTAAATTAACTAAAGAAGGTATTTTTATAGAACAGAACAAAACATAATTTTTATTGGTTTGAAATTCATATACCGGTACAAAGGATTGTTACCAAAACAAAACATATAGATTAAATACAAAACAAAGTAACTAATTAAATCCAAGCAAACTACATAATATACTGTACATGTTTGAAACGCATGCCTCCCTGACATGCCTCCCTGACGACATGAGGAGGTGGTACATTCTAAATATGAAAAATAAATAAATGAATTAATATGGACAAAAAATATTAATGAAATACGAAACATATTAATTGTTTGAAAAATTCCCACCATATTTTGAACTGGAGCTACTAGGGTTGGGTCAACATTAAGGATGATTATTAAATTGGTATTTGCTGCTTTCCCGCAAAGAATGCAAAAATCTGTCGTATTAAAGGCAACCGAGATTGGTTGTCTCTTATTCTGGATGTGTCCTGGAAGTCCACCGATAGATTGCTGTTGAAGTTTGTGTATAGTACAAATCAGATATTGTCTTCATATCGTTAACTGGGGAGGGGGGAGGGGGGGGGGGGGGGGGGGGGGTCTATGTTGCTCCCAATGCAAGGATTTATTTTCATGAAAAATTAGTATTTTTTTCCTTCAAAATATACCAAAATTACTGTTGAGAACTTCAGTCAGATTATTTATTTTTTGCATCTTTCAGGCCAATTATTTTTTATATAAAATTTTGCGACAGAATAACTTTAAATACAAAAAACATTGCCTCCTCAAGTCCCCCAAATAAATGTGTTCCAACCAGAATAAATCACTGAGAAATATTTCACAACAATTTGGAATAGGAAAATAACGGGAGACAAATCTAATTGTAAATAAGCTGAATATTTTTGCCCTGGGTTTTCACGTTGCTATTAAATATCCACGGATAAACGGTTAATAGCCCCAATATAGAGGTGTGTGTTTCGGGAAGAAGGGGAAAAACCACAGGTACGTGTGGACAGGATACCTTTTGGCCCCCGCTTTTTTGCTGAATTCAGAATATTTTTTTTTGACAGATCGAAAATATATCATTTTCCTCTTATTTTGTATCTTTCTATACATAACTGAATGACTTATATACAATAAATACGATCAAACAGTACTTCCTATCATACGGGGTTACTGGATATATGTATAGATACATATCGATTTGTAAAAAAAATTCTGAATTCAGCAAAAAGAGATCATGTGGGTAAGACCGTATGTTCCAATTTTATCTCAAATATAATTTCAGTTAATAGATTGAAGAATAAACATAATGTGATTTAATTCTTATTTTTCAGGAACGTTTTTTAAGAAATGGAAGAAAACTTGGCTGATTGTGTGTTTAGGTGGATCTGTACGATATTTCAGAAATAGAAATGCGCCACGACCACAAAAATCATTTGATGTCAAAAACGACTGTATTGCAATAAAAGCCGGGAAACAGGTAATTTAATTTATATACAGGTAATTTAATTTATAAACGGGTAATTTAATTTATATACAGGTAATTTAATTTATATACAGGTAATTTCATTTATAAACAGGTAATTTAATTTATAAACGGATAATTTAATTTATATACAGGTAATTTAATTTATATACAGGTAATTTAATTTATAAACAGGTAATTTAATTTATAAACAGGTAATTTAATTTATAAACAGGTAATTTAATTTATAATGATTTACTCTTAATTACAAAACTATTTCTATTTAACCGCATCAGTGGTGTAATGGTTAGCGTGCTCGCCTAGAGTGCAGTATATGGGGATTCGAGCCCCGATCGGGTCAAAGCAGAGACAAAAAAAAAGATATTTGCTGCTTCTCCGCTAAGCACACATCATTAAGGAGTAAGAGCAAAGACTGGTTGGCTCGAAATCAGGGGAGCGACATGTCTACCCGAGAACTGTTGTTTCAGTGATCTAGCACTATACAGATCTAATTCAGCGTGTTGGTCTAGTACAAAGCGGCATGATATCATCATCATACTCTCTTCGAATGTAACATGTTCCTGTCATGATGTAGATCATGAAAAAAATGCTTCTTTGTCGTTAAGCAACAATCACTCACTCACTCAAAAATATTTTGCTATATCTTTATAACATTAGGATTTTTAATAAAAACATTCATATCTTTATAGCATTGGGATTTTTAATAAAAACATTCATATCTTTATAGCATTGGGATTTTTAATAAAAACATTCATATCTTTATAGCATTGGGATTTTTAATAAAAGCATTCATATCTTTATAGCATTGGGATTTTTAATAAAAAACATTCATATCTTTATAACATTGGGTTTTTAATAACAAAAACATTCATATCTTTATAACATTAGGATTTTTAATAAAAACATTCATATCTTTATAACATTAGGATGTTTAATCAAAACATTCATATCTTTATAACATTAGGATTTTTAATAAAAACATTCATATCTTTATAGCATTGGGATTTTTAATAAAAACATTCATATCTTTATAGCATTGAGATTTTTAATAAAAACATTCATATCTTTATAACATTGGGTTTTTAATAACAAAAACATTCATATCTTTATAACATTAGGATTTTTAATAAAAACATTCATATCTTTATAACATTAGGATGTTTAATCAAAACATTCATATCTTTATAACAGTAGGATTTTTAATAAAAACATTCATATCTTTATAGCATTGGGATTTTTAATAAAAACATTCATATCTTTATAACATTGGGTTTTTAATAACAAAAACATTCATATCTTTATAACATTAGGATTTTTAATAAAAACATTCATATCTTTATAGCATTGGGATTTTTAATAAAAACATTCATATCTTTATAGCATTGGGATTTTTAATAAAAACATTCATATCTTTATAACATTGGGTTTTTAATAATAAAAACATTCATATCTTTATAACATTAGGATTTTTAATAGAAACATTCATATCTTTATAACATTGGGTTTTTAATAACAAAAACATTCATATCTTTATAACATTAGGATTTTTAATAAAAACATTCATATCTTTATAACATTAGGATGTTTAATCAAAACATTCATATCTTTATAACATTAGGATTTTTAATCAAAACATTCATATCTTTATAACATTAGGATGTTTAATCAAAACATTCATATCTTTATAACATTAGGATTTTTAATCAAAACATTCATATCTTTATAACATTAGGATTTTTAATCAAAACATTCATATCTTTATAACATTAGGATTTTTAATCAAAACATTCATATCTTTATAACAGTAGGATTTTTAATCAAAACATTCATATCTTTATAACATTAGGATGTTTAATCAAAACATTCATATCTTTATAATATTAGGATTTTTAATCAAAACATTCATATCTTTATAACATTAGGATTTTTAATCAAAACATTCATATCTTTATAACATTAGGATGTTTAATCAAAACATTCATATCTTTATAACATTAGGATTTTTAATCAAAACATTCATATCTTTATAACATTAGGATTTTTAATCAAAACATTCATATCTTTATAACATTAGGATTTTTAATCAAAACATTCATATCTTTATAACATTAGGATTTTTAATCAAAACATTCATATCTTTATAACATTAGGATTTTTAATCAAAACATTCATATCTTTATAACAGTAGGATTTTTAATCAAAACATTCATATCTTTATAACAGTAGGATTTTTAATAAAAACATTCATATCTTTATAACAGTAGGATTTTTAATAAAAACATTCATATCTTTATAACAGTAGGATTTTTAATCAAAACATTCATATCTTTATAACATTAGGATTTTTAATCAAAACATTCATATCTTTATAACATTAGGATTTTTAATCAAAACATTCATATCTTTATAACATTAGGATTTTTAATCAAAACATTCATATCTTTATAACATTAGGATGTTTAATCAAAACATTCATATCTTTATAACATTAGGATGTTTAATCAAAACATTCATATCTTTATAACATTAGGATTTTTAATCAAAACATTCATATCTTTATAACATTAGGATTTTTAATCAAAACATTCATATCTTTATAACATTAGGATTTTTAATCAAAACATTCATATCTTTATAACATTAGGATTTTTAATCAAAACATTCATATCTTTATAACATTAGGATTTTTAATCAAAACATTCATATCTTTATAACATTAGGATTTTTAATCAAAACATTCATATCTTTATAACATTAGGATTTTTAATCAAAACATTCATATCTTTATAACATTAGGATTTTTAATCAAAACATTCATATCTTTATAACATTAGGATTTTTAATCAAAACATTCATATCTTTATAACATTAGGATTTTTAATCAAAACATTCATATCTTTATAACAGTAGGATTTTTAATCAAAACATTCATATCTTTATAACATTAGGATGTTTAATCAAAACATTCATATCTTTATAACATTAGGATGTTTAATCAAAACATTCATATCTTTATAACATTAGGATTTTTAATCAAAACATTCATATCTTTATAACATTAGGATTTTTAATCAAAACATTCATATCTTTATAACATTAGGATTTTTAATCAAAACATTCATATCTTTATAACATTAGGATGTTTAATCAAAACATTCATATCTTTATAACATTAGGATGTTTAATCAAAACATTCATATCTTTATAACATTAGGATTTTTAATCAAAACATTCATATCTTTATAACATTAGGATTTTTAATCAAATCATTCATATCTTTATAACATTAGGATTTTTAATCAAAACATTCATATCTTTATAACATTAGGATTTTTAATCAAAACATTCATATCTTTATAACATTAGGATTTTTAATCAAAACATTCATATCTTTATAACATTAGGATTTTTAATCAAAACATTCATATCTTTATAACATTAGGATTTTTAATCAAAACATTCATATCTTTATAACATTAGGATTTTTAATCAAAACATTCATATCTTTATGACATTAGGATGTTTAATCAAAACATTCATATCTTTATGACATTAGGATGTTTAATCAAAACATTCATATCTTTATAACATTAGGATTTTTAATCAAAACATTCATATCTTTATGACATTAGGATTTTTAATCAAAACATTCGTTGCTATGCTACAACTACTTTAGATGTAGACTCGTTGAGAATGGGCTCTCGGACACATTTTTTGTTTTGTTTGGAGAATACAAATACATCTTCAAGAGCCAAATCTCTTCGATATTACTTTAATAGTACATATACTTATTTTCTAAGATACATTCTGTTTCTTTTATAAAGTGTGGAGTTTGCCATTTTTAGAATTTCCTATTCAGCCAGTTGTTTCGGACTGACTGAATAAAACGCCATCTTATTATTTGTTCTAATTATTATACCTCAGTAGAAGTTATCCTATTAAAAAGGCATGTTCATAAAATATTCTATTACTTGGTAAATTGTGTAATGAACTATTCACCTCTCCTGTGCTATTCACCGGAGAAGCCATAAGTGCAATTTTTAATCATTTTCATTCATTGGAGAAAACACGGTACTGGACATTCAAAACATTCGGGATTTTTCATATGCTAAATTAAAATTTTATTGCACTTGACTTCGCCTCGGGCAATAATTGGTGTCTCAGAGAATAATACACTTACGTTAGTTGCATCAGATAGGAAAGAATCCCAAGCTGTACATCAGCTGTATAATAAACTGGATACACTATAGATAACCCTATGTCCAGGTTAAACATCATGGCTTGGTTCAATATCCACACACCTTTATGTGTATGCATTGATAAGAAACCTTTTTGTGGGACCTTTCACCTATAATAGGTGATACTGACGCAAAGGTTGTGAGAAAACCTGCTGATAGATAATTAAATCAAACTACACGAGCATTGCAATGGCCCATCTCCCCCAGAATTCATAGATTTTGTTTCATTTTCAGCTCATCTGACTAAAAGTCAGGATTAACCGTTGCCATCACTAAAGTCTTGGCGTCCGTCGTCCGACATTAACATTTTATATTTTCATATTCTCCTCAGTAAACTTGGGCCAATATTAACCAAACTTGGCATGAATGGTCATTGGATAGTCCCCATTTGAAAGTTTATCCGATAGGTTTGAACTCAATCCAAGATGACCGCCGTTACTAAAAATACAAACAATTCTTAGGTGGACCAAAACAACTTTATTTGAAGCCGGAATCTGTTCAAACTTTCACTTTGTGAGCATAATTAGGAGCTCTTTAACATATATTCCGGGCTTTATTTGGTCAAAATTAAATTTTTGGCGATTACGGTATTAGTATTACATGTATTTAAGCAAATAATCATTAAAAATTGTTTCCTCTAAAACTACTCAGCCAATTTGAACCAACCTTGGTAGGAATAGCCATTGGAAGATTCCCATCTTAAATGATATACGACAGGTCCGAACCCCATTCAAGATGACTGCCATTACTAAAAATAGAAAATTCTTAAATCAACAAATCTCGCCTTATTTCAAGCCAGAATCTACTCAAACTTTTAATTGTAAGATCATAATTGAGGGGTTATCCTTAGTCAAACCCATAATAAAAGGTAGGTTTGTTCAGGCGAGCGATTCAGGTTCAAGTAAGACTCTGGTTTTCCAAGTCGCACAGCTACGGTGCTCCACCTAATGATACATGCATTTGATCGAGGTCGACATCTATTACCATATCATGGCTACTTGTAGATGTACTGTCCATAGTTATAATTAGGTCACAATGTTTCGAAAACACACATCAGGCTAGACAGCTGATGGTTCATTCATAGCCTACATTATACTCTGTATCACCCTTTCAAAAGTCAGCTTAAACGGTCGGTAAATGAAAACTATTTACACCGATGCGTCAAACTAAAGTGCATCTGAGAGATTAATCCACTTTTTCGGATACCTTATGAATTCTTCTTAATGTCTAATGGTAGATAAATGAACGCCAAAAGATTGGCAGACGATGGAAGACGATATTTCCATATTCCAGTAAAAACTAACCTCAGATAATGTAGAGGCAAATTTATTGAAACAACTCAGCGTTGAAGATGGCCACCATGTAATGTTAAATCTCCGTAAAGAAAATCAAGGACATATTCATTCATTCATTCAAATTGTCAAAGAATAATAAAACATGGAGGATATACCTTATGGTGGAGTATAACATTTAATTTTCAATGCAAAAGGGGAAGGATTTGGCGGATGAAAACTAAGTACCACATTTTGAAAAAATCGATCATTTTTTGTTCCATTTCTAGTTCGTGCGTGCAGATTTAGAAGAAAAAAATCCTTCAATAAAAATATTTAATTGTCTAATATGTTGTTCAATTAAATGAATGATTGGTATATTTTCCAGTGCAAATCCATGTTACCTCCGAAAGATATAGATACTGGGTGCTTAATGGAAGTGGTTATGATTGGGGACAGAACACTTAAATTATGTGCCGCTGATCCCGATCAAGCAAGGTTCGTGCACTTAAAAATTAGATTTACACAGCCGGGTAAATTACTAACAGCTGTACTTGACATTTTAACACACGGGAGAACCAACAGCTTTAACGAGATAATGGTAGATAAATATCAAAATAATTTGCAAGTCACAAGGTGTCATTACCACACTGACATTGTTAGTTTCTAATGTGTTATCTTCTTTAGGTATACAGTACTCCTTCAAGACGTTGAAGATTACGTACTGTTGCATGCGTGGGTATTTACAAAAATATTTACATAAATTTCATGAAAGTGAAATAAACTGAAATCAAAAGTGTGAATAAAACAAAAAATTTAAAACTATGTACAATTGTATTTGAAATTTAAATGTTTAAGAGAACAGCGGGTGTTAGCTGTTCTCTGAAAGAGTCTATTAATGAACTTGAGATAATTGTCTGTGGTAAGATGTTCCATTGTACTATAGTGTGTTGAAAAAATGACCATTTGTATGTATCTTTTTGTGTTGTTATATGCCTAAATGTCTGATTGTGTGATTTTCTAGTTCTGCTGTCAGTTGGGATGAGTATGTTGTTTGGTATAGCAATTAAAGCGTGTGTTATTTTATACATCATAATCAATCTGGTTTTAAGACGGCGCTCAGCTAAAGTTGGTCAACCTAGAGTGTCAATCATTGAAGTGACACTGCTAGTATTATGGTAATTGTTTTGAACATAGCGAGCAGCTCGTCTTTGAACCATTTCTAGTTTGTTTATGTTGTCATGTGTATAAGGGTCCCAGATACTACAGCTGTATTCAAGTTTTGGCTTCACTAGTGCTTGGTATGCCTGAGATTTTACTTCAGGGTTTGATATTTGTAAATTTCTTTTTAAGTATCCGAGAGATTTATTTCCATTTGAAGTGATATTGTCGATGTGGGTGTTCCATTTAAGGTTCGATTGTCGTGTAACTCCAAGGTATTTTGCTGGAGTTACTGCTTCGAGAATGTGATTGTGAAGTATATAGTCATGTTTGAAAGGTGTTTTCTTTTGAGCGATGGTGAGTACTGTACATTTATCTGGGTGGAAAGCCATAAGCCAATCGGCTTCCCACCTTGCAGCTGCATCAAGGTCAGATTGTAGTTTCTTGCAGTCGTCCTGACATGTTATTTCTTTATTAATGATATTGTCATCTGCAAAGATTCTTAGTTTGCTGTGTGTAAGATATTCCGGAAAGTCATTGATGTAAATTAGAAAAGAATTGGACGAGTACTGTACCCTGTGGAACGCCTGATGTAACTGACACCGTGTTAGATGTTACTCCATCAATTACTACTGTTTGTGTTCTATCTGTTAGAAATGCCTGAATCCAGTTTAGAGTATGGGTTTGTATTCCGTAATATTTCATATGTTATGTCATAACACACGGGTAGGTCGAGTCATTTTTGAATTTATAACTTGTAGAGATATCTACAGAAGTTGGTAAGGGCCACACAAGTATTTTATTTTCCAATTTGTTATCTCAGATTACTGATTTCTTAGAACATATTACTAATTTGAGGAGCGGTCGCGATGGTCGTGATCGTATGGTAGTTGGATTGACAACTTCCTGTGCAATCAGTGCTTATCACCACTAACGTTGGGAGTTCGAATCCCGCTTATGGCGAGGTGAACTGGATACAACATTATGTGATAAAGTTTGTCAGTGAGTTGCGGCAAGTCGGTGGTTTTCTCCTGGTACTCCGATTTCCTCCACAAAAATAACTGTCTGCCACGATATAATTGAAATGTTGAAAGTGGCGTTAAACACCGTAACGTCAACTCTAACCCTATTACTAATTTGCTATAATATATTGTTTATTTGTTATATCATATTGTTTGCATAAAATATCTTTAAAACCTATAAAGGTATATCTACAAGAAGAAAAGATAGTTCTAAAATGATTTAAAGATGCCACTAAATCTTTCTAAATAAGGATAATAACAAAATTACCGAACTCCGAACAATCTTACAAAGGGAAAGTCAAAACTCATAAGTATATAAACAGACAAAATCAGTCAACAACCGGAAAACTGTGAAAACGTAATGACCCTGACTTGATACAGGCATTTCTAAAGAAATGGTGGGTTGAATAAGATTTTAAGATATCTTGATAACGTTTAAAGATATCTTAATTTAGATTTTTTTTTTTATCTTAGTAACGTTTTAAGATATCTCAATTTAGATTTTTTTTATATCTTAATAACGTTTTAAGATACTTACTTAACGGTGGTTTCCAGAACTGGCTCCTCTTGGTGCCACTTCTCCGGACTCTCCAATTGTGTCAATTTCTTGTAATTGTATGTCACTTCAATCTTAATAACGGTTTAAGATATCTTAATTTAGATTTTTTTATCTTAATAACGTTATAAGATATCTGAATTTAGATTTTTTCTAATATATTTTAATAACGTTTTAAGATATCTGAATTTAGATTTTTTTTTAAATCTTAATAATGTTTTAAGATATCTGAATTCAGATTTTTTTTTATCTTGATAACGGTTTAAGTTATCTCAATTTAGAATTTTTTTCAATCTTAATAACGGTTTAAGCTATCTCAATTTAGACTTTTTAAAATCGTAATAGCGTTAAAAGATATCTTAATTTAGATTTTTATTCATCTTAATAACGTTTAAAGATATCTCAATCTATATTTTTTTTAAATCGTAATAACGTTTTGAGATATCTCAATTTAGAAAAAAAAAAATCTTAATAACGTTTTAAGATATCTCAAACTAGAATTTGTTTTCTTAATAACGTTTTAAGATATATCAAATTATAATTTTTTTTCTTAATAACGTTTTAAGATATCTCAAATTATAATTTTTTTTCTTATTAATGTTTTAAGATATCACAAGTTAGAATTTTTTTTAAATCTTAATAACGTTTTAGCATATCTTAATTTAGATTTTTTTTTTATGTTAATAACGTTTTAAAATATCTCATTTTTTTTTTATCTTAATAACGTTTTGAGATATCTCAATTTAGAAAAAAAATCTTAATAACGTTTTAAGATATCTCAAACTATAATTTGTTTTTCTTGATAACGTTTTAAGATATCTAAAATTAGAATTGTTTCTCTTAATAACGTTTTAAGATATACATATGTATCAATTTAGAATTTATTTTCATCTTAATAACGTTCAAATATATCTCAATCTAGAATTTTGTTAATCTTAATAACGTTTTGAGATATCTCAATTTATATATTTTTAATCTTAATAACGTTTTGAGATATCTCAATTTATATATTTTTTTTAATCTTAATAACGTTTTAACATACAATGTATCTTAATTTAGATTTTTTTATGTTCAATTTAGATTCTTTTTTAATCTTAATAACGTTTTAAGATATCTCAATTTAGAAAAAAAAATCTTAATAACGTTTTAAGATATCTCAAACTAGAATTTGTTTTCTTAATAACGTTTTAAGATATATCAAATTATAATTTTTTTTCTTAATAACGTTTTAAGATATCTCAAATTATAATTTTTTTTCCTATTAATGTTTTAAGATATCACAAGTTAGAATTTTTTTTAAATCTTAATAACGTTTTAGCATATCTTAATTTAGATTTTTTTTTTATGTTAATAACGTTTTAAAATATCTCATTTTTTTTTTATCTTAATAACGTTTTGAGATATCTCAATTTAGAAAAAAAATCTTAATAACATTCTAAGATATCTCAAACTAGAATTTGTTTTTCTTGATAACGTTTTAAGATATCTAAAATTAGAATTGTTTCTCTTAATAACGTTTTAAGATATATCACTTTAAAATTTATTTTCATCTTAATAACGTTCAAATATATCTCAATCTAGAATTTTGTTAATCTTAATAACGTTTTGAGATATCTCAATTTATATATTTTTAATCTTAATAACGTTTTGAGATATCTCAATTTATATATTTTTAATCTTAATAACGTTTTGAGATACCTCAATTTATATATTTTTTTTAATCTTAATAACGTTTTAACATACAATGTATCTTAATTTAGATTTTTTTATGTTCAATTTAGATTCTTTTTTTAATCTTAATTACGTTTTAAGATATCTCAACTTAGAAAAAAAAATCTTAATAACGTTTTAAGATATCTCTAGCTAGAATTTTCTTTTCTTAATAACGTTTTAAGATATCTCAAATTATAATTTTTTTTTTCTTAATAACGTTTTAAAATATCTCAAGTTTGATTTTTTTTAGCATATCTTAGTTTAGATTTTTTTTATGTTAATAACATTTTAAGATATCTCAATTTTTTTAATTTTTTTATCTTAACGTTTTAAGATATCTCAATCTAGAATTTTTTTTTTATCTTAATAACGTTTTGAGATATCTCAATTTAGAAAAAAATCTTAATAACGTTATAAGATATCTCAAACTATAATTTTTTTTCCTTAATAACGTTTTAAGATATCTCAAATTAGAATTGTTTTTCTTAATAACGTTTTCAGATATCTCAAATTAAATTATTTTTTTCTTTATAACGTTTTAAGATATCTCAAATTATAAGTTTTTTCTTAAGATCGTTTTAAGATATCTCAAATTAGAATTGTTTTGTCTTAATAACGTTTTGAGATATCTCAAATTAGAATTTTTTTCTTAGTCTCGTTTTAAAATATCTCAAATTAATTTTTTTTTGTCTTAATAACGTTTTAAGATATTTCAAATTAGATTTTTTTTTCTTAAAAACGTTTTAAGATATCTTAATTTAGAATCTTTTATATTATAATACATACTGGTATCTTAATGAATCGGTGGTAACCACCCACAGCTGATATTTTAAGGTTTTGTGTTTGTTTGCGTATAGTGGTGTCCAACACATATTGTGTTGTGTTTTTGTTTTATTTTTCTTCGTCTGGTGTACCCTATGTTGCCAGATTCTATGGATTGTCCATTTTTGATGGACCCTTCGATATTTTCTAACGTTTATTTAAGGAAATGTAGGAATAAAATTATGTGAATCTTATAAGAAGAAGAAAGTTTATTTATTTCCACTTTTTGCTGTAAATTTCATGAAAATCGAGTAAGAAATGAATTGGCAAGAATTAAACACAAATCATGGTTTTATATGAAATATATTGGGAAATATTTTTGAACCATTACTAAACAGTCACTTGTATTCAATATTTAATTTCAAGAAATTGATGACCTATTCATTCTGTTCTCACACGAAGTCCATTAATTTGTTATTACTGATGGTATTGCATCTGTTAGAAATATCGGTTGCGATAATTTTTCTTAAAGTGGTCTTTAATCAACAGACTACGGACTAACAATGCGCATTCATTGACCTTGCTATTATACTGTCCATATGTATGTTGTTATTCATTTTCATACGCCCGTATGGCGGGCGGCGGGCAGGCGGGCGGCCATCCACACAGGTTTCCGCACAATAACTTTAGTTCTGTATATCGGATCTTTACCAAACTTGGCCACACGATTCCCATGTGGAAGGGGAAGAATCGTATTTATTTTGGGATCATTAGGTCAAAGGTCAAGGTCACCGTTACTATAAATAGAATTTTTGACAATAGGGTCGTTTCCGCACGATAACTTCAGTTCTGTATATTGGATCTTTAACAAACTTGGCCACATGATTCCTCCGTAGAAGGGAAAGAACCCTATTTATCTTGGGGTCATTAGGTCAAAGGTCAAGGTCACCGTTACTATAAATATAATTTTTGACAACACGGTCGTTTCCACATGATAACTTTAGTTCTGTATATTGGATCTTTACCAAACTTGACCACATGATTGCCCTGTAGAAGGGGAAGAATCCTATTTATTTTGGTGTCACTAGGTCAAAGGTCAAGGTCACTGTTACTCTAAATAGAATTTTTGACAACAGGGTCGTTTCCGCACGATAACTTTAGTTCTGTATATTGGATCTTTACCAATCTTGGCCACATGATTCCCCTGTGGAAGGGGAAGAACCCTATTTATTTTGGGGTCATTGCCATTATATCGATGGATAATTTATATAGACGGGCGTATTTTGTGATGAACACATTTCTTGTTTGTGATAGTGTGAGGTCTGTTTGGGTGGTAGCGAAACTGTACAGAAACATATTAATGAATTATGAATTATAAAAGGACCACTCGATCATTAAAGACATTTCTGGAATTTATAAATACTTGATTTAAGGGGAAACGTCTACGTCAAGTTGTACCGTTCCAATTTATAACCCGTTTGCCATGATTTCGGAGGAATTGACACCTTGTTTCAAAAAAAGATTCTAGACGTCGCCTTCAACACGTTTAAGTTGGCCACGAACTCATCGTCAATAACCTGAAACGGATATAAGAGCCCCCGGCTTATAGCTTCATTTAGCACACGGAAATAAGAAAAACCGTCATTCTGCTGAAATCCATCCAATTTATTTGGGATATCATGTTTTTGGTGCGGCCCTCCGTTCTCGTCACAGGGTTGATTTCACAAAAGTTCCGAGACCACTCTTAAAAGAAGCCAAAACTTTAAATAGTATTCTGAAAGACATTGTCAACGGAGAGTGCCTATCAGCAACATCGATGATGTTAGATTTTAGCTTTTAACATATGACAAAATAGCATTCTATCAACAGGGCTTAAGGAAAAGAAGAGAGGATATACAGCTATCATTTGGTCGTTCGCCAGGCGTCGCGTCAGATATACAGCTATCATTTGGTCGTTCGCCAGGCGTCGTGTCAGATATACAGCTATCATTTGGTCGTTCGCCAGTCGTCGCGTCAGATATACAGCTACCATTTGGTCGTTCGCCAGTCGTCGCGTCAGATATACAGCTATCATTTGGTCGTTCGACAGTCGTCGCGTCAGATATACAGCTATCATTTGGTCGTTCGCCAGTCGTCACGTCAGATATACAGCTATCATGTGGTCGTTCGCCAGTCGTCGCGTCAGATATACAGCTATCATTTGATCGTTCGCCAGGCGTCGCGTCAGATATACAGTTATCATTTGGTCGTTCGCCAGTCGTCGCGTCAGATATACAGCTATCATTTGGTCGTTCGCCAGCCGTCGCGTCAGTATAACCAGGAACAGGGAAGGAAAAGAAGAGAGGATATACAGCTATCATTTGGTCGTTCGCCAGCCGTCGCGTCAGTATAACCATGAACAGGGAAGCTTTGTTGAAATTGCAACACCATGATACCACTCATCATTGAACCTGCACGTCAACTACTAGACGGGTTACACTTATGTCCATCGAACCTGCACGTCAACTACTAGACGGGTTACACTTATGTCCATCGAACCTGCACGTCAACTACTAGACGGGTTACACTTATGTCCATCGAACCTGCACGTCAACTACTAGACGGGTTACACTTATGTCCATCGAACCTGCACGTCAACTACTAGACGGGTTACACTTATGTCCATCGAACCTGCACGTCAACTACTAGACGGATTACACTTATGTCCATCGAACCTGCACGTCAACTACTAGACGGGTTACACTTATGTCCATCGAACCTGCACGTCAACTACTAGACGGATTACACTTATGTCCATCGAACCTGCACGTCAACTACTAGACGGATTACACTTATGTCCATCGAACCTGCACGTCAACTACTAGACGGATTACACTTATGTCCAAACAATTACTGGTGACACAGAAAGTTACCTACGCACTTTTAACGATGGAAAATGTGTCTGTTGAAGAAAGCAGCAAGGATGTTTTCCCAATTTCGTTTCTACTTATTTGTGTACCACGTATGCACTGAGACGGCGACGTCACTTTCTCCTAGTCTTTTTTTCTTTCTCCGGTGTCGAAAGCATTCCGTGGATGGATACATACACACGATTCTTATTACTATCACCTCTGCTGGTGTTCTGTTGGTCCCTGGGGTATCATCTGTCCAGCCGATATTACGTTGACGTGTACTTTGAGATTTCGTTTGAACGGCTCGATATCATCGAGTCCTAGAGATCTGTAGCGAGGTCGGTTGTTTTTCTGTATAGTTAAATAGCCCGAGTTGAATATAAGTTATTGACATGTCCAATTTGATGGCATTAAGATATTAGTAATATGTTCAGTAACTTGCAAAATAAATCCATGGCCATCATGACTTGTTTTCATTTCACCAGCGGTCTTTGGGAGAAAAACGTCACTGGAAGACGATAATTTACAAATGTCATGGTCGATATTTATTAAGAAAAAATGAATGTTAAGAAAACATCTGTAATAAGAGACTTGTTATCATCAGTTTGGCAGATAAATCACCCCTTGCTACTAAGGATGACATTTTCTAAATGTCTTGTTGGCTGACGTTGGACTGTAGATATGATTATATGTTGTCAGATCTTGAGACGCTCTATTCTTTATTCATGCCATTAGTTGTTAGATTTGTTTTTGACGTTCCGAGACCACTCTTAAAGGAAGCCAAAACTTTAAATAGTATTCTGAAAGACATTGTCAACGGAGAGTGCCTATCAGCAACATCGATGATGTTAGATTTTAGCTTTTAACATATGACAAAATAGCATTCTATCAACAGGGCTTAAGGAAAAGAAGAGAGGATATACAGCTATCATTTGGTCGTTCGCCAGGCGTCGCGTCAGATATACAGCTATCATTTGGTCGTTCGCCAGGCGTCGTGTCAGATATACAGCTATCATTTGGTCGTTCGCCAGTCGTCGCGTCAGATATACAGCTATCATTTGGTAGTTCGACAGTCGTCGCGTCAGATATACAGCTATCATTTGGTCGTTCGCCAGGCGTCGCGTCAGATATACAGCTATCATTTGGTCGTTCGATAGTCGTCGCGTCAGATATACAGCTATCATTTGGTCGTTCGCCAGTCGTCGCGTCAGATATATATATATATATATATATATATATACAGCTATCATTTGGTCGTTCGCCAGGCGTCGCGTCAGTATAACCAGGAACAGGGAAGGAAAAGAAGAGAGGATATACAGTTATCATTTGGTCGTTCGCCAGGCGTCGCGTCAGTATAACCAGGAACAGGGAAGGAAAAGAAGAGAGGATATACAGCTATCATTTGGTCGTTCGCCAGGCGTCGCGTCAAATATACAGCTATCATTTGGTCGTTCGACAGTCGTCGCGTCAGATATACAGCTATCATTTGGTCGTTCGCCAGTCGTCGCGTCAGATATATATATAAATATATATATACAGCTATCATTTGGTCGTTCGCCAGCCGTCGCGTCAGTATAACCAGGAACAGGGAAGGAAAAGAAGAGAGGATATACAGCTATCATTTGGTCGTTCGCTAGGCGTCGCGTCAGATATACAGTTATCATTTGGTCGTTCGCCAGTCGTCGCGTCAGTATAACCAGGAACGGGGAAGGAAAAGAAGAGAGGATATACAGCTATCATTTGGTCGTTCGCCAGCCGTCGCGTCAGTATAACCATGAACAGGGAAGCTTTGTTGAAATTGCAACACCATGATACCACTCATCATCGAACCTGCACGTCAACTACTAGACGGATTACACTTATGTCCATCGAACCTGCACGTCAACTACTAGACGGATTACACTTATGTCCATCGAACCTGCACGTCAACTACTAGACGGATTACACTTATGTCCATCGAACCTGCACGTCAACTACTAGACGGATTACACTTATGTCCAAACAATTACTGGTGACACAGAAAGTTACCTACGCACTTTTAACGATGGAAAATGGGTCTGTTGAAGAAAACAGCAAGAATGTTTTCCCAATTTCGTTTCTACTTATTTGTGTACCACGTATGCACTGAGACTGCGACGTCACTTTCTCCTAGTCTTTTTTTTCTTTCTCCGGTGTCGAAACATTCCGTGGATGGATACATACACACGATTCTTATTACTATCACCTCTGCTGGTGTACTGTTGGTCCCTGGGGTATCATCTGTCCAGCCGATATTACGTTGACGTGTACTTTGAGATTTCGTTTGAACGGCTCGATATCATCGAGTCCTAGAGACCTGTAGCGAGGTCGGTTGTTTTTCTGTATAGTTAAATAGCCCGAGTTGAATATAAGTTATTGACATGTCCAATTTGATGGCATTAAGATATTAGTAATATGTTCAGTAACTTGCAAAATAAATCCATGGCCATCATGACTTGTTTTCATTTCACCAGCGGTCTTTGGGAGAAAAACGTCACTGGAAGACGATAATTTACAAATGTCATGGTCGATATTTATTAAGAAAAAATGAATGTTAAGAAAACATCTGTAATAAGAGACTTGTTATCATCAGTTTGGCAGATAAATCACCCCTTGCTACTAAGGATGACATTTTCTAAATGTCTTGTTGGCTGACGTTGGACTGTAGATATGATTATATGTTGTCAGATCTTGAGACGCTCTATTCTTTATTCATGCCATTAGTTGTTAGATTTGTTTTTGACGTTTTCTTTTCTTACCATATTTGGTGATCTACCATTTGTATAAGGCAAATATGACGAGAGGTGTTTGCATCTAATCAAAGTTTAAACTTCACAAGTTTTAATTTTTTTTCCACATTTTGTGGGGGGAGGGGGGGTGGGTGATGATTATCAGCAGGTCAAAATTGGAGGTGTGGGAACCTATTTAGCCTCGCTACATGTTTGCTTGGCCAATGCCAGGACCAGATTTCCATCCGATTTAGTCGTACTTTCTGTGATAGAAAAGTTTGAGACTTTCCAGAAGAATAGTTCATGGTCGATTGGATTGTCGACCATAACTTTTTATTTATTTATTTGTTATTATTGAATATTTCTTTCTATAATTTTAGAATGTGGTTACATGCTCTAAAGAGAGCACAGTCAGATAATATTTCTTTCTATAATTGTAGAATGTGGTTACATGCTCTTAAGAGAGCACCGTCAGATAATATTTCTTTCTATAATTGTAGAATGTGGTTACATGCTCTAAAGAGAGCACCGTCAGATAATATTTCTTTCTATAATTTTAGAATGTGGTTACATGCTCTTAAGAGAGCACAGTCAGATAATATTTCTTTCTATAATTTTAGAATGTGGTTACATGCTCTAAAGAGAGCACAGTCAGATAATATTTCTTTCTATAATTTTAGAATGTGCTTACATGCTCTTAAGAGAGCACAGTCAGATAATATTTCTTTCCATAATTTTAGAATGTGGTTACATGCTCTTGAGAGAGCACAGTCAGATAATATTTCTTTCTATAATTTTAGAATGTGGTTACATGCTCTAAAGAGAGCACAGTCAGATAATATTTCTTTCTATAATTTTAGAATGTGCTTACATGCTCTTAAGAGAGCATCGTCAGATAATATTTCTTTCTATAATTTTAGAATGTGGTTACATGCTCTTGAGAGAGCACAGTCAGATAATATTTCTTTCTATAATTTTAGAATGTGGTTACATGCGCTAAAGAGAGCACAGTCAGATAATATTTCTTTCTATAATTTTAGAATGTGGTTACATGCTCTTAAGAGAGCACAGTCAGATAATATTTCTTTCTATAATTTTAGAATGTGGTTACATGCTCTAAAGAGAGCACAGTCAGATAATATTTCTTTCTATAATTTTAGAATGTGCTTACATGCTCTTAAGAGAGCACAGTCAGATAATATTTCTTTCCATAATTTTAGAATGTGGTTACATGCTCTTGAGAGAGCACAGTCAGATAATATTTCTTTCTATAATTTTAGAATGTGGTTACATGCTCTAAAGAGAGCACCGTCAGATAATATTTCTTTCTATAATTTTAGAATGTGGTTACATGCTCTTGAGAGAGCACAGTCAGATAATATTTCTTTCTATAATTTTAGAATGTGGTTACATGCTCTAAAGAGAGCACAGTCAGATAATATTTCTTTCTATAATTTTAGAATGTGGTTACATGCTCTAAAGAGAGCACAGTCAGATAATATTTCTTTCTATAATTTTAGAATGTGGTTACATGCTCTAAAGAGAGCACAGTCAGATAATATTTCTTTCTATAATTTTAGAATGTGCTTACATGCTCTTAAGAGAGCACCGTCAGATAATATTTCTTTCTATAATTTTAGAATGTGGTTACATGCTCTTAAGAGAGCACCGTCAGATAATATTTCTTTCTATAATTTTAGAATGTGGTTACATGCTCTTAAGAGAGCACAGTCAGATAATATTTCTTTCTATAATTTTAGAATGTGGTTACATGCTCTTAAGAGAGCAGTCAGATAATATTTCTTTCTATAATTTTAGAATGTGGTTACATGCTCTTAAGAGAGCACAGTCAGATAATATTTCTTTCTATAATTTTAGAATGTGGTTACATGCGCTAAAGAGAGCACAGTCAGATAAACAGCTCCCTACACCTCGACACGAGAGGAGAAATCTAAGACCTGAAGAAATCGAAGAACTTGAAGAACAAAGGTAGGGTTTTTATTTCGTAAACTTGTATACATTATCTATATATTGTATAACTACATACATATACATGGTTTATTAGGAATCGATAATTTCACCTATCCTATGATTAATGGTGGTGATGGTGGTGTTATGGTGTTTAACGCCACTTTCAACAATATTTCAGCTATATCGTGGCGGTCAGTTTTATTGGTGGAGGAAACCGGAGTATCCTGAGATCTAATCACCGACCTATTACTGACACTGACAAACTTGATTACATAATGTTATATCGAGTACACTTCGCCATGAACAGGGTTCGAACTCATAACTTAAGTGGTGATAGGCAATGATTGCATATGATCATGACCATGACGTCCCTTCTATGGTTAATGACATTGCACATTACTGAAAATATCGTAAAAAAAAGTTTGAAGATACCAAAGTGATCATCAGATGTCGTAAATAAAAGAAGGATAGACAATACAATGTTTGTTTGCTTGTTTGTTTGCTGGTCAGTTTTATTGGTGGAGGAAACCGGAGGAACCGAAGAAACGAACCTACCTGTCGCAACTCGCTGACAAACTTTATCACATAATGTTATACACCTCGCCCTGATTGAGATTCATAACTCACAACGTCAGAGGTGATAGGCACTGATTGCATAGGTAGTTGTAAATCAAACTACCATACGATAACGGCCACGACGGCCCCCGACAATACAATGGCCAAAAGAAAATAATAATATTCCTCCTACATAAAGTATCATATAATGTACATACCGGTATACAAGTAGACCAAATAGTACGACCAGCTTCTCAAATAAGTTTCCCCTATAGTATTGGTAGTTCGATTTACAACTACCTATGCAATCAGTGCCTACCACCCGGCCCTACGTTGTGAGTTCGAATCTCGTCCATGGCAAGGTGTACTCGATACATAATGTGATAAACTTTGTCCGTGACAACGGTTTTTTCATGTTTCCTCCACCGATAAAACTGACCGCCACAATATAACTGTAAATTGTTGAAGTGGCGTTAAACACCATAACCCTAGCCCCTTCAAATAAGTTTGGTTGTCACAACATAGCTGAAAAATTGATGAAAGTGACAATAAACACCATTGACTGAGCGGAAAGCAGATAATACAAATTTGATACCGTTTTTGGTTTGATATGTCCTAGATATTATTCAAATCATGTTAAATATTCACACAGTATGGGTACCTGTGCGACGCAACTGACGTGTTTACGTAAAGTTTGTGGGCACGTTACCGTTTCCGATCATCGACTATCCAAACCGGAAGGGTTCAATGTAAGTTTTTATGTTTATATGTGGTAGTAAACATTGCTAATGAAGACAAAAAATTACAGACACCCGCTGATATAATACCTTTATACGCCAGGAAAATTTAAAACATATCTGTTGAACAGAAATATCTTTTTTTTACACTTAAACTTGATTTTGATGTTGCGTAAACATTGACATCATTGTTTTCTCGCTGAATTCAGCAAGGACGACCCTGATTTTTTCAAAGAAGCTTCTTCGAACTACCAATTATCACCACACAAAGTCATGTCTCGTTCCAATTTACATTTTTTGCATAATTATAATCTAATCATTTACAATGACTGTGGGCATTTTAATGTTACACTGTGGGCTATGAATACGTAATACGAACACATTTTACACATTTAGATGCCCACAGTCATTGGAAATGATAAGATTATATTTATGCAAAAAATGTAAATAGGAACGAGACATGACTTTGTGTGGTGATAATTGGTTGTACGAAGAAGCTTCTTTGAAAAAAATCAGGGTCGTCCTTGCTGAATTCAGTGAGAAAACAATGATGTCAATGTTTACGCAACATCAAAATCAAGTTTAAGTGTAAAAAAAAGATATTTCCGTTCAACAGATATGTTTTAAATTTTCCTGGCGTATAAAGATATTATATCAGCGGGTGTCTGTAATTTGTTGTCTTCATTAGCAATGCTTACTACCACATAATCATAAAAACTTACATTGAACCCTTCCGGTTTTGACAGTCGATGATTGGAAACGGTAACGTGCCCACAAACTTTACATAAACACGTCAGTTGCGCCGCACAGGTACCCATACTGTGATTCAGGTCTACATAAGAAAACGCATTCAATGTTCTCAGTCATTTTCCTTGACTGTCTGGTAAATTTTTGCCAGTGAAATTTACCTTGGTTTATTTACAGTTCAGCTGGTTGTCAACAACATGACATTCTCCATACACAAAACGCTCTTTTATGTCCCAATCCTTAGCTTAGCAGGTCAAGTTGTTTATGTGATTAGCCCTGCACAAACAGTGGATTACTCTCTTGGTCAGATTGTAACGCCCCCATAGCACAGACAATATGTTCTGTTTCTATACTAGGGGAATTGACTAGTTCCTTTGTGTGGGACTTTACCAGAACTAAACAGCAGAGAACTATATGTTGTATATGGACAGGGGGCTGACTGCCTTGCTTAATTTTACGTTGCACAAACTACCATGTATATTAAATTTGAACTATAAGAGGTGACCCTCTTATTTTACACCTTTTAATATGACTTTTTCTGATTTCAGTTGCTGGTACTGCTGCTGTAGAAAGAATAAGATAGAAATGCTGAGAGACATTACATCAAGATGATACATCATGTATTGTTTAAATACCTATCTGAACATAAATCATATTTGTTGTAGTTTTTTTTTAAAGAAAATAAATTAAAGTTCTTGGTTTGCTTAAATATATATATATATGTGTGTACTGTGTACATTCTCCAAATATTTTGTGACAATTATTTTACATCACTACAGTAGTGAGTTCGAACCCCGTTTATTGCCAGGTGTACTCCATCAACATTATGTAATAAAGTTTGTCAGTGACAATTATTTTAATACAGACTTGTTTGTTGGATTGTTCCCTCATATAATATCTTTAACTACTATCTTTGACACTTGATTATTACATATTATTCCCCCCCCCCTTTTTTTATATTATATCTATATATAGTTATTGCTGCACTTGCCTGTGTTTGTTGGTGCTTTTTACAGGACATCTTGATTTCTTTGGTTTAGCACTTGTCATAATGATTTTCTTAGAGTGCCATTGTAATCAATTTGGTTTCTATATTTAAGCACATAATTTGTGCATTTTGAAAATCATCAAACATTCTCTTTTTTTTTGGACATTGCTTCAATTTTGTCAAAGATGTTTGCATTCAATATACATTGTAAATTCTTATAGTATAGGATTCCAAGACGTGTTTAATTGCTGAAGATGGTGTTTTGCTTAAACTTTCTAAGACAACTATTATTGGATCATCCGCCAGAGACAGTATCATTTAAAATGAGTTCACAATCCATTTGGCCAAATTCTTTAGAATATTCAGTCATACACTAAATAAATAATCCTTTGAGAGATAAGTGCATTGTGCACAACTACACTGCACACTGTAGCTATGACATACGTTTTCACATTTTGGTGAAAATCGATAAAACAGCAAAAATAGTAAAAAGTTTTGCATTGCATACAGTCAAACATCTCATTGTATTTTACCAGTACCTACTGTCGAATCCCACTCAGGCGAGATGTACTCGATACAACATTATGTGATAATGTTTGCTGGTGACTTGCGACAGGTTTCCACCATTAATAAAACTGACCGCCACAATATAACTGAAATATTGTGTGAAAGTGGCGTACACCACAGGGCACAGGGGCGGATCCAGGACTTAAAGTTAGGGGGGGGGGGGCACTTAAAAAAATTGCGCCGAGTGGAAGGAGGCGCGAACATTTTTGGGGTATATCGTGTGAAAAATCACGATTTTACGCCAAAAAATCTTATTTTTTCCAATTTTATGTGGGGCGCGGGCAGGGTGCGCCCCCCTACACCATAACCTTTACCAAATAGCTACTGTTTCAATTAAAGGTCATTTAGTGTAAAATGTGGTTGTATGGACCAATGGATGATCTTTGATCCTTATTCTATTGATAGTTTTGGTGGCCATGTTGGTTTATTTTAGATTTCACACCTAGTACGTTATTCTAGGGTTTGTACTTAGTACTGTGATTTTCTTGACAGAGCTCAGCTGCTGACACGAAACTTACTTGAACAAAGGTACATTGCTCCTATGTTGACGTAATCATCACGAAAAATTATAGTCGTCATTATGAACTGGTTGACCTATGAACTGGTTGACCGTTACAAAATATCCATTTCTTTTCTTCAATAACAATGGATGTTTTTCTTTGTACGTAGATTTTGTCTCTCCTTCATACAAGACTTCTAAAGGATCTGACTGAGTAAAATGACAGGTGTCTTATAAGAAACAGGACATACCTACCCTTTATCCTTTGTGAAAACCTGGGTTCATCCCCCAATTTTTTGTTGAGGTCTGTATCTGTATCTGTATGGTTACTGAAGATTAACTCAATTCTGAGTAAAAGTCCTTCAGGGGTGTGTGCACATGTAAGTTCTTAGTCACGCTTCAGGAGAGCTGCTTTAAGTCTGTCCACTGTTTTGTCTGTGTTGCTCATCTTTTTAGTTTTCAGTATTGTGTTTTTGCTTTGTTTTCATTCTGTATCTTGTGCTCAATGTTTCCTGTGTTAATGGATTGTCTATTCTTGATTGCCCAATGTTGCCTGTGTTAATGGATTGTCTATTCTTGATTGCCCAATGTTGCCTGTGTTAATGGATTGTCTATTCTTTATTGCCCAATGTTGTCTGTGTTAATGGATTGTCTATTCTTGATTGCCCAATGTTGCCTGTGTTAATGAATTGTCTATTCTTGATTGCCCCTTGTTGCCTGTGTTAATGGAGTGTCTATTCTTGATTGCCCAATGTTGCCTGTGTTAATGGATTGTTTATTCTTGATTGCCCAATGTTGCCTGTGTTAATGGATTGTCTAATCTTGATTGCTCAATGTTGCCTGTGTTAATGGATTGTCTATTCTTGATTGCCCAATGTTGCCTGTGTTAATGGATTGTCTACTCTTGATTGCCCAATGTTGCCTGTGTTAATGGATTGTCTATTCTTGATTGCCCAATGCTGCCTGTGTTAATGGATTGTCTATTCTTGATTGCCCAATGCTGCCTGTGTTAATGGATTGTCTATTCTTGATTGCCCAATGTTGCCTGTGTTAATGGATTCTCTATTCTTGATTGCCCCTTGTTGCCTGTGTTAATGGATTGTCTATTCTTGATTGCCCAATGTTGCCTGTGTTAATGGATTCTCTATTCTTGATTGCCCCTTGTTGCCTGTGTTAATGGATTGTCTATTCTTTATTGCCCAATGTTGTCTGTGTTAATGGATTGTCTATTCTTGATTGCCCAATGTTGCCTGTGTTAATGAATTGTCTATTCTTGATTGCCCCTTGTTGCCTGTGTTAATGGAGTGTCTATTCTTGATTGCCCAATGTTGCCTGTGTTAATGGATTGTCTATTCTTGATTGCCCAATGTTGCCTGTGTTAATGGATTGTCTATTCTTGATTGCCCCTTGTTGCCTGTGTTAATGGATTGTCTATTCTTGATTGCCCAATGTTGCCTGTGTTAATGGATTGTCTACTCTTGATTGCCCAATGTTGCCTGTGTTAATGGATTGTCTATTCTTGATTGCCCAATGCTGCCTGTGTTAATGGATTGTCTATTCTTGATTGCCCAATGCTGCCTGTGTTAATGGATTCTCTATTCTTGATTGCCCCTTGTTGCCTGTGTTAATGGATTGTCTATTCTTGATTGCCCAATGTTGCCTGTGTTAATGGATTCTCTATTCTTGATTGCCCCTTGTTGCCTGTGTTAATGGATTGTCTATTCTTGATTGCCCAATGTTGCCTGTGTTAATGGATTGTCTATTCTTGATTGCCCCTTGTTGCCTGTGTTAATGGATTGTCTATTCTTGATTGCCCAATGTTGCCTGTGTTAATGGATTCTCTATTCTTGATTGCCCCTTGTTGCCCGTGTTAATGGATTGTCTATTCTTGATTGCCCAATGTTGCCTGTGTTAATGGATTGTCTATTCTTGATTGCCCAATGCTGCCTGTGTTAATGGATTGTCTATTCTTGATTGCCCAATGTTGCCTGTGTTAATGGATTGTCTATTCTTGATTGCCCCTTGTTGCCTGTGTTAATGGATTGTCTATTCTTGATTGCCCAATGTTGCCTGTGTTAATGGATTCTCTATTCTTGATTGCCCAATGTTGCCTGTGTTAATGGATTGTCTATTCTTGATTGCCCAATGTTGCCTGTGTTAATGGATTGTCTATTCTTGATTGCCCCTTGTTGCCTGTGTTAATGGATTGTCTATTCTTGATTGCCCAATGTTGCCTGTGTTAATGGATTGTCTATTCTTGATTGCCCCTTGTTGCCTGTGTTAATGGATTGTCTATTCTTGATTGCCCAATGTTGCCTGTGTTAATGGATTGTCTATTCTTGATTGCACCTTGTTGCCTGTGTTAATGGATTGTCTATTCTTGATTGCCCAATGTTGCCTGTGTTAATGGATTGTCTATTCTTGATTGCCCAATGTTGCCTGTGTTAATGGATTGTCTATTCTTGATTGCCCCTTGTTGCCTGTGTTAATGGATTGTCTATTCTTGATTGCCCAATGTTGCCTGTGTTAATGGATTGTCTATTCTTGATTGTCCCTTGTTGCCTGTGTTAATGGATTGTCTTTTCTTGATTGCCCTTTATTACCTGTGTTAATGGATTGTCTATTCTTGATTGCCCAATGTTGCCTGTGTTAATGGATTGTCTATTCTTTATTGCCCAATGTTGTCTGTGTTAATGGATTGTCTATTCTTGATTGCCCAATGTTGCCTGTGTTAATGAATTGTCTATTCTTGATTGCCCCTTGTTGCCTGTGTTAATGGAGTGTCTATTCTTGATTGCCCAATGTTGCCTGTGTTAATGGATTGTTTATTCTTGATTGCCCAATGTTGCCTGTGTTAATGGATTGTCTAATCTTGATTGCTCAATGTTGCCTGTGTTAATGGATTGTCTATTCTTGATTGCCCAATGTTGCCTGTGTTAATGGATTGTCTACTCTTGATTGCCCAATGTTGCCTGTGTTAATGGATTGTCTATTCTTGATTGCCCAATGCTGCCTGTGTTAATGGATTGTCTATTCTTGATTGCCCAATGCTGCCTGTGTTAATGGATTGTCTATTCTTGATTGCCCAATGTTGCCTGTGTTAATGGATTCTCTATTCTTGATTGCCCCTTGTTGCCTGTGTTAATGGATTGTCTATTCTTGATTGCCCAATGTTGCCTGTGTTAATGGATTCTCTATTCTTGATTGCCCCTTGTTGCCTGTGTTAATGGATTGTCTATTCTTTATTGCCCAATGTTGTCTGTGTTAATGGATTGTCTATTCTTGATTGCCCAATGTTGCCTGTGTTAATGAATTGTCTATTCTTGATTGCCCCTTGTTGCCTGTGTTAATGGAGTGTCTATTCTTGATTGCCCAATGTTGCCTGTGTTAATGGATTGTCTATTCTTGATTGCCCAATGTTGCCTGTGTTAATGGATTGTCTATTCTTGATTGCCCCTTGTTGCCTGTGTTAATGGATTGTCTATTCTTGATTGCCCAATGTTGCCTGTGTTAATGGATTGTCTACTCTTGATTGCCCAATGTTGCCTGTGTTAATGGATTGTCTATTCTTGATTGCCCAATGCTGCCTGTGTTAATGGATTGTCTATTCTTGATTGCCCAATGCTGCCTGTGTTAATGGATTCTCTATTCTTGATTGCCCCTTGTTGCCTGTGTTAATGGATTGTCTATTCTTGATTGCCCAATGTTGCCTGTGTTAATGGATTCTCTATTCTTGATTGCCCCTTGTTGCCTGTGTTAATGGATTGTCTATTCTTGATTGCCCAATGTTGCCTGTGTTAATGGATTCTCTATTCTTGATTGCCCCTTGTTGCCTGTGTTAATGGATTGTCTATTCTTGATTGCCCAATGTTGCCTGTGTTAATGGATTGTCTATTCTTGATTGCCCAATGCTGCCTGTGTTAATGGATTGTCTATTCTTGATTGCCCAATGTTGCCTGTGTTAATGGATTCTCTATTCTTGATTGCCCCTTGTTGCCTGTGTTAATGGATTGTCTATTCTTGATTGCCCAATGTTGTCTGTGTTAATGGATTCTCTATTCTTGATTGCCCAATGTTGCCTGTGTTAATGGATTGTCTATTCTTGATTGCCCAATGTTGCCTGTGTTAATGGATTGTCTATTCTTGATTGCCCCTTGTTGCCTGTGTTAATGGATTGTCTATTCTTGATTGCCCAATGTTGCCTGTGTTAATGGATTGTCTATTCTTGATTGCCCCTTGTTGCCTGTGTTAATGGATTGTCTATTCTTGATTGCCCAATGTTGCCTGTGTTAATGGATTGTCTATTCTTGATTGCCTAATGTTGCCTGTGTTAATGGATTGTCTATTCTTGATTGCCCCTTGTTGCCTGTGTTAATGGATTGTCTAGTCTTGATTGCCCAATGTTGCCTGTGTTAATGGATTGTCTATTCTTGATTGCCCCTTGTTGCCTGTGTTAATGGATTGTCTATTCTTGATTGCCCAATGTTGCCTGTGTTAATGGATTCTCTATTCTTGATTGCCCCTTGTTGCCTGTGTTAATGGATTGTCTATTCTTGATTGCCCCTTGTTGCCTGTGTTAATGGATTGTCTATTCTTGATTGCCCAATGTTGCCTGTGTTAATGGATTGTCTATTCTTGATTGCCCCTTGTTGCCTGTGTTAATGGATTGTCTATTCTTGATTGCCCAATGTTGCCTGTGTTAATGGATTGTCTATTCTTGATTGCCCAATGTTGCCTGTGTTAATGGATTGTCTATTCTTGATTGCCCCTTGTTGCCTGTGTTAATGGATTGTCTATTCTTGATTGCCCAATGTTGCCTGTGTTAATGGATTGTCTATTCTTGATTGTCCCTTGTTGCCTGTGTTAATGGATTGTCTTTTCTTGATTGCCCTTTATTACCTGTGTTAATGGATTGTCTATTCTTGATTGCCCAATGTTGCCTGTGTTAATGGATTGTCTATTCTTGATTGCCCCTTGTTGCTTGTGTTAATGGATTGTCTTTTCTTGATTGCCCCTTATTACCTGTGTTAATGGATTGTCTATTCTTGATTGCCCCTTGTTGCTTGTGTTAATGGATTGTCTTTTCTTGATTGCCCCTTATTACCTGTGTTAATGGATTGTCTATTCTTGATTGCCCCTTGTTGCCTGTGTTAATGGATTGTCTTTTCTTGATTGCCCCTTATTACCTGTGTTAATGGATTGTCTATTCTTGATTGCCCAATGTTGCCTGTGTTAATGGATTGTCTATTCTTGATTGCCCAATGTTGCCTGTGTTAATGGATTGTCTATTCTTGATTGCCCCTTCTGTTTTCTCTTGCATTTAATTTTTAGTTATTAGAAACATAACCATAATTTCTGAATGATGGGTATAAAAACTTTCAAACATTTAAGTTTGAATTTCAGTTTATCAATTGAAACTTGACAGATATAGGAGAATAATGAACTGACAAAAAATATAATTATAATGATGTTTTTATTACTTTTGATATTATTTATAAAACAATGTAAATATACATTTATTGTGCTGCCACTGTTTTCCTCACTCAATGAAAACATTTTAAGTTGATATACATTTGTATACTTCCTTACAAAATAACTGGCTTATATGAAAATTTTGTTGCAAGTGCGAATATATATGAAGAGATGAAACCATAAAAAGCTGATGACTGTTATTCCAGAAACGTACCATGTGACCTAAATTTGAATCTATATTTTTGTTTTAACCATTTTTTTGAAGACTTCAAACAAATTACATTGTATAAGTAAAATGAAAAAGACCTTTGTCATTCAGAAATTAAAATGTTTTAAAATCATTTTTCATTTCATCAAGAAACATTAAAATTTATCACTGTTTTTCGTAGTAAGTTGTTGCAAAGCGTGGCATATCCCTTCGCCTACAAATTTGACCTGCTGACCTTGACCTTTTACCTATGACCTTGAAAATCAATAGGGTTCCAGATTCTCTTAAGGACTAAGTATGTACCAAGTTTGGTCAAAATACATTGAAGGATGTTGATTCTAGAGTGTTCATAAAGATGTTAGTGGTAAAAATTTGACCCGGTGACCTTGACCTTTGACCTTGAAAATCAATAGGGTTTCAGATTCTCTTAAGTACTAAATATGTACCAAGTTTGGTCAAAATCCATTGAAGGATGTTGATTCTAGTGTTCACAAGGATATTTCGCGGCAAAAATTTGACCTGGTGACCTTGACCTTTGACCTTAAAAATCAATAGGGTTCCAGATTCTCTTAAGGACTAAGTATGTACCAAGTTTGGTCAAAATCCATTGATGGAAGTTGATTCTAGAGTGTTCACAAGGATATTACGCTGTACAAATTTGACCTGGTGACCTTGAAAAGCAATAGGGTTCCAGATTCTCTTAGCGACTAAGTATGTACCAAGTTTGGTCAAAATCCATTGAAGGATGTTGATTCTAGAGTGTTCACAAGGATGCTACGGAAGGACGGATGGTAGCGTTACTATATCCCTTCGCAACTTCGTTGGCAAGGGGATAATAAGGTCAACCAACAGAAATAAGGTCATAATATGGAAACCAATATTTTTCACTTTTTTAAGGGCAAACGTCAACATCCTTGACAATGAGCTATATTTTGTCCTCAGCAGCAATCATGGTAAAGATGTTAGTATCAGGGCTGTCTTAACAGCATCCCCGGGCAAACCAATGTTCTGGGGCCCATACCTACACGATCACTCATAGGAATAAAACTGTAAATGTCGATAAATTTAAGCATATATTTATTGCATTGGTACTTCCAATAAAATCAGTGTTTAAGCATTAAAAAACATGCCATACACAACATACATAGATTAGTATTGAGCCCCTATGCTTGTGGGCCCCAGGGCAACTGCCCAGTGTGCCCATGCATTCAGACAGCACTGGTTATTATGTAAAATGGAAAAGATGTTAGTATGTCAAACGAAACAACTAGATTTATCATCCGTAATCTTTTCGTTTTACCTGGACATACAGTAGTAACTACAGGAAAATACAAAAATATTTGCCTTTAATTATTTTTTCTAGCCTATCTTCATAGTAGGCCAGACATTCCATGTAAGCTTATTTCATACAAAAAAAAAGATTTCTAGACAAGAATTAAAATTTACATTTACAACTGTCTGTACCAATGAAAATGGGAAAATGGTGGATGAGTGATTGGTGTTTAATGCCAAATGAGCAATTTTTCATATCATGACGAGAACAAGTTACATTTAATGAGATGATAATGATGTCTACTTTATACTAGACCAACACACCGAGTTGGATTGTTATAATGCTAGCTCACTAAAACAACAGTCCACGAGTAGACATTTCGCTCCACTCTGACACATTATCCTGAGTCAACGAGTCTTAGCTCCCATGCCTTAGTGCTGCATACTTAGAGGAGAAGTAGCCAATACCAATGTTCTAGTTTTTATTTGAGGTGACTGGGTTTGGAACTCACAATTTACTGCACACAAGGCCAACATGCTAATCGATGCAGTAAGGTGAAAATGAGAGAATGTCAATTCATTTACAGTACTAGTTTATGACCCTCTGTTGTTTATTAGACAGAAAGGGGCCATCATGGTTGTGATTATATGGTAGTTGGATTTACAATTATCGGTGCAATCAGTGTCTATCGCCACTAAAAGGTTTGTATATGAATCCCGCTCATGGCAAGGTGTACACGATACAACTTTATGTGATAAATTTTGTCAGCGACTTGTGGCAGGTCGGTGGTTTTCTCCAGGTACTTTTGTTTCCTCCACCAATAAAACTGACAGCCACGATATAACTGAAATATTGTTGAAAGTGGCATTAAACACCATAACTCTAACCCTTAACCCTTATTAGAGAGACAAATTAACCATCTAGTTAACAATGATCTCTTTGATTTTTTAAATTAATCTGTAATCACACAAGAGGGGGTCCTTTTGAAGCCTCATCATCTTATTTTACATACAGAAGTCTAGACAACTGATATGACCGAAAGTGAAATACCAATGTAATACTTCACTCTCATGTATCAATCATTTTGTCAAGCAAGTACCCATATTTCCATTTGTTTTGTTAGTTATGATCAGACTGTCAACCTTCACTGCTTATCACACTTATTTTCTTAAACAAGACCTGACCTCACACTCATAAAACATTCCAGTACAAGTTTTATACTCTTACTTCAAAACTGTCCAATCAGAACACTATTTATTGTTATAAAACTGTCCAATCAGAACACTATTTATTGGATGTTTTAGATTATGAGTAAAAAACGTTTAACGTCATCAAGACAGGGCCTTATGGTCATAAAACGTTTTATGTCATCAAGACGGGGCCTTATGGTCATAAAACGTTTTATGTCATCAAGACCGGGCCTTATGGTCATAAAACGTTTTATGTCATCAAGACCGGGCCTTATGGTCATAAAACGTTTTATGTCATCAAGACGGGGCCTTATGGTCATAAAACGTTCGAGTATCAGTTTTTTACTCATACTCCAAAAACATCCAATAAATAGTGTTCTGATTTTATGACCATAAGGCCCTGTCTTGTCAACATAAAGCCTCTGAGTATGAGCTTCCTATCTGCATTTAAAAATTTATCTATCAAAACACTGTATTCAGAATATGGCACATAATTCGTGAACTCAACCTATTGAAGAAATTATAATTCCATAATTTCTGACATTGAACTATTTTTCACATTTAATCAAGTGTTCTGATTGGATATTATATTTTTTTGGAGTGGTGGTGGTGGTGGGGGGGGGAGGGGGGGGGCATACACATTCTGGGCTCGAAAGTTTTAACAACACTATGGTCTTTCTTTGATTCCACAAAGCAAATTTAAATAAAAACAAACCGAAAAACTATTATTGTATGCGGGGCATAATTTGTACTTGTGTCTAAGTTTTACTCAAATTTTAACAAAAATCAGTTCCTACAACATTAATTAGCCGATCTTGTTCTAGTTCTATGATGTGATGTCCGTCTTGTTGCTTTTCTGTGCGTCTTTGTTTTTACTTCCTGGTCTTCAGACATAGTACTTGTTAGTCTATAAACTGTACAGTGGTATTTTCCTGACCATAGTTTATTTATTTGAATGATTGTATCCAAGTCAATATATGTTCTATGTTCATTGATCTGGAAAAAAACCCCATGGTTATTTAAAAAGACAATTCATGAACCACATCAGTGATGCAATATGTAGTGTGCTCGCCTCAAGAGTGTTAGATCTGGAGTTTGAGCCTTGGTCGGGTCAAACCAAGACTACAAAATTAGTATTTGCTGCTTCTCCACTAAGCATGCAGCTTTAAGGAGTAAGAGTAAAGACTGGTTGGCTCAGAATCAGAGTAATGTGTCAGAGTGGAGCAACTTGTCTATCAACGGACTGTTATTTCAGTGGGCACTATAAAAATCAAACTAAACACGTTGGTCTAGAACAATGCGAACCTCCTTCTCATCTCTTGAAAAATAACTTGTTCTCGCCACAATATAGCTGAAAAATTGCTGAGTTCGTGTTAACCAACAAACACTCACTAGAAAATTCATGAAAATTAAGTACCCACACCAATAGGCTTAATTCTCCATCTCAATAAAAACATAGATAGAATTATGATGGTGCATTGTCATGTGCTAAGAATACTTTAATTCTCCATCTCAATAAAAACATAGATAGAATTATGATGGTGCATTGTCATGTGCTAAGAATACTTTAGATCTTTTAAGTTTGAAAAGGGGAGATTTTTATGCCCTGAAGTATCACAGTACACCCTGAAGCAAAGCCAAAGGGTGTATAGGAGTATCTCCATATCTACGGATATGAAAGTAGATAATGAATTCATCTCCAAACCTGTTTCTAAATTGAACGATTTATGGGGTTAATTGCAACAAATGTATAATGCAATGGTTAATTTAGTTACTGGATTCAGAATTTTTTTTTATGAAAATTTGAAAAATTTCCATACTCTCTGCAAATTGTTGGTTTCTATTTTTAGTAAAAACCTACATCTTTATCCCCATAAAGACTTGTTACTATCATAGGAAAAGAAATTAGATCAAGTTGATTTTATGCACAACGTCACATGCTGAAACGTCATACATAATGATTTTTGATTTGATTTGATTTTTGGTGTTTTAACGCCACTTTCAGCAATATTTCAGCTATATCATGGCGACCAGTTTTAGTGGTGGAAGAAGCTAGAGTACCCGGAGAGAACCACCGACCATAAGCAAGCACCTGGTAAACGTTATCACTTGCAGCTGCGAGTCATACATAATGCGACGTTGACGTGGGTAATATATATAAATAAGTCAATAATTCCATGCATAAAATTACTGACAATCGAGATATTTTCATCAAATAACTAACTATTAGTGGGCATTGGGCTAAATTAGTGATAAAGTCTGTCGTCATCTTCATACTGCCATTATTCTATATACATATATAAATAAATATAAATGTTTTACTGTACAGGGTTTAAAGGAAATTATTTAATATAATTGTCATTTCAGTTTATTTTTACCTCAGAACAAGGCTCCTCAATGTTAACTTCTTTTAAATGTCTTCCTGTCTTGTTGTCATAGAAACAGACCACACCTCTAGGTGTGTCATGGTCATGATATACAGCAGTGACACAAATGATGTTAAGCTCATCCTCATAATCCACATTGTAAATTGTCTGTTGTAATAGAAATAATATGTCAATATTCTAAAAAAAATTGAAGAATGTGCCCTTTGGAAATGAATGCCTCAGCTTCCAAATAAAGTAAATGGGATCATAACTCCACCACAGAAAAACTTGTCATTGATTTGCGACAGGTCTGTCGTTTTCTTTGGGTACTCCGGTTTCCTCCACCAATAAAACTGACTGCCACGATACAACTCAAATATTGTTGAAAGTGGCATTAAACACCATATACCAAACCAAAAAAAGTGGTAAAATCCAAAATCGCACTAGTTTTTTTTATAGTCTTTTATAGCCCCTGACCTTGTGAATAAATTTCAATTGATTTATTTAAGAGGAACTTAAGTTATTAAGCAGAAAATAAATCAGGGAATGACGGACGGACGAACATGGATAAAACTTAATGCCCAAATGACTAGTGGCGGGAACATAGATAGTTATTTACCATCAACAAAGTTAAAGGTGAGACAAAATAGGTGAATCATTTGATTTCAGATAGAAAATTTACACGTGATCACGCTTCTTGATTTGCGAGGTGTACTCGATACAATATTATGTGATAAAGTTTGTCAGGACTTGCGACATGTCTGTGGATATTCTCTGGTTTCCTCCACCAATAAAACTGAAATATTGTTAAGTGGCATTAAACACCATAACCCTACTCTACCCTCATAACATTTTGCCAACAATGACTATTGTAATAAAAATAAAATTTCATATACAGTAGAGTTCGTTTATAGCGAAGTTCAGGGGACTCTCGATCTTATTTCGTTATAGGCATCGTTTGTTATAAGAGAAATAATGTAGAATTACCTCCCCTTTTGAAAAATGATATATTTCAAAAAAATTATTTCAAGTGATTTGTAACTGTTTTATTTGCTTTGTTTTGTTATTTTTTGACAGATAATAATGTTTTTACTTCGATGATTTTGTTGTAATAAAATACTTTCAGCAGATTTTGTTTTGTGAGTCTTTGTTTTTTTGTAACACCATTCATAATGCAAGCTATGTTGAGGAATAAATTAAAGTGACCTTCATTGTTAAAATATATCGTTTTTCTGAATAGAGAAAAACAAAAACGAGAATTGTTGAATAAAATTTATTAATTCAGCAGTTAAAATATAACATTACTTCAACATTAAACAATAAAATAAAGCACTAGAATTTCTTTGACGGACACATAAAATACAACATTTGAAAATAAGGGTAATAACAAAATTACCGAACTCCGAACAATCTTACAAAGGGAAAGTCAAAACTCATAAGTATATAAACAGACAAAATCAGTCAACAACCGGAAAACTGTGAAAACCGTAATGACCCTGACTTGGTACAGGCATTTCTAAAGAAATGGTGGGTTGAATCACTAATATTTACATGAGGATGTGCTACCATATTTATGACTATGTTCGGCTTGCAGTGTGAGAAAACAACAGTAGAATTAAAATTTAAAAGCCGCTTTGTTGTTTAATTAAAGAGTCTATCATCAAAGAAAAAATAAACAATAGCGAATGAATTAATCTCACACATGACTTTGTTTTTAATTTCTTTAGCTTGTGCATCCATTCATCAAAATTTAGATTACGTTTTATTAATTTTTAATGCAATAAATTAGCATGTGTGTTATTAATTGACAACTTGTTAATCATATCATTAATACCCATTTTATTGTTTGAATATTTTAAAGAAAAGTCTTGATTGACATCATTAACAACATCACAGGTGTGATTATTAATTTTTCAATTACCGATAACAGAAGTGTCAAGTGCCATTCTAATATGTGATCATCCATGCATAACGAAAGACAGGTAAACGATTTGTTTGTTCAGCAATTTTCTTGGTTATATCAGGTCAATTTTGAGTAATAAAAATGGTGTTTGGGTTTAAAATTCTCTTCATTATAAGCCTGATTTTCGCAATAGGCCTTCAAAAATACATTGTTTAAATAGTGATTGAACCGGAGATTTATCTTTACTTCGTTATAAGGCTGATTTCGCTACAAGCCTGTTTGCTATAAACGAACTCTACTGTATAGCTATATACAATATTCTCTCTGTATCATCAATATATACAATAATCTCTTCTGAATCAATACATACATTTAGTTATCAGATTCCAACATGCAGCTTTTATCGGCAGAAGCAAAATGTACCACTCAACTGCAGACGAGAGGTTGTTTCACACTAATTTTAGCGTATGAGCTATGCTCATTATCGAAGACGCTACTGTGACTGTGAAATGTTAAACGGCAATAAATGCACTGTTCCCTGCTTTAAATTTGTGTCTAAAGGTAATGTTGGATAATCTCTCATGTTCATTTACATCCATATCCTTTCTTACTAATTAATAATACAGTACCATTCTCCGTATCAATGCTTACAATATTATCCTCTGTATCAATGCTGTCTTTACGATCTGGACGGTTGACTTTTCTACCAGATGATGTGAATGGTATCTCATCCTAGAAATAAATAGAAGGTGAACAGTAACAATAAATAATACATAACAACAGTAGTCTCCCCTGTTTATAAGGTCATTCCCACCTAAGGTCACCTCTCTTAATTATCAGGCCAGATTTCAGATGCACTGAGATTGCAAAATAAATGTATTACTAAATTGTTTCCCTCAAGAGAGGCTTTTCCTCTTATAAGGCCACTGTTTCCGTGCAGATGAGGTATTCCTTTTAAGAGGGGGGGGATTGCACTACTACTAACAACACAGAACCAATCTCCTGCTTTATCTTATTAAACTTAAAAACACAAAGACAACACAACGAAGGAAGGTAATGGAAACCTATTCCCTGCATTGGGTTAGGGTTAGGGTTATGGTGTTTAATGCCACTTTCAACAATATTTCATTTATATCCTGTCAGTTTTATTGGTGGAGGAAACAGGAGTACCTGGAGAAAAACCACTGACCTGTCACAAGTCACTGACAAACTTTATCATATAAATGTTGAATCAAGTATACCTCGCCTTAGAGGGATTCAAACTAACAACTTTGGTGGCGATAGGCATTGATTGCATAAATAGTTGTACATTCAACTACCATACGATCACGACCACAACACACACACACCCTGCATTAGGACAAGCAGAAAAAATGTATAAAAAATCAATTAATTGCCACAAAATTTCTGATTCATTAGAGCATTCTTTACCAGTTTCTATTATATAATGGCAGTCGGCTTCATTAGTGGAAGATCTATATTACATGTAGAAAACCTGCAGAAAGACAAACATTATCACATTATGCTGTAGTGGGTGTGGGAATCAATTTCAAAACTTTAGTAGTGATAGACTCTGATTACACAAGTAAATTAAACTATCATATGATCAAATTCTTTATTGATATGAAATCCAACAAAGGATTGTCATCAGCAACAAGACAATCAACAGACATACACAAAACATGAAACAATTAAAAACAAAAAATAGCATGAGGGCTGAGGAGGCAAAAAGTCACTATAATCAACTTATAACAAATACAATATAAATACACTAATATGAAAGTAACTCAAATATTAAGGTTACTTTGCATTGCTCTTAAGTAACTTATTTCTCTCTCTGTACATTTCAGAGATACCTATTACACATATTTTCATAATATCGTAATCATTACTGCTAAGAATATATTTAAATTTATCTGAATCAGACATAACCAAAAAATTAGGAACAATTTCAGTGACCTTACTATAAAGTTTCGATCGAGATGAAGTCAATTTATTACACTCAATAACAAAGTGGTATTCATTTTCTATTTCTAATTTACATATTGGGCAAAGTCTATTTTCTAAAGGAATATTTTGGTGGCGACCTTGTTCAATTAAAAGATGATCATGACCTAGAACCAATATTTGATAAATGAAAACACAATACTTACAATGCAGATGACACGCACATAGCAAATATATTATCGATAACCGAATGTTTACGATTCAGCTTAAAAATGGACGTTGAAGTGAAAACATCTCGTTAAAAAAAAAAAACTTAAATTAAACGTGATTTTATCCAGCTGTCTAAATTTGTTTTCAATATGCTTTACTGTGAAATCACATAATCACTATAAAAATGGCTTAAATATGATATTCTATGGATTCAAATTGTCACAGGAGATGTTTGATACAACGACAAATCACAAAAAATTGGGGGGTTTTCAAAGTCAATTGTGGCGTAATGGATGGAGACTTAAGGAGACTTAAAGAAATATCGGAAGCACTATGATTGATCTACTAAAAAGGAAAAGTCTTCACCAGATTTTACAAATTTTCATTTTTTATGCTGATCGGTCGAGGACGCTGTGAATGAAAAACAAGATGATCATAAAACTATGATCTCCAAGGTTAAACAATTATCACATATTAAATAATAAACAATATTATTCTTAATAGATGGTGTGAGAGTTTTCATATAAAAATAACTAAGTGGTAAAAAAGAAGTGCACCTTCCTTATTTACAGCAATATTATTTACACTCCCGAATTACAGCAATAATACTGTATAAGTATTTTTTTTACGCAGAAGCCAAATTTCACAATTATCTTCCAAATTGGTGGATTTTTTTTAGCGGTATTTAATTTTAACGATTCTGAGTTTTAACAAAAATCTAATCTTAGCGGATTGACTGTAATATTAAAATAACATTATCTGAATTGTTTGACCAACTATTCCAAATAGGAAATGTTTTTAAATAAATTGAGTAAGAGTTTTTTGTATGCAATATGCAGTATTTATGTTCCCGCCACTAAGTGGCTGGGACATATAGTGTTACCCATGTCCGTAATTCCGAAATAAAACAGTTGTCACCACTTTTATTCGCTATGCTTTGAGATATTGACTTGATATTTGGTATGTGGGTGTATAATGATAAGTTACAGATCAAGTTTACATTTCGTTCCGGTCCAATGATTTTTGGCTGAGTTATGGCTCTTGGGCTTTGAAATTTGCCCAAATATTTAGTTGTCACCACCTTATTTCACTATGATTTGAGATATTCACTTGATTTTTGGTATGAGTGTGTATAATTATAAGTTACAGATCAACTTTGAAATTCATTCCGGTTAAATGATTTTTGGCCAACTTACAGCCGTTGGGCTTTGAAATTTGGCTAAATATTTAGTTGTCACCACTTTTTTTTCATTATGATTTGTTATTCTTAGCCTATTACTGAGGGAATTAAAAAAGGGTGAAACATTTGCGAGCCTCCTTAATATTGACGGAGGGGACATTCGTGTCGGAAACATCTAGTCTAAAATTGTATCCATGTTCATTAATTGAAAATGGCATAAGAGCATTTGATATAACTTTAATATATTATTACAACACATTTACAAAAATTAAACACAGACAAGTCTCATTAACAGACTCCGAAAAATTGTGATCCATTAAATTAACATAAAAAATTGTCAACTTACAGCAATACAGGTAATTAAAAATCATTGAAAGGCAATGCTTATGTTCAATGAAGAAGATGTGTTTATAACTATTCATAGTAATTAGCATTTTAAAGATAAAAGGGCGATTAATTACATGTAAAACAATTTACCTGTTATTTGTCACCATATACATCGTTTTCGGGGGGGATTTTTCCTCCTATGTTAGATATTTTAATAGCATCATTTCAACAACAACTTTAAGAATGACAGTGAACATAGAATTGTTTAATAATTACTACAATCATACTAGAGGAGATATAACTTGTACAATTATTCAAGAAAATAAAGATTTTTATGTAATAGTAGAGTGGAAATTAATGCAGATTCTTATTTTCGCTGATCGGTGGCTATCCTGAATAAAGTGAAAATTAGGTACCTGTCAAAAAACCACTTGTACTGTATACCCTCCCTATTTACACCAATATTCTTTACCCTCCCTATTTACACTAGCATTCTTTACCCTCCCTATTTACACCAATATTCTTTACCCTCCCTATTTACACCAATATTCTTTACCCTCCCTATTTACACCAATATTCTTTAACCTCCCTATTTACACCAATATTCTTTACCCTCCCTATTTACACCAATATTCTTTACCCTCCCTATTTACACCAATATTCTTTACCCTCCCTATTTACACCAATATTCTTTACCCTTCCTATTTACACCAATATTCTTTAACCTCCCTATTTACACCAATATTCTTTACCCTCCCTATTTACACCAATATTCTTTACCCTCCCTATTTACACCAATATTCTTTACCCTCCCTATTTACACCAATATTCTTTACCCTCCCTATTTACACCAATATTCTTTACCCTCCCTATTTACACCAATATTCTTTACCCTCCCTATTTACACCAATATTCTTTAACCTCCCTATTTACACCAATATTCTTTACCCTCCCTATTTACACCAATATTCTTTACCCTCCCTATTTACACTAACATTCTTTACCCTCCCTATTTACACCAATATTCTTTACCCTTCCTATTTACACCAATATTCTTTACCCTCCCTATTTACACCAATATTCTTTACCCTCCCTATTTACACCAATATTCTTTACCCTTCCTATTTACACCAATATTCTTTACCCTCCCTATTTACACCAATATTCTTTACCCTCCCTATTTACACTAGCATTCTTTACCCTCCCTATTTACACCAATATTCTTTACCCTCCCTATTTACACCAATATTCTTTACCCTCCCTATTTACACCAATATTCTTTAACCTCCCTATTTACACCAATATTCTTTACCCTCCCTATTTACACCAATATTCTTTACCCTCCCTATTTACACCAATATTCTTTACCCTCCCTATTTACACCAATATTCTTTACCCTCCCTATTTACACCAATATTCTTTACCCTCCCTATTTACACCAATATTCTTTACCCTCCCTATTTACACTAACATTCTTTACCCTCCCTATTTACACCAATATTCTTTACCCTCCCTATTTACACCAATATTCTTTACCCTCCCTATTTACACCAATATTCTTTACCCTCCCTATTTACACCAATATTCTTTACCCTCCCTATTTACACCAATATTCTTTACCCTCCCTATTTACACCAATATTCTTTACTCTTCCCATTTACACCAATATTCTTTACCCTTCCTATTTACACCAATATTCTTTAACCTCCCTATTTACACCAATATTCTTTACCCTCCCTATTTACACCAATATTCTTTACCCTTCCTATTTACACCAATATTCTTTACCCTTCCTATTTACACCAATATTCTTTACCCTCCCTATTTATACCAATATTCTTTACCCTCCCTATTTACACCAATAACCCCCCTATTTACACCAATATTCTTTACCCTCCCTATTTACACCAATATTCTTTAACCTCCCTATTTACACCAATGTTCTTTAACCTCCCTATTTACACCAATATTCTTTACCCTCCCTATTTACACCAATATTCTTTAACCTCCCTTTTTACACCAATATTCTTTACCCTCTCTATTTACACCAATATTCTTTACCCTCCCTATTTACACCAATATTCTTTACCATCCCTATTTACACCAATATTTTTTACCCTTACAATTTACACCAATATTTTTACCCTTCCTATTTACAGAAATAATTTCAATATTACCTTAGATTTATCTTTCAACATGTTGATTTCAAAACATTTCTGTAACATTCTTTCACCATTGTCTTGTTCAGGTAGAGCAGCGAGATCATAGAAACTATTAATAAACAATTGTAAAATGAACAATATACCACACTATTGTACAGCAACATAGAATTTGTCTTGAGAACACGAGGAGGGACTGCCTCACTCAGTGGTGCAATGCTTACTGCTTGTCTCAAGTGTGGAAGATCATGGGGTTGACTTCCCCAGTCGGGCCATACCAAAGACTAAAATAGGTATTTCCTACTTTTTTGGAAATCACATATAGCATTTAGGAGTAATTTTAGATCATTGCTGGAGAAAACTGGAGTTCCCAGAAAATACTAGTGACCTTTCTTAGAAACTGAGAACGGTCATACTGAAGATACTTCGTAAGAGGTTAGTTTTATGGTGCTTAACGCCACTTTCACCAATATTTCAGTTTTATTGTGGTGGTCAGTTTTATTGGTGGAGGCAACCTCAGTACCCGGAGAAAAACCACCGACCTGTCACAAGTCACTGACAAACTTTATCATATAATGTTGTATCAAGTACACCTTGCCTTGAACAGGTTTCGAACTCACAACTTTTTTGGTGATAGGCACTGATTGTATAGGTAGTTGTAAATCCAACTACCATACGATTACAACCACAACAGCCCTCTCATTTCGTACGAACTGTCAGTCAAATTTCGTAGTGTACATAGTGATTGACTTCTGACTGTATAACAAAGCAGAGCTCAGTCATCATGAGCACTGATCTTCCGGCCGAAGACCAGTAAAACTTTGTTTGGACAAGTAAATTTTTCATTTTTTATTTAGAACTAAATAAAAATAAATTCAAGAATCTTATTAAATCAAATCATTGTACTTTTTTTCATCAATCATACATTACACCATGATATAGCATGAAATACTACAAAAGTTGGCGTCAAATACCAATCAATCATACATTACCTTACAACTGAGGTAGCAATGTGCATTATTCTCCCAGATTCATCATCCCAGAATGAGGCTCTGTATCTATCACTGACAAAATTTAATACACCTGTATGTAATTTACCATTCTTTATCTGAAAGGCAAAAATACAAAATTCACTTCCTATCAAAAAATTTCAAGGCCACAATAAAAATGTTGATTTGGCAAAGCGATTACAGAGGAGAACATTTTTAGGAATCGACCAACCAGTTACAAGAATTGCCTATGGCGGCCATGTTTGTAAATAGATCAGGATGAAATGAACAAATTTATAGAGGACCTTCAATAGATGCTTCCTACCAAGTCTGGTTTAATTTGGTCAAGTTTTTTCAAAGGAGAAGATTCAAATGTGAAAATTTAACAGACGATGGACAATGGACACCAAGTGATGGCAGGATGACGGCAGATGTCAAATGATGGCAAAAGTTCACATGGCCTTTTGCCAGGTGAGCTAAAACTAAAGGTTCAGTGGGCTGAGCCTGTGTTGCTCACCTTTCATTCTGTTTTGAGCACACTTTATAAAGAACCTTCCATAGAAGCTTCCTACCAAATTTTTGTTAATTTGGCTATTTGGTTTCAGAGGAGAAGATTTTTTTAGAAATCAACCAATCAGAAACAAGAATTGCGTGTGGTGGCCATGTTTGCTAACGGATCGGGACGAAATGAGCAATCTTTATAGCGAACCTTCCATAGATGCTCCCTACCAAGTTTCGGTTCATTTGGCCAAGCGGTTTCAGAGGAGAAGATTTTTCAGAAATCAACCAATCAGAAACAAGAATTGGCTGTGACGGCCATGTTTGTTAACGGATCGGGACAAAATGAGCAATCTTAATAGAGCACCTTCCATAGATGCAGACAACGGATGACAGACGATGGATGACAAATGATGGCAAAAGCTCACACTGCCTTTGGCAAGGTGAGCTAAAAACTAGATGTGTCGGAACGACATGAATGCCCCCCCCCCCCTTTTTAATTCCCCCAGTAATAGGCTAAGAATAACAAATGAATTTCAAAGTTGATCTGTAACTTATGATTATACACTCTCATACCAAAAATCAAGTCAATATCTCAAATCATAGTGAAATAAAGTGGTGACAACTTAATATTTGGTTAAATTTCAAAGTCCAAGGGCCATAACTTGGCCAAAAATCACTGGACTGGAACGAAACGTAAACTTGATCTGTAACTTATCATTATACACCCACATACCAAATATCAAGTCAATATCTCAAAGCATAGCGAAAAAAAAGTGGTCACAACTGTTTTATTTCGGAATTACGGACATGGGTAACACAGTGGCCGGGACATAAAAAGGAAAGTGGTCACCAGAATCTATTGATTATAAAAAAAAACCCATCTGGAATGCCTTCACAGAAATACAGTGTGTAGAAACACATGTTGACATTGTTCTTGGGAATTGTTTGATTAGCAACTTTGATCTTCTTTCAAAGGATTGAACTTTAAAAATCTTATGTAATCTAACAGGTGAATTTTTTTTTTTATCAAATCTATTTTCCTGTTTACATAATGACAACAGAAGTCCAGGATATTCCTGAGGCTTACATAAATTTTATACACACAAAACAATACTACACATTATAATACAAAAAAAAGTTAAACAAAAAATAAATACAGAGCCGTTCGGTGTGTTAATTCCACAGCTTACTAAAATTTTATTTTATGGTGTTTATCCGGATTCCGCTACAATTTTTAACATTTCAGTGAAAACGAAGTGTAAACAAACCAACCCTCGATTTTTGACAAATGTTGCAACGTCCGGTGATATCGAGCATGCATGGTTCTTAAAATGAATAAAGGAAAGATTTCATTTTGAAAGTTTTCGAAATTGAAGTTTATACCTATTCCTTCAAAACAAGCTCAAATTTGAAAACATTTGATATCTTTTAATATAATTAGAGTTAATCCTCACATACCAGTAGTCTTCATCTTAACTTTTCCAATGATTTTGCAATTTTGACATGTACAATACGTATGCGCGAACACCAGTAAATAAATATTGGTTTTATGTAAACACAAAAATAGATAGCAGAATATTATGCTAACTTGATTTGTAGATTTTCATATAATAATTTTCCTATATTTTCATTTAAAAGGAGAGATTTTGTAATTAATGCAGTATTACTTTTTAATTCTATTTTTAACATTTGCTTAATTTTTAATGTATTAATTTTTTTATTATTATATTTGATATCATTTCTAAATTTCCATATTGCCCATTTAGCTACAAAAATTAAAAAATTGACAAATAGTACTTCTTTTATGTTATGTTTGTCATACAAATATTACACCTAACATAATATCTTCTTCATTTAAGGCATAAGTTTGATCACATAAAGCAATAATCATTGTGTTTAATTCTTCAATAATTGGTTTTATAATATAGTATCAAATATTTCATGTAGATTTCTTTGTAAAATAAAAATGCAATATTTTCCGATATTTTTACTAGTCTTCCTTTATAAATATACCTAAAAAGTAGAGCAATTCCGAATGAGTTTAAAATATTGCATCTTGACCAATATTGCATTCCATTCTTTCTCCTTGAAGATTGGTACACACTAGAGTGGTTCCGAGTAAAACTATATTTGCATGCAGACGAGAGATAAACAATATGGCGGAATTATGTTGTTGAATAGATGTTGCAAAGAAATATGATTAAATGTAATTGTCACAGACTGAAATATTTGGTACTATATTATAAAAGGGTTATTGCACTAATATTGAGGAATATTGTTCCTTGCAGTATATCATATTGCACTCGCAAGCTCGTACAATATGACATATTGCTCGGGACAATATTCCTCAATATTAGTGCAATAACCCTATATTATTTTTAAACATTGAAAAAATAAATGTTGTAGAGTTTTAAACAGGTGAAAATTAACTTACCATAGATTGTCTTTCTAAGGAATGAACTTCAAAGTACTCAGGTAAATTGACAGGTGAAAACAGGTAATGGAATGATTTATAGCTGAATTCTACGATATGATCAAAACACATGACTTCAAACAGTATGGGTGGACATTCTGAAACAATAGCAAAGCAAAACTTGAAGTATTACCCTTTAAACAGTACGGGTGGACATTCTGAAACAACAGCAAAGATTTGAAGTATTGCCCTTCAAACAGTATGGGTGGACATTCTGAAACAACAGCAAAGTAAAACTTGAAGCATTACCAAAACATGAGACTTCAAACAGTATGAGTGGACATTCTGAAACAACAGCAAAGCAAAACTTGAAGATCAGTCAAGTCTGCCCATGTGGTCACCTCTATTAAGCAGTCACCTGTATTAAAAGGTCACATGTTTCTTGTCCTGTCATCGAAAATTTTATATGAATTGAACCTCTATTAAGAGGTCACCTGTCTTATAAGGTCACTTTTTCTTTGTATCAAGGGTCATGACCTCTTAATACAGGTTTGATTGTATTACCAAAACAAAAAACAAAAATATGCAAAACAGAATAAAAATCTTCTAGCTGAGTATCAATTATATCATTTTTTTACAATCTTAGGGAATGATCATTTAAATTTTAGGGAGGGGCGATGTTTTTATTTATTTTTTTTAATTTCTGTTGCCAAATTTTATAGAAAAGGATAAGCCAATCTAATTATAATAAGATCTCCCTATTTTGATCAGTTGTTTACTAGTCACAGCGTGGACTAGTAAACAACAGATACAAATAGTAAGCAAGTGTGGAGATCTAACTTTAATTAGACTGATGGTAAATAGACCGGAATAAATAATCTGACACAGCAGTTTTCAACTAATTTTTTTTTGTAAAATTCGAAAGTTCACTTAAATGGTCCATCCAATAAACCAAATCTTAACAGTAAGATATCTTAGAAATAACCCTAATTTTGAGAGGCTGTCCTTTTATATGCCTTCAATAGATACACTGTAATCCCATAAATTTTCTTTGCTATTTAAACATTTTGCAGCTTCAAGACTGTTTCACAGAGATTTAAGTTCTGCAGCCTCTTATATATATATTTAGTGCATACATGTTGATCCAATATCAAAACTGGGATACATCTCATTAACTATTAGACCAGTCAATTGTTATATTGTATTTAAAGGGCTGGTTCCAAAATTTTAAGGTACGGTCATGGTCATGATTGTATAGTAGTTTGATTTACAACTACCTGTGCAATCAGTGTCTATCACTACTTAAATTGTGAGTTTGAATCCCACACATGGCAAAGTATACTTGATACAACTTTATATGATAAAGTTTGTCAGTGACTTGTTACAGGTCCATGGTTTTCTCTGGGTACTCCAGTTTCCTCCACAAGCAAAACTGACGGCCACGATATAACAGAAATATCGTTGAAAGTGGTGTTAAACACCATAATCATAACCAACCAAATTGTTTTCAATGGCAGGTTAACAATGACAGCAGTGTCTCACAAATACAGTAGTCAAAACAATTTTATAAGAGGCCACATCCATCAAAGGCCATCTCTTTTATCAGATAAACTGGTATATATACAATATACGTACATTGTCAGTAAATATAAAATTTATTTGTACTAGCTTTAGAAACAGGCAGAATAGTGAGCCTTTGGCGAGCTTTTCAGGCCTGTTTCGCAGCGAGTACAAATGAATTTTATATTTAACGACAATGTATGTATATTGTGTTTATCCTGCAATGTCAAAAAAGTCGGAAAAACTGTCAGATTTAAACAAAAAGGACAGAAACAAGCATCATTCCTCGCCTTTCATAAATGTTGTCAAGGGTGTCTTCTTCGTGGTCCGTGTTACATTAGTACCAGTTTCATACTTGTCTGCGCCCTCCGCTGTACATAGCTACAGGGTACCAGGAAAGTTTATTCGTAGGCTGAAAAGTTTATTCGTATAGTACGAAAAGTTTATTCGTCTAGTACGAATAAAGCAAAAATTTATTTGTATAGCATATTTGTACAGCAGGATAAAGAAAAATACTACTCCTCTTATAAGATCAAATTTCCATTGCAGAAGAAATGACCTTAAGAAGAGGATAACTGTACAACCAAACCAACATGGTGTACTGAATGTTGATCCTTTCTACTTCAGATATTTTGCCCCTAATTCTAACCAATTATTTGCAGATATAAGCTTTTAAGATTTGTATGTTTCCACAAAAGTTAATAGCAAATATATTTTTTTGTTTTATAGTACTGGTATTTGTTAAATTCATTATGCATGTATATCATAAAGGCCTTCAATAAAGTATTGTTTTAGATTTCTTGTTCCCTTTCTTTGGAATAGAAATGTACCAATTATCAACTCACAAGGACCATCAAAAAAAAAACATGTCAATTAAAAAAAAATATGTGTTCATAGTCATGAAATAGTTGGTTTTCAGCTCAGGTCTCAGTCTACTTATATACTGTGTCAGGTATGTTTATAATAAGAAACTGAACCATGGGATAAAACATGTTATTGGCAGTTTTGCAGGCATTTCTAATGATAAAAATTGATGCAAAAAGTTATCAAAAAAAATCTACCCAATGCTAAAACAATTTTATCAAATACATTCACAAATGTGACCTCACCAGCCAGGTATGGTTGTTGTTGAAATTCATAACCATTCAAAACATATTGCTTCATATATTTTTCTATTGTATGTACAATATACTTTATGTACTGTATTTAGGGTTGCATAATGCACAGGATTTTGCCCAGATTCTTTATTTTGCAGGAGGGGTGCGCATTATAAACAAGAACAATGTGTTTCACTCTTTTTTCAGATTCGGAATTTTAACATATCTACCGATGTTGTGCTACATTTCGTATCCACTACTAAACATCCGGACACAAAAAAAATCGTAGGAAAACGACATATTAAAACTTAAAACAATTAATATTTTTCTATTTTATTCAAGTTTAAAGAAGATAATAGTTCTCAGTAGAAGAAACACGCTCAAAGCTATCAAAAATATATACGATTGACATTTAAGACCACGATTTTTTTCAAAAGTCCATGCGCATTATAGACATGAACTAGTTTTTTTCTGGAGATTTTCAAGGCTAAGAGGGGGTGCACATTATGCACCAATGCACATAATGCAACCCTAAATACGGTATACAATAACAAATAAATGTTAAATGACGTAAAGAGTTCAAGAAATAATGATACAAAGTAAAATCTAGTAACAAACAAAATATTTAGATCAATTCTCACGTGAGTGAGTTCTTCACAGGTTTATGTGTAAATTGGTATTAATTAGTACTTGGTGGTATGACATCAGACCTGTAAATTTGATTTAGTAAAGTCATTGAATAGATGTAAACAACAGCTTTTAGTAGGACAAAAATAACAGTTCTCTCCCTTTGATGAAAAAAACCCACCTGGGCCTGTATCATTCACATGATTATTCATATTCAAGTTTGTGTTCAATGAAGTTTAGATTTTAAGAAAAATTATTGTATTCATTTTTACATTGGATCCAATGTTCTTCAATAAACAAAAATTGGCGTTGTTCCGTAAAAGATCGAGGAAATCTATCGACATACTACCGAAAGAACTTAACACAATCCATTCAACAACAAAAAAACATAAAAATTGAATGAAAAATAAAATTTCTATGTAACTTTGAAATATGCAAAATTTTGGAATCTGGCCCCCTTTTAGACCCCTTTTCGAAATTAAATAGCAATTTTTTTATTTCTAGCCATCAATAACCCATTAAGATGCAAAAACTACATTAAAATTGGATGGAAAAAAAAACTTAATTTTTTGGGGAAATTTTGCACTTTTCAGTGTCTTGTAGTCAAGTTTATCTCAAAAACGTGTTTAGCACGTTTAACCAGTTGGTTAAATTTTCGTAGTATTTTTCAATACCACGGTCGTTAATTTTCTGCACGAGGAATTCTGCCAATTTCCTTTCAACGGTCATTAACAATGGAAATTAACATCTTTAAAACTTTTGAAAATTAAGTCTTGAGTGGAGAAATATCGCAATCTACTGGTAGCAGAAGGAGAATCTATACTTCTTTTTAAATCACATAGACCTGTCTACAAATACTCCAAGAGTAATCACATAGACCTGTCTACAAATACTCTAAGAGTAATCATATAGACCTGTCTAGAAATACTCCAAGAGTAATCACATAGACCTGTCTACAAATACTCCAAGAGTAATCACATAGACCTGTCTACAAATACTCCAAGAGTAATCACATAGACCTGTCTACAAATATTCTAAGAGTAATCACATAGACCTGTCTACAAATACTCCAAGAGTAATCATAGACCTGTCTACAAATACTCCAAGAGTAATCACATAGACCTGTCTACAAATACTCCAAGAGTAATCACATAGACCTGTCTACAAATACTCTAAGAGTAATCACATAGACCTGTCTACAAATACTCCAAGAGTAATCATAGACCTGTCTACAAATACTCCAAGAGTAATCACATAGACCTGTCTACAAATACTCTAAGAGTAATCATATAGACCTGTCTACAATTACTCCAAGAGTAATCACATAGACCTGTCTACAAATATTCTAAGAGTAATCACATAGACCGGTCTACAAATACTCTAAGAGTAATCACATAGACCTGTCTAGAAATACTCCAAGAGTAATCACATAGACCTGTCTACAAATACTCCAAGAGTAATCACATAGACCTGTCTACAAATACTCCAAGAGTAATCACATAGACCTGTCTACAAATATTCTAAGAGTAATCACATAGACCTGTCTACAAATACTCCAAGAGTAATCATAGATCTGTCTACAAATACTCCAAGAGTAATCACATAGACCTGTCTACAAATACTCCAAGAGTAATCACATAGACCTGTCTACAAATACTCCAAGAGTAATCATAGACCTGTCTACAAATACTCCAAGAGTAATCACATAGACCTGTCTACAAATACTCCAAGAGTAATCACATAGACCTGTCTACAAATACTCCAAGAGTAATCACATAGACCTGTCTACAAATACTCCAAGAGTAATCACATAGACCTGTCTACAAATACTCCAAGAGTAATCTATTTTAATATCAATGTCTCCATTGACATATTGTTCTAACCTTTGTCAAGGTCAGCTCTGGTATTTCATTGACATATAGTTCTAACCTTTGTCAAGGTGAGCTATGGTATTTCATTGACATATAGTTCTAACCTTTATCAAGGTGAGTTCTGGTATTTCATTAACATGTTGTTCTAACCTTTGTCAAGGTGAGCTCTGGTATTTCATTGACATATTGTTCTAACCTTTGTCAAGGTGAGCTCTGGTATTTCATTGACATATTGTTCTAACCTTTGTCAAGGTGAGCTCTGGTATTTCACCAACTTTTTTCTTTACTATGTGGAGATGCACTGGCTGACATCATTTTACAAGTGACATTTTTATTATTAATCTAAAGTTCACCTATATTCTGTGTCACATGAACCAATTTTCCAAAAATATAGTACTGTAAACCTGTCCAAATTGACCTTCCATGGGAACATTGAAATATGGTCACATAAGACAGGCTGTCTAACCTGTCTAAATTGACCTTCCAAGGGAACATTGAAATATGGTCACATAAGACAGGCTGACGTTTAATACAGGTTTGATATGAAATAAACTGTTAAGAGAAATTAAAATTTAGGTCACATAATACAAGTTATTGCTTAATAGAGGTGGTCACTAAAGCAGGTGTGACTGTACTTATATTTTATATATACCCATTTCTTACCCTTTTGCATTGAAAATTCAATAGTATATACTGCATCACAGAGTAAATTATCCATGTCTTATATCCGATTATATTACGATTTGAATGAATTAATACGTCCTTGACTTTCTCTACGGAGATTTAATATTACGTGGTCACCATATTTGTTTTTAATGGGATGCTGTGTTGTTTTCCTCACTTTGTTAATTGTACCCCTACATTTCTGATAACGACTTACTGTTTATGTTAAAGCATATCTAGTTTATTTGTGATATTAACACGATAAAAATGTCTCATGTCGTCGTCCAATGTTTTATATTCCTTTGACCTATCGCTTGACATTAAGAATAAGGATCAATCTGGGCAGCGCCATGAGACAAATCCTGCATTGAATCGTATTTTGACACATAGAAAATAGACAAACCTGCCAAATTTGTGTATTTAAGTGGAAATTGGTGCAGCTTCAATGAAAATAAAGCACTCGTAAATTTGTTTTCCAAAAAATTCATTAACGGTGATAATATTAAACAATGTGCAGTAAGTCCTAAAACATTCAATGTGATTAGTTAAGCTACCTATCTGTATCTCATTTCTAAGGGCGCGTAGAGAAGAAATAGAAAAGGAACCAGTTTTGCTAACTGATGAAAAGGATCATTTCATTGGTCAATATCGAGAACCTATTTCATCTCTATGTTGAATTCATCCTTATCCATTTTTATCGCGAAAATTATTTTATCACTGCCAAAGTATTAATTGATAGAATACTTTATAGTACAATAATTTTTTGAATAAGTTAAAGACTTCATAATAGAAATTTTGTTGGAATATTACTAATTTACATACGAAAAATTGGTGAAACCCTGGGGTGAAAACATCCATTACTTCGAATGAAGGGACGTCAAGGGTGGGACGATCGGTACGTCATTGTACAAAGTTGTGATACAGAAAATACACTGAATTGAATTAAATGTTGCACAATGCTACCTAAAAAAATGCTTAGGGTTGATTCAAACCAAAAAACAATTTATTCATTCCAGCAAGTTCAGTCCAATCTCAGTCTGATAGTGTCAACATATTATTACTGTCAAATATTTTCATTCATTTCAACATACACAAATTCATGAATGTTGGTGTTGATTATTATGAATTTTATATTGTAATAGTTAAGTGCAGTAGTTTCAAATTTATGATGGTTGAAAAATTACCCTTTGGATTATGAGTGAACTGTTTAATTAAAGAGTAAAATACAAAGGGTAATCATAGAAAACTGAATTCCTAAAATCAGGTTGATTGATATTGTTGACCCTTAACCCCAAGGAATTATGACCTACCTGTTATCTTTATGTTGAACTTTAACCCTACAGGTTGATTGATATTGTTGACCTTTAACCCCAAAGAATTATGACCTACCAGTTATTTTAATGTTGAACTTTAACCCTACAGGTTGATGACCTAGTCTGTTACCCTCATCATCTATTACATCATCCAGTTTGTAGGTACCAGTTCTATACTGTAAAACAACATTCATGCATTGTCAGTATGTTGTTATTTTTTAAAGAGATTTTCAGTCATTTTGTCATTTTTATCTTCCTGTGGAAATATGACAGCTGTTTGTTTTAACAAGTAATAATTATGGGAGGATGAAGATTATGGTTATTAATGCCACTTTCGAAGGTAGTAGAAATTGGAGTACCCTTAGAAAACTCTTAGAAAACCACAGACCAGTCACTGACAAACTTTATCACATAATGTTGTACACTTTGTCCTGATCGAGATTCGAATTTACAACATTAGTGATGATAGGCACTGATTGCATAGGTAGTTGTAAATCCAACTACCACACGATCACGGCCACGATGGCCCCCCCCTAATTTCATGCATTGTCAGTATGTTGTTATTTTCAAAGAGATATTCAAGTCATTTTTCTCAATTTTATGTAGAATTGTGAGAGTTGTTTTAACAATTGATAATTATGTAATTAAAAGTCAAATTACTTTCACAAAAACTTACATAATTTGTTGATAATACTGGCATACTAAACTGTCAAAGAAAATAATTATATATTGCTTGCAGTTGCTGACATTTCAAGCAGTTGTTATTTTACCAGTTGCTATCAACAAACATCATGGACGCTGACTCACTCTACACTGGTCTTATTCACGTTGACATGACGCCATACGACTATTTATCACAATAATTGATGTCCATCAACACATGTAGCATAAGAGCATTGACAGGTGAGGTCAGATCATCACAAATAATGGGTTGTTACAGCATAATCCTATCTTTCACTAAATGAATTCATTTTGTATGTACAGTCAAACCTGTATTAAGAGGTCACCTTTGTGACAAAGAAAAAATGGCCTCATAAGACAGGTGGCCTCTTAAAAGAGGTTAAATTCATATGAAATTTTCTATGACAGGACAAGAAAAAGGTGACCTTTTAATACAGGTGACTGCATTGGCAGGTTTGATTGTATTTTAAGCATTGCTATCATAATTATGTAACTTTTAGGATGATTGTCAGAGCAAACTGACTTTATTACATAATTATCACATATTTAATCAATTGTGTGTACCAGTACCCTACTGTCAGTCTGTGCCAAAAACTTTTTGACAAACTAGCCCGAAAGGCATTTCAAGAGAATTTTTTCTATTTGATTAAGCATTTTTTTGCAATTTTTCACTAGCCCAAATCAATTTTTACTAGACTGGGGTGTAGGGCTAGTGGTTTTTGGCACAGACTGTACGGTGGTCAGATATTATGGAAATTGTATATGATTTTACCACGTTTGTTCTGGAAAAGTTGTGGCGGATGGCGATAGCTGAGTTTAGTGGTATAACGGGGGAATTTTAATGGGTGGAAATCAAGACATACATATTTTATGGCGATGTGCAAGTCTGGCCATAAAATAGGGGATGTAATGGTGAGGGAGAACTATATAAGTTTATATTCCTTAAAGTTTGTTATCATTGGCTTAATTGCAGTCTGACTACAAATATGACGTACAAAAATATGATTCAACATTAAATAATACTTACTATTTCTAATATACGCTGGAAACTGTACATTTTTACTTTACATTGTTGGTGCATGGTAATCAGAACTCCCTGACACAGTCCTGCATCTAAAGTTTTGTTGCCGAACACCTGAAAATGGACATAAACAAAAGTTCTACAGTTGTTATGGTGATCAGAACACCCTGACACAGTTCTACATCTAAAGTTTTGCTACAGAACACCTGAAAATGGATATAAACACTTGTCCTTCGACATAAACATTTTCTTAAAAATTTTGCTATCAAAGTACTGTAACTATATCTAAACATACAATATGGAAGGTTACTTTGGCAAGTTTAAAATTTTGCAATTTGTCAAGAAAAAAAATATATCTAAAGAAAATATTTTACACTTTGTATTTTTGTGAGCACGATTAGAATTTCAGTTTATTTGACTTTAATTTTGGCATTACTGAACAAATTGTCAAAATACACTACTACAATAAAGTGTTATAGGGTACATTCTACTGTTGTCATGGTGATCTCAGGTCTCAGCATTTTTCTACATCTAAATGTTAATTACACATTAGCATATCAAATTCTTCTGTAAAAAGATCTTTGATGGAAAAATACAGTCCTCAAATTTTATATATATCTAAATAAGGACTGAAAAATATACTGGTCTGAACAAAGATTTATAGGTCTTGGGCCGTAGGACCGGTGCTCATAGTGAGGACTGAAAATAATTAAAGAGCTAATACTAGTGTCAGCCCGATAAGCACAGCAAGTCAATGATCATTTTTTGGAATCTCTCTTATTTGTCCCTGTGCAAAGGATCTTTGTGTTAAAATTAAAAAAAAAAAAAATTGGTCAAACAGAACTTACGCCATTGTGAAAAAAAAAATGTCATGTCTACAGACGAAACACGCTACAATGGCTACATGTAATCTTCAATATTCTACTGCACTCCACTCCATATTCACGGAAAACATACATGTTCTTTAAGTACTCCACTCAGAAATGACAATATGTCTTACTTATGAAACATATTTTTAGCCCTAACAAATTTTAACCATAAGACTAACGTAAATTTCATAACCTGTTGGGTCATTTTTTCAGTCCTCGAAATGAAAATTTGAATTTACTGGTCTGAATCAAACTCTTGCATTTATTTTTATATAGTTCTACTGGTCTTGGGCCAGAGGACCGGTGCTCATCATGACTCATGAGGACTTTATTTTTCACCTATGCTTTATAAACATCCAATTATGCAGGAAATGAGGCCACATTTAACAAAATGCTAGTTTGCCCAAACCTGACCCATGAGTGTTACATGGGCAGGTAGGTTGGGAATTTGTCTTTTAAAATGTGTTAAAATTTGAAATAAGCTAACATATTATCATTATGAAACATGGAAATATCCAGAAAAAAAAAATATATTTGTTTTTTAAATAAAAAAAGAATTCCAGTTTTTTTCTGATAAGTCGTGCTGGGCTAAATTTTTTTTTTATTAATTACTGCCAGATGAAATTGTTCTTTAACTAGAATGAAGATTCACTTTAAAACATTCTCAAGGCTGTTTCTTTGATCATAATGTATAAAAATAAATAAGCATGCTGTTGCTACAATCAAGTAGGAAGACATATAATATACTGGTACAAGACTGGAATCAGTTATTAATACTTATCACCACTTTCCGTAGTTTTTTCAGCCATATCATGACACCCAGATATGTGTCTCCAAACCTAAACACTTGAGGTGGGTATCAGGGTGTTAACCCACGACCATAGGTATGTGTCTCCAAACCTAAACACTTGAGATGGGTATCAGGGTGCTAACCCACGACCATAGATATGTGTCTCCAAACCTAAACACTTGAGGTGGGTATCAGGGTGTTAACCCACGACCATAAATATGTGTCTCCAAACCTAAACACTTGAGGTGGGTATCAGGGTGCTAACCCACAACCATAGATATGTGTCTCCAAACCTAAACACTTGAGGTGGGTATCAGGGTGTTAACCCACGACCATAGATATGTGTCTCCAAACCTAAACACTTGAGGTGGGTATCAGGGTGTTAACCCACGACCATAGGTATGTGTCTCCAAACCTAAACACTTGAGGTGGGTATCAGGGTGCTAACCCACGACCATAGGTATGTGTCTCCAAACCTAAACACTTGAGGTGGGTATCAGGGTGTTAACCCACGACCATAGGTATGTGTCTCCAAACCTAAACACTTGAGGTGGGTATCAGGGTGCTAACCCACAACCATAGATATGTGTCTCCAAACCTAAACACTTGAGGTGGGTATCAGGGTGTTAACCCACGACCATAGATATGTGTCTCCAAACCTAAACACTTGAGGTGGGTATCAGGGTGTTAACCCACGACCATAGATATGTGTCTCCAAACCTAAACACTTGAGGTGGGTATCAGGGTGCTAACCCACGACCATAGATATGTGTCTCCAAACCTAAACACTTGAGGTGGGTATCAGGGTGTTAACCCACGACCATAGATATGTGTCTCCAAACCTAAACACTTGAGGTGGGTATCAGGGTGCTAACCCACGACCATAGGTATGTGTCTCCAAACCTAAACACTTGAGGTGGGTATCAGGGTGTTAACCCACGACCATAGATATGTGTCTCCAAACCTAAACACTTGAGGTGGGTATCAGGGTGCTAACCCACGTAAGTGTTATAGACTTAACCATGCAGACACCCATTCCCCAATTGGTACAAAGATGTATGTAAATTAGTGACAGATGACACTGAAATACAGTCCTTAAGGAACAAAAAAAATACCAACAAAATAAATGACTCATAAAAATGAGGTTTATCTGTTCAAAACAATGACATACAGTCAAACCATGCTACCAGTAGTCCCCCTCTATAAGACCACACCATTTTGCAATGAAAAACTGGCCTTATAAGAGAGGTGGCCTCTCTTGAGGGGCACAATTTACATGTAGTAGTATTTTACTGTCTCACTGACAAACTTTATCACATAATGTTGTATCGAGTAAACCTCGCCTGAGCGGGATTTGAACTAACAATGTTAGTGGTGATAGGCACCGAGTCAGTGCATAGGTAGTTGCATATCCAACAACCATACGATCACGACACCGGTTCGCTTGTAGAAGCTTGTAATTTAATTTTAACCCAGACAACTAAAATACTCCAGATAACTTGGAGTAAAATTACCAATCGTTTTAACTTTGGCACAATAGGGATCCACTGTATGTTTGTCCATAACATGATGTAAATTATAAATTTAAACCTGTTTTGTGATTTCCACCATTCCAACAAACTGAAGTGGTTTCACATCAAATACTGCCAAAGCTTTAATCACATTTGTCTGAAAATAAATGTTCATATTACATTAATCCTTCATACAAAACATGGCCCGTCGTGGTCATGATCGTTTGGTAATTGGATTTACAACTACCTATGCAATCAGTGCCTATCACCACTGAAATTATGAGTTTGAATCTCGATCAGGGTGAGGTGTACATTTTGTGACAAAGTTTGTCAGTGACTTGCGACAGGTCGGTGGTTTTCTCCGGGTCCTCCGGTTTCCTCCACCAATAAAACTGACCGCCAAGACATAACTGAAATATTGTTGAAAGTGGTGTTAAACACCATCAAACAAACAAACAAACATTGGCTATTTCTAATATGACGGCCTATATATCGTCAACCAGTATATGTAGATATTTATCTACCTTTAGCACCTGCGCACTCAAATTATCGATTGGAAACAAAAAAACATAATTTAAAAAGTTTCTGTAATGAATAAAAGCCTACAAGGCCGTTTCCATGAGGTCATACACAACAACTACACATTATATTACTTTGTTTACATGTATACACAAATATGCGATGAAAACGCACTCATCTGGGGTTTTCCCCGATGGATGTTTCGGCCACCTCCCACGTGAAATTTTGACGACGTAAACAACCAATATTCGTATTCATATGTGAAGGGGGCTAAACGGAACAGCCGTTGTGTGGCGGATTCTAAGGTCGCCTAGGGTCATAAAAATTACAGTATTTGTCATATTAGAAAAGAAATAATTCATGGCAGCTGTAGATTTGTGTTGGGTTGGGCATTTATATTTGTATTTTATCCCTAGCTGGCGCTCGGGAAAATATAATCGAATATAAATGCCCAACCCATGGTTAAATGAGCACAAATCTACGGCTGCCATGAATTATTTCTTAAATAAACACTGCTACGATAAAATTCCTGATATATTATACTCCGCATATGCCCTATTGAAGGAGAATTTGTGGCCATCATTCCTGAGTAATTGCATTATTTATAACAGACTGTAGGTCATACATACACACATGTTGAGGCATTATATAATGGAATTTACGATACTTGAGGTTTTTTCCTGTTGATTATCATCCAAATATTTTCATATTAAATGCATAAAAATTAATGAAATTTAACAGAACATGACAAAATTTCAAACAAGACAAACCGAATTGGTGGCGTAATGGTTAGCGTGCTCGCCTCGAGTGCGGTAGATTGTGAGTTTGAGCCTCGGTTGTGTCAAACCAAAAACTTAAATTGGTATTTGTTGCTTCTCCGCTGAGCACGCTGCATTAAGGAGAAAGAGCAAAGACTGGTTGGCTCGGAATCATAATAATGTGTCCGAGTGGAGTGACGTGTCTATCCGCAGACTGTTGTTTCAGTGAGCTAGCACTATAAAAATCCAACAGAGCGTGTTGGTTTAGTACAAAGCGGACCTCATCATCATCTCATTGAAAATTAACTTGCTTTCGCCATGATATAGCTGAAAAATTGCTGAATTGGCATTAAACAACAATCACTCACCCACTCACTCAAACAAGACATTATATAGGAGCAAGCTTCCCAAAAGGCATGTATGAATTTAAATAATTTATCTAATCACGGGTAATTCTGATTTGATTCAAATACCTGTCTCTTGGGTTTAGTTGATCTAACAACAATAGATGTCTCTGTTTCATTCCATGATATATCCCTGAAATAATATCAAGTCTTTAATATATACAGTCCAAACTCATATCTCAAACTTGGACGAGTCGCTTCCTAAAATAACTCAAGTCTTTAATATATACAGTCCAAACTCAATATCTCAAACTTGGACGAGTCGCTTCCTAAAATAACTCAAGTCTTTAATATATACAGTCCAAACTCAATATCTCAAACTTGGACGAATCGCTTTCTTAAATAACTAGAGTCTTTAATATATACAGTCCAAACTCAATATCTCAAACTTGGACGAGTCGTTTCCTTAAAGGAAAACTCCAGTCAGTTGAACAATTGTTATAATTCAAAACATTGTAACTTTTTATTCGTAAATAACTAATTATTAAACAAAAAACACCTTTATTAACATTAATATACCCAATTAGAAATATGAATATTTGGAATTTCCTTTCGTAGTGTAAGCGGCCATGACACCTTTTCATGTGACGTCACGGAGACGGATCATATTAGTTGAATAAATAACATGTATCTGACTCTACCTAACATCGTGCCCGTTTGGTTATGTTTTAATATCAGATCAACTGCAACACAATGTTTATAATTGTATATCGTTCTAATTTTTTTCTTAATATTCCCATCCCATGTTACATTTTCATAAAACAATGGAGTTTATTTGTATTGAGGGGGGGGGGGGGTGTTCTACGTATAATTTCATGTAATACGTTATTGGCCGTAGGTTAAATAACTGTCAGTTTTAATCTTTTTATGCGTACACATGCTTTTTTCTTTTTAGTCCCCAATGCTGTCGTACTTTCCTGTGTTTTTCGAGGTCACCGGTGGATGTGTTGACAAGGGTAGTCCTGATCGGTAATTACACAAAAAAATTCTTCTCACACTTTCCCTTTTCGCTAGTGCAATAAAATGTTTGACATGAAGTCATAATGATTTTGTAAATATCAAAAGATAAATATACGACGTTATTTTATGATTTACATAATTCTTAATGATAAAATTGCAACTGATCAATGCTGATATAATATACGATACCGCTATTGTGACGTCACGGTTCTTCCGAACTTTCGGAAGAGCTTTAATTGCAGGTTTAATCCGAGAATGGATTATGCCTTTTGTCTCCTCACATTGAAGAGTTCTGAAAAATGGTGATCCCCATTATTTGGTGCTACGGGCAACTTCAATCACCAAATTCTACCTTACAGTATACTATTTTTAACATTCATTAACACAAATGTCTTTTATTTACTGTCATTTAAATTTTCACGCTAACTTGTTAAGACCATGACGTTTTTCTTTATATAAAAATTTAATTTGTTTATAGTATTAGCTTAATTCATCAAATACTTAGAGACTTAAGAAATAATTTATGTCAGTCCAAGGTTTTTCATATCTTCATAAATGTTACACCTCTCTATACTATGCTCCGCTTATATCGATCCACATTTCATGAAAATAAGATCTATCCATGGTAAAATTGAGAAATAATTGATAGAAACCATAGTTTGTTGGACATTTTAACACGGGTAACATTTTTCCATACAAATCTTATCCCGAACTCCACTCTTGACACTTTATTCCGACTTATATCCAACCATTGCTCTTACTCCGTAATCCTGGATGCTTAGCAGGAAAGAAACCAATGGTTCATCCTGAACTCTGACACATTGTCCAGACTTAGAGCCAACCAATCTTTTCTCTTGCTACTTAATCATTAGCGGTAAAGGAGCAAATTCTCTGACAAAATCAAAATTTTTAATAACATTTGGTTTTAAACAAAAACCTGAAATCAGTTTTAAAACTACACAAAGCATTTCTGCACAAAAACAACTATTGTATCTATACCTGAAACTATAGACTGGAGATAAAAATATATCCTGTAGAATTTTCCCAGAGGTCATGTGTACTCTAATCAATCTGGTGTTATTCTTGGTTACACATATCATACAATCTCTCTCACCATCGTAAGGAAGGCCAGATTCTATCTAAACACAAGACAGGACAAAATTTAACACATCAACTTTAGTGTAGGAGTTTAAGTTTATGGTGCTTAATGCCACTTTCAACAATATTTCAGCTATATCTTGGCGGTCAGTTTTATTGGTGGAGAAAACTGGAGAAAACCACCGATCTGTCGCAAGTCACTGACAAACTTCATCACATAATGTTGATTGAGTACACCTCGCCATGAACGGGATTCGAACTCACAACTTTAGTGGTGATAGGCACTGTATAGCACAGGTAGTTGTAAATCCAACTACCATACAATCACGACCACGATGGCCCCTAACTTTTATGTAAGATTAATAAGTTCCTCCATAAATCGTTATAAGAGATGAAGGAATTTCTTTCACGAGTGTAGGAAATTCTGATTTCCTCGAGTGGGAACAAATGTAAATGATATGGAATTTCACACAAGAATGAAAGATATTCAAATCTCTTATTTGGCTGAATAAGGTTATGGTGTTTAAAGCCACTTTCAACAATATTTCAGCTATATCGCAGCGGTCAGTTTTATTGGTGGAGGAAACCAGATTACCCGCGGAAAACCACCGACCTGCCGCAAGTCACTGACAAACTTTATCACATAATAAATGTTGTAACTAGTACACCTCGCCCTGAGCAGGGTTTGAACTCACATTAGTGGTGATAGGCACTGATTACATAGGTAGTTGTAAATCTAATCACCATACAATCACGATCACAATCACCCCTAAAGAGTATAAATATATGATATTGAATTTCAGAGAAGAATGAAAGAGATTCAAATCTCTTATTTGGCTGAATAGAAGAACATATTTCCTCCTTAAATAATGAAAAAGTAAATATAATTTGATAGTATATATCACAGGACTGTAGCCAGGTCTATTTCAGGAGGGGTTTTATGCAACATTGCTACGAGGCTGTACATCAAAATATGGACTTGAACAGTCCTAGTTCAACCAAATTCCTGATTTTAATAGTCATATTTCCATCAAATTCGTAATTCAACTAAAACCAACTATTTAAAGTTCTTGGTTTTCAACCTACAGGTGTGTTTTGAGCACACCTCGCAAGGGACTGGACCAGAACTCACAACTTTAGTGGTGATACTCACTGATTGAATGGATAGATTAAAATTCAACTACCATCTATTGGTACGTATAGAACGTGGTCTTATGCTTTAAAATGATAAGTTGTAGGGGGGGTGCGTTTCATGCATAGGAGTAAGTATCAGACACTTTTTTTCAGGTCATGTAGAGTTTCAGGTAGCATAGCTTCGAGTCCACGACCGGCAATATTCCCAATGATCGACGAATTCATGTTCAAATAACATTAATTGTGTTTATTATATATGTGTTATTTAAAATAAAATTGCATAAAAATTGTACTTATTGCTTGTTCATTGCCTTTTTGAAAGGTTTGTAAATATGTGTTTATTCTCGATGTTTGTCAATAATCATACTTGTTGTGCATCGGTGTTGTTGTTCAGAACTAATTGTCCATACGAATGCAGGAATAACTGTCAAATGTTTGCTATCAGACGTGTTTGGTACAATGTATTTGTAAATTTACAATGCATTATCAAGTGCTGCTTTGAAATTATGAAATCATTGCCTGTTTGACCGACAGTTCCATTTGAAGCCGCCATATTATTTGTACAGATGATGTATTGGTCATGTGACACCTTTATATTAGGAAAATTAAACAAGTTTTTCGTGTAGAATGGGTTTCTATTTCGTCTGCCAATTAGAGTGATATTATACCTTTATGCAATCTCTTTTTTTCCTGCGGTGAAATTACATGTGTTTGGGTATTGAACCTTTGTTTGATTTATCGATTTTTATAGCAGTTGACAAGGTCAAGGACCGTATACTGTATAACAAGGTGTGAAAAGATAATAGAACATACTGGGACACCTGTCAATATTGATGAAAAAGAATACTTGTATATCATTAAATGATTATATAAACAAATTAAATCAAAATAATATCTGCCATTTTTTATCTTGGAATCTTTTGGAGTCGATCTTTTACTCGTCTCCACTGACGGACATTGGTCTCATTCATGATAAATTCTCTACCGGCTGCACGATTGCCATGAGCCTCTGCATATGCAATGTTTTATCTAGGACTGAAAAGGGGCATGGCATATTTTTTTTAAGGGCACTTTGCATATAGAATTTACCAAAAAGGGCACATAGAAAAAATAGGGTATGTACAGGTAGGTAAAACCATTTTATTTTTCAAAATTATTTTGATTTCTTGACTTTAACAGCGCTTAAAGGGAAACTTCGTTATTTTTTACATGTTAGCTAAATATGTTCCTGGTGAAATAAAATACATATTCACAAAGTTTTATCGACATATTTCCACAAATAACGAAGCAAATCGCAAATTTGTAATTTTAATTTCTAATTTTTCCATCAGGCTGTGATGTTTTAGCCTGATAATGCATTGTGGGATTGAAATTTAAAGTCTGGGTCGCTGATGTTAAATTCGTTTCATTTACAGCACTCAGAGGACTGTAATTTAAATCTAATAACCGTTGGAAAATTAAATACTGAAGTGAACAGATATGTACCTTTTTGACAAACAACTATTTTAAATGAACAAAATGTTTCATTTCCTTTATATTTACAACGGAAAGAGTGTTTTACAACGTCAGTCACCTATATTCACTATATGTAGGATCACTTTACAATTATGTTCATTTTGTTTTACTGCCAATGTGCTGAAAAATATAATGGATAATTTTGACAATGCGTAACTTGTGTATTGATCGGATTAATAAAATGGGAATTTGAATACACACTATTTGCTTTCAGAGACGAGTTGGTAGATCGTTTATTATTTATTAAAGATAAAATATTTTAAAAATATTCGAATAAATATAATGTTGAAATAACAGAAACAATTATAATTGTAATTATGTTTTAGATGATAAAAAAGTATACACCATCCTTGAAATTATAAGTTTTCATTATTAGAGGCGTCAAATTGGCCTAACTATATATAGCTGTCTCATCATAATTAATATGTATTCACAATTTTAACGATCGATGTTCATTAAAGATGTTTTAATTTTAATTAAAGAACTAAAAATTAAAGGTTAGGAGATTGGGTGGCAACTGAGTTTACAAAGTTAGTGTTTAAAGAAAGAAAAAAACCTCTTTGCTCAGTGACCCCCCAGAGTGTTCACAAGGATGTTATGTGGTAAAAATTTGACCCCTTGACCTTTGACCTTGAAAATCAATAGGGTTCTAGACTCTCCTAAGGACAGTGTATGTACCAAGTTTGGTCAAAATTCATTGAAGGATGTTGATTCTAGAGTGTTCACAAGGATGTTACGCGGTAAATATTTTACCCGGTGACATTGACCTTTGACCTTGAAAATCAATAGGGTTCCAGATTCTCTTAAGGACTAAGTATGTACCAAGTTTGGTCAAAATCCATTGAAGGATGTTGATTCTAGAGTGCTCACAAGGATGTAACACAGTAAAAATTTACCCAGTGACCTTGACCTTTAACCTATGACCTTGAAAATCAATAGGGTTCCAGACTCTCCTAAGGACTAAGTAAGTACCAAGTTTAGTCAAAATCCATTGAAGGATGTTGATTCTAGAATGTTCACAAGGATGTTATGAGGTAAAAATTTGACCTGGTGATCTTGACCTGTGACCTTGAAAATCAATAGGGTTACAGATTCTCTTAAGGACTAAATATGTACCAAGTTTGGTCAAAATCCATTGAAGGATGTTGATCCTAGAGTGTTCACAAGGATGTTACAGAAGGACGGAAGGAAGGACGGACGGACGGAAGGAAGGACAGACGGTAGCGTTACTATATCCCTTCGCAACTTCGTTGGCGAGGAGGTAATTAAACATTAGCGATAAACTTCCTGCATTCACAAAACAGCTAATTTTCGTTTGCAAAATCTAGAATAATTGGTTTAAACTCTTTTAACAAAACTAATTTAACATTTCCCTATCTAAAGTTTATTAAAAATATATGGATTAACAAATACTTGATCTGTGGTAAGCAGTATTTTGCCGTTTGAATGAGGATTTCTACCGTGCATGTTTTACTGAATCTTCCTGCGCTTTATAGATAGGAACTAGAATTTTCACCAGATTTTTTGGGGAGGAAAGGGGGTGCGCTTTATGCATCAGTGTGTTTAATAGACACCAAAAGACGGTACACAGGATCATGATGGCTTTCTAAAGAATTTTTTTTTGTATTTTTATCCTTCTAGAATTATTGTCCTTGTAAATTAGGAACATAGGAGGCTGTGTGCAAATGGTAATTGACTTCTGACACAAACGTAACACCACTGACATAAGTTTGTGTCCTGATCTCAAACCCCAAGTGTTAATGTTTCCCCGACACCAATTCATGGCCAGGAGTTTCAACAGTCACTTAACAATTATTATCCAGGAATTACCTCCCTTATTCATTCTCGTGTTATTAAGTTTGGTTGTCATGACAGCTGAAAAATTACTGAATGATACACATCAATAACCCAATTAAAATAATCACGCCCCCCCCCCCGACTTATATAATAATTACTGTTCTTGCTCTACATGTCAAAGCATTCTCTATTTTTTGTGATTTCAGCTTGTATAAATGTTTTGGCTGATTCTTGTTTCCATATCTAAAAATAGAATATTAAAAATAGTTGAAAAAAAAATAGAACTTAGAAGTCAAGATTCAAACAAATATACAGTACACCTTTCTAAATAGAAAATCCTTGGGACCAACTTTTGTGTTCTGAATAAACAGGTGTTCAGTTTATGCAGGTTAAATTAACAAAGATTTCCTAATTTGGGACTTTATTTTAAGTGCAGTTTATACAGGATTTTGTTTAGAAAGGCTTCACTGTAATTGTATATGGTTTTTAATTGTCCTAAGAGTTATTATCTTTAACCAACAGATTCTACCTTCTGAGTGGTTACGGTGTTTAGCGCCACTTTTAACAATATTTCAGTTACGTTGTGGCGGTCATCTTTATTGGTGGAGGAAACCGGAGAAAAGTCACAGACAAACTTTATCACATAATGTTGTATCGAGTACACCTCGCCTCATCTTCGTTAGCCAAGGGTTATGATTCGGGTCCCCCTTCTCTCCACCCTTGGCAGATCTAGAATACATTTTGAGGATTCACGCTTTAATACTTCATTGGTTACGGCTACCAGTACACGTATCCAATCAGAAGACGTTTTATACGGAGCACATGTTATCTACGAAATGTAAACAACGATGGCACCGGAATGCTCTCATATGACAACCATTTGCCACTTCCCGTTTTGGTTCCAATGAAAACATCTTTCCAGTGTGCCAAAGCTTTGAAACTTTCACTTGGTTGACAGTAAGTGCTTCCAAATTAAATTTATCACAAATAAGTTTTTCTTCACTGGGCGTTGCCATTTTCAACTCTCCAACATACGTATAACAAAACGATTCTGATTGGCTGGCGATGACGACTATCTAAGGGGCGCAACTTCGATAAACCACCAGGTGGCATTGCGCGCAAATTTCAAAATGTATTCTAGATCCGCCAAGGGTGGAGAGAAGGGGGACCCGAATCGTAACCCTTGGCTAGCGAAGAGGACCTCACCTGAGCAGGATTCGAACTCATAACTTTAGTGGTGATAGGCTAGGTTGTACATGTAGTTGTAAATCCAACGGCAGACCCTCTTTATATTAAAAGTGGACAGATATCACATCAAAGTTGCATTACAATATATTTATAATATATTTCGCGTGAAACATTCCTTTTATTTATTTAACACGTATGAACCGATTCATTGTGAACAGGAATTAGGTGAATCAACTTTTTACCATGTAGACCATGTATTAATTAAATGTTTTTTTTTACACTTTTTTGGCTACTTAAATTCTATATATTTGTTTGTTTGTTTGTTTTATGGTGTTTAACGCCACTTTCAACAATATTTCAGTTACATCGTGGCGGTCAGTTTTATTGGTGGAGGAAACCGGAGGACCTGGAGAAAACCACCGACTTGTCGCAAGTCACTGACAAACTTTATCACATAAGGTTGTACACCTCGGCCTGATCGAGATTCGAACTCACAACATCAGGTCGTGATAGTTGTAAATCCAACTACCATACGATCACGGCCACGACGACCCCTTTTTAGCTAATGAAGATTTTAGTTAACTACTAACCCAGTTTACTGCAAGATCGCTATAATCTACATTACTTGGTGATTGAGTGAATGTTGTTTAATGCCACATGAACAATTTTTACCTGTTTCATTGCGAGAACAAATTACAATTAATGAAATGATGATGATGATATCCGTTTTGTAATAGAACAACCAACATGCTCAATTTGATCTTTACAGTGCAAGCACATTGAAACAACAGTCCGCTAGTATACATGTCGCTCCAATCAGACACACTATCCTGATTCCGCACCAACCAGTTTTTGCTCATACTCCTTGAAGCTGCATGCTTAGTGTAGAAGCAATTTTAGAGTCTTTGTTTTGAGCTGACAGGGGCTAGAACCTACGATCTACCACATTCAAGGTGAGTACACTATACCACATTCAAGGTGAGTACCCTAACCATTACACTACTGATGTTGTTTATACATCAGTCCAGTCCTTGAAATGAAAATTTGAATTTACTGACCAGTCCAAATCATATTCTTGAATTTATTTATACATATCTAAATAAAAACTGAAAAATTTACTGGTCAGAACAAAGTTTTACTGGTCTTGGGCCGGTGCTTATTGCGAGGACTGCATCACTGCAACTTACCCTCCATATACATCAGTATAGTTGTCAAAGTATATTCTTCCTCTAAAATATAAAATAATGTTACACAACAATGTCCATTTTTACACGATTGTCATTTCTTTGGGGGGGTTAGGGGTTATAGTGTTTAATGCCACTTTCAACAATATTTCAGTTATATTGTGGCAATCGGTTTTATTGGTGGAGGAAACCTGAGTACCTGAAGAAAACAACCAACCTGCCACAAGTCATTGACAAACTTTATCACATAATGTTGTATCGAGTACACCTTGTCTGAGCGGGATTTAAACTCACAACATCAGTGGCGATAGGCACTGATTGCATAGGTAGTTGTAAATCTAACTACCATACTATCACAGCCACGATGGCCCCTTAATTGTCAATGTATTCTCATTAAATAATTAATTTGATTACTTGTAACCAATGCCAATGATATGGAAATACCTATATATTACATGCATAAAATAAACCGTTTAACCATGCCACATTTTTGTGCCTGTCCCAAGCCAGGACCTGGATTTCCAACGTCCTATGCCTTTGTACTAGACCAACACACTTATTTGTATTTTCATAGTGCTAACTGACTGAAACAACATTTGTTCAACTTGGACACATTATCCTGATTCTGAGCCAATCAGTCTCTGCTTTTACTCCTTAATGTTGCATGTTTATCACAGAATCAGCAAATACCAATTTTATAGTCTTTGGTTTGACCCGATCAGGGATCAAATCCATGATGTACCACACTCAGGGAGACGACACAAACCATTACACCACTGATGCGGTAGGTAACCACTTGTACAGTACAGTCAGAGACATACCATGATAAATCACTTGTGATAGATGCATCATTCATCTTAGTGATACTGATATTTTTTTTTGTTCTGTTTAATATATCTTCAAAATTTCTTTTGTATATATAGTGTTACATGTACTTGCTATCACCCAAAATGCACAAGAAAGTAAGTAAATGGATATTACAGCTTTTCCAGAAAACTTACTGTTCACTTGTAATATTTTTGGTGCTGGCCTTTTCCCATACTTTCTTGTATTGGTAATGCTCCTAAAATATAAAATATATGTTTGTTTGTTTCATGGTGTTTAACGCCACTTTCAACAATATTTCAGTTATATCGTGGCCGTCAGTTTTATTGGTGGACCCACTGGAGGAAACCGGAGGACCCAAACAAAACCTAGACCTGTCGCAAGTCACTGACAAACTTTTATCACATAGTGTTGTACATCTTGCTGTGATCGACACTGATTGCATAGGTAGTTGTAAATCCAACTACCATACGATCACGGCCCCGGCGGCCCCTTAAAATTTATGATACAGTTTATTTATAGATGACAGAAAAACACTTCATTCTGCCTTCACATTAAATTGTATATTGTTCAGGAATCAACTGGTCTCCCTGAAATAACTGCTTTTTTCGTAGACCAGAAAAAAAATCTTGGTGCCGGACAATTGACACTGACAGTACACATGAAAAAATTCAAAATATCATTGGCTAGCTATAGTTGGGCTACTGTCTGAAAATGTCCATGAACCCAGACCAAATATTAGTGGCCTTGCCAGGGCTACTGTAATCTCGTTGAGATTAGACTTTATATATAAGATTTTATATATAAACATATTTTCTAGTTCAAATCTACAGAATGCTATATGACAATCTCTTGCTGTTTCAAGTAGCTAAAAATCCATAAATCTAAAATTCCACTCCTTGCCCTTGGCCTTGGTCAGATTTAGTGGCAGGAGCAAATGCTTGTGATTTTAACAATTGAAAACGCAGCTATGATCTCTATGAATGGAAACCTTCGTAAAATATTGAAAATCATGAAGTGACACCAAAGGCAAAGGGATTATTGAATATTATTGTCAGGTTTAGTCCATAGACTATGGCATAGTCGATCATGGTTATCATCGTTCAACAATTCATAAATAATTGCTAATTGCCGAGTCTAGGCAAAGAACTTACCTGCAAAATCAAAGATTTGATAGCCTTTAAACTGTATTTATATGCAAATTTGTTGCTATATTCTCTTCGTATTATGCTTTTGCAACAATTTATTTCATCCTTTAAGTGTGTTTCATTCTTCAACATGCTTTCACATTGCGGAAGTAAACAATAGTAATATAAACCTATCGCAATGACGGAGAAGTCTAGACTTAATGTTCGGATGTTCAAAGTTGAAAGTTCACTGATTTTTTTTTATTTCAAGCCATATCGATCTGTATCCACCATTTCTGATAACCTTTGTTAAAACAATGGTATACAGATAACATATTTACTTACAACAATACATAATAACTAAACAGATATTTACAACATGAGAGAGAGTTGCATTTTTTTCAGCCAATGAGAGCAGACATTTTTATTAATAAATCTAATAAAATTGCATAATTTTTGTATTTTTGTAAAAGAATTGTCGGCGATAGGGGAAAGAGAAAAATGCATTGCTATTTTAGAAATTGATAATGTGTAACGGTCAACCAGTTTGTGATGACGACAGTATATAGTTTTGTCACATGATGAGCAATGATTGAAGTAAGCAGTTTTTTGGCTATATCATGACTATGATAAAACGCATTTCGATGAGATCATGATGAGGTCCGCTTTGTACTTGTGGACCATTACCCGCGGACTGTTGTTTCAATGAGCTAGCTCTATAAAATCCAACTCAGCGTGTTAATCCAGTACAAAGCGGACCTCATCATCATCTCATTGAAAATTAACTTGTTCTCGAAATGATATAGCTGGAAAATTGCTGAATTAGCGTTAAACAACAATCACTCACTCACTCAAGCTCACCATATCCAATCAATTGCATTTCATGAATATAGATATCGTTTCAAGCCAAACACAGATGAATATCTCATGCAGTTTTGAAAGGCGCGCACACACATACTCTCAGAGTTTGTTTTTTTAGATGAATTAGTTCTGGGCAGTAGAAAAAAATTCATGGATAATAATTTTCACCATTACTGCAATTTTATCGATGATTTGTGCCTTTTCCTTGACATGTGATTTCTAGTAAGATTGCGAATTTGGGCTATGGTGTTTAGTGCCACTTTCAATAATATTTAAGTTATATCGTGCATGGTGGTAAGTTTTATTGGTGGAGGTAAACGGAGTACCCGGAGAAAACTACCGACCTGCCGCAAGTAACCGACAAACTTCATCACATCATGTTGTATCGAGTACACCTCGCCACGAGCGAGATTCGAAGTTGCCACTTTAGTGGTGATAGGGTACATTGTACATGTAGTTGCAAACCCAACTGATATACGATCACGACCACGACGACTACTAATACTGAAATATATTATTGTCTTGAACTATAACATAATGTTTGTGAGAAATATAAAAATCGAACAAAATGACATGTATGCAACAAATAAAACATTACATTGTATGTACATGCACATGTACATTGGAAAAAATTGGAAAAAATATGATTTTTTGGCGTAAAATCGTGACTTTTCACACAACAATTTTTTAAGTGCGCCCCCCCCCCCCCCCCCCCCCCCCTAACTTGAAATCCTGGATCCGCCCCTGACATGTATACATAATTGCACAATTATTAAAAGAAAGTACATGTATAAACAGTGATGCATGGTCGACAATTCTACAAATATTATCAATAGAAGGATCAACCACCTCTACTTACCTCAAATCATTGAACATATAAAAGATCACGATGTATTGGGTTGAGTTTTAGGTATAAAATTGGTCAGGAGTTCTCTGTCTTCACAATATAATTAAAATTGATCTCTACGTACATGCAGGCAGCTAAGCAAAAAAAAAAAAACAACAAAAAAAGCAAATTGCGGAGATCAGCGATCAAACAAACAAAAAATGAGGAAGTCCGGAGATCAGCGGCCAAACAAACAAAAAATGAGCAAGTGCGGAGATATACTTGTAAGTAGATTGCGAGGGAGTAAGTGAATGATTGTTGTTTAACGCCAATTCGACACTTTTTCAGCTATATCATGGCGAAAACAAGTTAATTTTCAGGAGATGATGATGAGGTGCGCTTTTGTTCTAGATCATCACGCTGAGTTGGAATTTTATAGTGCTATCTCGCAGAAACAACAGTCCACGGATAGACATGTCGCCCTACTCGGACACATTATTCTGATTCCGAGCCAACCAGTCTTTGCTCTTTCTCCTTAATGTTGCGTGCTTAACGGAGAAGCAACAAATACCAATTTTATAATCTTTGGTTTGACCTGACCGGGCCTTGAACTCACGATCTACCGCACTTGAGGCGAACACGCTAGCCATTAAGCCACTGATGCGGTTCAATGTATAAGTTGATGGCTGTCCTCATTTCTAATGACTGTTTTTATGGGGAATCCAAGTTTTTTTCGTTTGTCTTGGCGTTGATGGGTTTAACAAATGGTTAATTTTATTATTTTAAAAATATTAATAAAAATATGTATCTTCTAAAGCATATTCAGAGATATTTAACATTAACCCTAATAAATTGAAATGTGCCTTCTATGGAGGCAATCTGGCCTATGTCAATTTTTTGTGGTGAGGTTGAATAAGTTTACACACCTTAAGGAATTCGTCAATATAGTCTAATTAACATAACCCTCAAAGCTTCAACACTTCACCAGGAATTTACATAAGATTTCTCAGTCTGGTAGGTAGAATTTGAAGCGAAATCACGTAAATTAGTACTACTAAGACACATTGTGGATGTGTGTTTGTTTGTTTGTTTGATGGTGTTTAAAGCTACTTTCAACAATATTTCAGTTATATCGTGGCGGTCAGTTTTATTGGTGGAGGAACCCGGAGAAAACCACCGACCTGTCACAAGTCACTGACAAACTTTATCACATAATGTTGTACACCTCGCCCTGATCGAGGTTCGAACTCGCAACATCAGTGGTGATAGGCACTGATTGCATAGGTAGTTGTAAATTCAACTACCATACGTTCACGGCCACGACGGCCCCCATTGTGGAGGTTTGCAGGGACGGATCCAGGGGAGGGGGGGGGGCGGCGCACCCGGCGCGCACCCCCCTCTAAAATTGGAAAAAATATGATTTTTTGGCGTAAAATCGTGATTTTTCACACGAAATACCCCAACAATTTTCGCGCCTCCCTCCGCAATTTTTTTTAAGTGCGCCCCCCCCCCCCCTAACTTGAAATCCTGGATCCGCCCCTGGTTTGACTATCATGGTTAATCTACTTAAAATTAGATGTATGTTGTATATTTTTTCATATTTTTTTTTAAATATGATAACGCTAGTGTATCTCCAACGATTTGTTTTTATAAAGATAAAACAAATATCAACATATACAGTCACCCTGCCCATGCGGTCACCTCTATCAAAAGGTCACTTTTTTTTCTCCTGTAATAGAAAAGTTAATCTGAAATGGATCTCTTTAAAGAGGTCACCTGTCTTATTAGGCCATTTTTTAATTGAACCTCTTTTAAGAGGTCACCTGTCTTATAATGTCATTTTTCTTTGCCCCAAAGGTCACCTCTTAATACAGGTTTGACTGTAGTTTGTAGTAATAGATTGTAACATGTCACAAATGACGGCAAGATTCTGATGACGCACTTACAGAATGGAATAATAATATCGTTGCCATTTCGAAGAGGATAACTAGTCGTACTTTGGATTGTTGAGTGAATAAGATCTAGTAAATAAAGGGGTGTGCTACCGTTTTGGATATTATATAATAATTGGAGCTTTCTCCTAGTTCTTCATTCTTCCAATCTCTCCCAGCCAGTTTCTCTATATAGATATTCTGCGTTGGTAAAGATTGGAAGTCCGGTAATAATTCTAGCTGTCTCCAACTGTATTCTCTCCAATTTGAACGAAATAGAGACACCACAGTTGTCCCAGATCTCACATGCATACTCAAATATTGGTCGATTGTAAATCAAGTATAATTTTTCTAAATTTTGTCTATTTAGTTTATATTTCAATTTACACAAAACACCGAGGTTTCATTGAAAAATTAAGAGCACCAAATATTGTAGTTTGACATATTTTTGGGGCAATCAAAGTAATCACATATTTTTATCCTGTGAATTACGTTACATACAACACCCTATGTATTATATTTCCAGAACTTCCAAATAGAGCAGTAAATCTTTTATGAAAAAAGTCATTTTAAAAGAAACATATGACTACATAAATCTAAATTCTTCATAAATTTCCAGATCTAGCTTTTCTTATTCTGATTCTGACACAAACTTTAAATAATGATCTGTAAATTTAATTAATAAAAAAAACGTATTAATCAGCATAACTGATGAATTCTAAATAATATTTTTTGCAGACAATAACACTGAATTTTGAACTACAAAATGTACAAAAAAAAATACAATTGTTTTTATTTTCAGTGATCGACTTTGATACCTAAGCATACATGCATAGAAAATTATTTCAGCTCTTTGAAAATTATTATTAAAGGAACGTGAAATCTACGTTTTTCGCAGTATATATGAAATAATAATGAGAGATTAACACTTGAATCTGATTACAGGAAAAATGTAGTTTCAAGGTTTGAAACTTCAAACAAATGCCTTAGATAGTTACTAAATGTGTAAAATCGTAATTTAATTTGATTGACACAAATGATTTTCACTTGCATGTACAGTAAATTTTAATAATTTCAAAGGAAACCAACAAATAAATTAAAAAGCAATGCTAAATAAAACTTGGAATGTTTTAAGGTTTAAAGAAGTTGCTTAATAAACACATATAGAAATAATGAATTAAGTCCACTCAAGACTCAAGTTGAACGGTAACGTATTTCACATATTATAAAGATCACATAGTTAAAGAAAGGTCAGATTTATGTCTCCTCTTAAAAGAATGATATGATGACGATGAGGTCCTCTGTGATTTAGATCAACACGCTGAGTTGGATTTTTATAGTGCTAGCTCACTGAAACAACAGTCCGCGGTTAAACATGTCGCCCCACTCGGACACATTATTCTAATTCCGGGCCAACCAGTCTTTCCTCTTTCTCCTTAATGCTGCGTCAGTGCGTTCTTAGCGGAGAAGCAACAAATACCTATTTTCATAGTCTTTGGTTTGACCCGACCGGGGCTCGAACCGACGATCTACCGCGCTCGAGGCGATCACGCTAATCATTACGCCACTGATGCTGTATGTACCCCATTTATTTTTTTACAATAGCAACTCATGCAATTAAAACTTGTGTGATTAATTACTTTTCCCCACAATACATTCTTCGGCATTCGACAAAACTTTATAATTTTTAGTGAATTCACCGTCATATTCTAAACATTTAGTTTAATTTACAAAAATAAGTTCATATATATATATATATATATGGTGTTTGGTGAATTACGTTACCAGATATGACAATATGTGAATTACGATATGGGTGTTCATCATTCATGTGAATAACTGAGGAAATTGGCAGTGCACTCAGTGCTTTGATTTTCTATTTACAATTTGGGGGATGTTTAATTTATTCTCTTTTTTTCCATTCGCCCACGTCACACACATTACCAAAACACTAATTGTGGTATTTAAAATTCCAACACAAAACCCACTGGTCTTAATATTGCATTTAAATATCCAAATAAATGCAATTTCCAACTAACATTCGTCTGCTATGGATATTTTCGGTAGAAACGCAGTGATATTTAAAGGAAAGATTTTCAGAATATTTTATGATAAAAAGAAAAAATGTTATTTGTCATAATTCTGTAGTTCACGTAACGTAATTCACTTTATAACATACGGTATATCCTGATTAGATATAATATACGAAATGAACGAAATCATAAACTGAAATGGAGTGAGTGATTTGTTGTTTGACGCCAACTCAGCAAATTTTAGATGCTATATCATGACGAGAACAAGTTAATTTTCAACAAGATGTTGGTGATATCCGCTTTGTATTATACCAACACGGTTAGTTGGATTATTATAATGCTAGCTCACTAAAACAAAAGTACGCGAATAGACATGTCGCCCCACTCGGACACATTATCCTGATTCCGAGCCAACCCACCGTGTCCCCCGTCACATTTTTTGGGACATGGCTAAATGTGAAGGTGGGGGACACGGATCTGAAGCGGCGGTTTCAGGTAAGCTGGTGTGAAATCATAAATTATAACATTATTACAATTATTTAAAATATATGACTTATTTAGCGGAACACCAGGTTCATTTCGGGAGATGTTGATCCCATTTTACCCACGTTATTCGTCCGCGGTATAGGTGAACAGTTCTGCAATGTATGACGAGGGTGGTCAAAATTGAAAATTATCACAAGTCTCCGTCAGATTTTAGCTAATTTAAGGCCCGATGAACGTACTTTCAATGACATAGGTTATCTAAAAAGTCGTCCGCGTTAAATGCAATCATTATTTCAAACCATCAACGCAATATAAGAAGCATACGATCGAATTGTCTCTCGCGTTAAATTGTGGCGTACGGGGGTAAAATATTTGTGACGCCAGGGGATGATAGGGCTCACATTTTAAAAACAAAAATAATTATGTATACATGTATTACCCTTTTTCATGAAAGGCAAAGCAGACCTCGTGTAGTAAAAACCACAATTCAGGGCACGAAGGCACGTGACAATTATATTTAATCTTATTTTGACCTTATTTATCATATGGATGTGCAGAAGAATATACGTTTTTAGCTCACCTGACCCAAAGAATCAGGTGAGCTTTTGCCTTCGCTTGGAGTACGTCGTCCGTCTGTCGTCCTTAAACTTTTATAAACAGATCTTCCTCTCTGAAAATACTGGGCCAATTTAAACCAACGTCCTGAATCATCTTTAGGGGGTCTGCTTTAACAGTTATGTCCGATGACCATGCCAACCAACCAACATGGCCGCTGTTAAAGGTTAGATAGCTGCTAAACTATGAATGAATATTGAGTCACATCTGGAATAAATAGCTCTCTGTGAACTCATGTTCAGATCTTGGGCCGGTAACTAGTGTAGAAGCTACCTTTAATATAATACTTAATAGAGTAGAGGATCGAGGGTTTTTGTGTTTTTAGAAATGGGCTTATATCGATCTCGGATTGAATTTTTGGTCATGTTTGAAGTTGTTTAACACTGTTTATAATGAAAACGTCCCACAAAAGTGATGAATTAAAAAAAAAAGGGGGGGGGGTCCACAAATCGGGTACTTTTTGTATTTAACCTTAATTTTTTATTGTATACATGTATTTGCATTGCATTGTGTTGTGCTGTTCCTTCAAACCCATTGTCGTGATCGTATGGTAATTGGATTTACAACTTTCTATGTAATCAGTGCCTATCACTGGCAGTCTCTGTGTAACATCCGCCACATCTCTATCCATTTATGTCGCCATCTATTATACTATTATAAATTTACTTATTGTTACTTTATTTTTAGATTTTATAATAAGTTCTTAACTTTTTATTCCTTTTTGTCACTGTTTGTGATATGATTTGTATAAATCCTCAATATCGTTAATTGAGCTTTTAGATTTTAAAATAAGTCAACTACACGTTCCACAATTTAGGCTTTTTAGATTTTAAGAATAATATAGTTTTATATTTTACTATAAGCCCAATATATAGGATAGGTCGATTCAGGTGCGTCTGAATCCTATGAAAATTACAGGAACTTAACCACTGTTGCCTATTAATGACAGTAATAAGCAAATAGTAAAGTAGTAGCAGGACATTATAGAGTTAACTTTTCTTAACCTTATCGCTACCCTATCTACACGTGCGGGTTCCGCAAATATCTTTGTATATAATTCCAGTGTACATATACCTGATTCATTCAAATTGGTGGAGGAATTTCATTGTCAACTCAAAATTGGTGGTGGAAAAAAAAGAGTGCTCCTAGACTGGAGGGAAAACGGAAAAAGAAGAAGAAGAAAAATGTGGCGTTAAGTACAATCAAACAAACATACAATATACAATATGATTTTTATTCCAATTAGGGTCCCTCAAGGGGCAATAACAAATATACATTCATAATTATATCAACAGTTACAACAATACAGAATGGAGACATATGTTTTTAAACAAGACAATTCTAACTATTTAAATGATATATGTTACAAAAAATATATAAATAAATAAATAGGCCGTGTTCGGCAGCACGACCCGAGGAGAGGCAATGAGTAATGTATAGTTGCAGTGTATCATATGGTTGAAGAATGGACTACATGTATGCGATTACTTAGCTGGAGGAGACACCAGGGGACGATGCTTGAGAATTGTGTTTTGATTCTCCCCGTGTCTGATCCAGCAAAGCAAGCGGCTCAAGTAGTAAAACATCATGTGTTTGATGAAAGGACTGTGATTACTTAGCTGGAGGAGACACCAGGGGACGGTGCTTAAGAATCGCATTTCGATTCTCCCCGTGTCTGATCCAGGAAAGCAAGCAGTTCAAGTAATAAGCAAACAGTCAAACTCTTTGGGGTAAAATTGTGCTTAGGTCAATAAAGCTGAAATAATTCGTTTTCATATATGTAATTTTAGAATTTCGTAAAATCAAGAAATTGAACTCGTATCATTCACAGTTTTATATTTTGTATTAACTCGTATTTTGTCCAATTAAACACGAAGCTATAATCTATTAACCAATCAAATTGCAGAATTCGTTCATTTTTAGACAGCATGGGGGTGGCCATCTTAGCCCAGTGAGAACAAAGGGAAAAGAAAACACAGTCCAACGGCCAACAGGACAATTTAACACCTTTTTACCATCAAGGAGGCCATGTCCGACTCCGAAAAAGAACCGGAGACAACATCCGCCCCAGATAAGAAGATCATAGGTATTATTTTGCTCACGAATCGATCAGAAACGTTTATTTTCGAAGAAAAGTTTCTTCTCTAAATTAGGTCACCGAACCGCGTGGTGACCATGCTGGATTCCGTTTATACTTGTTATGCCGGCATTTCTGAAGTCACGAGTCGTTGACTGTGACAAGAAACCTAACGCTCATCATGTACTGAACATATTGTGCTTAAATAAACAATATATATGATTACATTTCCAAATATGGTAACGCGGATAATTTTTCATGAAATAATATCTGATTACATGATGTAGTTTTCCGATGGTGTTGTGCACGCGTGCTCGCAGGAATTCACCTCCCTGCAGATCTAAAGAAATTTTCCAAATTAGAATATATATTTAAAATGTCGTGTAGTAACATAAACTCACTCACTGTATAACTCCAAATATAATGGATTGGATAAAAAAAAATCGTGATCGGTTTTATCCCCCCTTTTTTCAACACTTGCGCTTGAGGAAAGTTAACTTATAGCATGCTATTTAGTCATCTAATGTCAAAACTATGTGAAGTGCAAATCCACATTACATTGTAAAAGCCCTGATAGGAGAATTCTTGCAACTCCCATTTGTATTTCGTTCCCATGTCCTGGAAATTGCTAATTTTTTTTTATTAACATTCCCCTCGAAGAGCTATGGCCCATTCTGCAACAAACGATTTCGAATGCAGTATCCTTCCCTTAGTATACGTACATTGTATTAGTATGCACATATCGTGTAAGCAAAACCGCTTTGATGGTGTAATGGTTATCGTGCTTGTCTCGAGTGCAGTAGATCGTGGAATTGAGCCCAGATCGGGTTAAACCAAAGGCAAAGGCTATAAAATTGGTGTTTGTTGCTTCTCTGCTAAGCATGCAGCATTAAGGAGAAAGAGCAAAGACTGGATGGCTTAGAATCGGGGACAATGTGTCCAAGTGGGGCGACATGTTTACCCGCAGACTGTTGTTTCAGTGATTAGCACTATAAAAATCCAAATAAATGTATTGGTCTAGTACAAAGCGGACCATTGAAAATTTACTTGTTCTCACCTAGTCCGAGATTGCTCTGTCGTCCGACAGCTTTTTGTTCGACTTGCTGGAGCCGTTGGACGTCAGAGCGCTCTCCATAAGGAAAACAGCGGATTTGTCGCTCCAACTCTGGGTCGGCACATTTCCACGTTTCGTGGCTATCAGATTTTATTTTCTGTCCGAAACCCTTGTATAAATCGCTTCACCAATCATTTTTCTATTCATTCATAACCATCTTACCCACAGAAAGTGGTGTTGCACTCGAGTACAGCACGATTTTCACATAGACCCTATCATTTCGCCATGTCAGTTTATTTTTCAATCATTTGTCACGTGACTTCGAGAAAACTACGATTAACACAATGTACCATGGGAGATGATTTGCATATATGATCTTACCTTGATCAAAATGAGAGGGGGATCGCAATGCATGCTTTTTCCGAAGCCTGTGGGTAACACTGCCATCAAATCTTTTCTTTCCAACACATTTTGTATTATTTCCTTCTGCTCTGATTTGAGCTGTAGATGGAACTGTTTGTTCTACAGAATATGTTTTATATGTGATTTGTATGTTGTTTATGTATGCAAATAATTTGGCGCGCTGCACTAGTAAGTAAGTTTGTAATGACTTTATTTCAAGAGGGTAACACAGTTAGCAACAATAAGCTAATCTTCCCTGTGGCCCTCAAAACAATAATAATCAAATAGAGCAAATACAATTTCAAACAATACTTACATATTCACAACGAAATATCACAATCTGACCGAGTATAATCAAGGATAAATCCTTGGTATAATGAATATAATCATTCGTTATTTTGTTTTGACATTAAATAATCTATATTTCTTTTTGAATAGATCAATGTCTTGAATTAATTTTAAATTAGGGGGTAAAGAATTCCATAAAATAGTTCCGGAGTAGTGAAAAGTTGGTTTCATAAAATTAGAATTTGGTCTTGGGACGAACAAATTTCCCTTTGCAGATGATCTTAATGAATAAATATTAGAATTTGTATTCATATCAAATAAATTGCACAAATAATCAGGAGCAGAATTATTTATACATTTATACATTAAAACACTTTTATGATATTCTAATCTATTTTGAATAGATAGCCAACCAAGTTTTTTAAATAATTGAAGAGATGGTATATCATATTTTGCATTAAGAATAATTCTTGCTGCACGCTTTTGTAATTCACATAGTTTTTCAAGATTCAAATTTGTGGTTTCTCCCCATACAGTACATACAGCATTAAGTAGCTCCCATCATGCAATGCGTTGCTGTTGTCATTCAAAAAATAAAACGCTTCACAATTATCATATTATACATTGATCTTAGCTTAAAACTATGATGGCTGTGTATTCTGTACTTTTCTTTGGCATTCCATAAGTTCATATCTTCTGATTACTTTGACATTTTTTGTCACTAGTTGCAGGGAATAAAATAATAATAAAGTTTGTTGTTTATTTTCAGCGAGCAAGGTATCGGGAACAGTAAAATGGTTCAATGTACGAAGCGGATATGGTTTCATCAACAGGTAAGTTTTTTGTCTTTCCTTTTTAGGGGGCTGTCTTGGTGGTGATCGTATGGTTGTTGGATTTATAACTACCTATGCAATCAGTGTCTATCACCACTAACGTAATTTTGTATCCCGCTCATGGCGAGGTGTACTCGATGAAACATTATGTGATAAAGTTTGTCTGTGGTTTCAGAGCTCCAGATAAGCTGCGTATTTGCGTTTTTTACGCAATGAAAACGAGTAAAAACGCATGTATTATCAGATCAGAGTGTACATTTACGCATACACATTGCTGTGTAAGCAAATTTTCCAAATTCGGAGCGTACTTGTACGCTGTTGACGATAATACATCGTGTACATAAACAATACATTTTTGACTTTGAGAAATTCCCTGTAATTACTTCTCTTTATACTTTTCGAAAGAGAAAGTGTATACATCCGAGGGGTACCGAATGTTTGTCTTTCTAAGCATCGATTTCTAAAGAGATCTGATTGGATGTTTAGAATAAATCATCCAATCGCGGTCAATATTACAAATAAATGTGGTTTAGTTGAGAACGAAAGTGAATTTGGGAACACGTTGTTCGTTGAAAATGAGCAAGAACATGAATAAGTGCGCTACGGAAAATTATATACTTTTTTAAAAGTTCCTGACAGTTTCATCTGTGTCTAGTGACAATATAGTTAAAGGAATCATTGATGACATTATCAACATGGCTGTGAAAACTGCCGAAGTCGACGAGCAAAAAACAAAATATTTACAACATTTTATTGATAAACATCAGAGCTCCAGATAATTTTCAAGTCCAAAGGGTAATTGCCCCCTACTTTTGAAAATGATGCGTATTTGCATATTTCCTTTGCACTGTTGTACTCTACTTCAGAAAAGATTGCTTACATGTACACTTTTAAAATTATGTTTGACACAAGTGTTATTCAATAAACACAGGATGCAAGTGAAATGTATATCTCTGTTTAATTTGACACGATTGTGTCATGTTTATTAATAAGATGTTGTAAATATTTTGTTTTTTGCTCCTCGACTTCGGCAGTTTTCACAGCCGTGTTGATAATGTCATCAATGATTCCTTTAACTATACTGTCACTAGACACAGATGAAACTGTCAGGAATCATGTTCTTGCTCATTTTCAACGAACGTGTTCCCAAATTCACTTTCGTTTTAGTTCTTAACTAAACCGCATTTATTTGTAATATTGACCGCGATTGGATGATTTATCCTAAACATCCAATCAGATCTCTTTTGACATCGATGCTTAGAAAGGCAAACATTCGGTACCCGTCGGATGTATACACTTTCTCTTTCGAAAAGTATAAAGAGAAGTAATTACAGGGAATTTCTCAAAGTCAAAAACGTATTGTTTATGTACATGATGCATTATCGTCAACAGCGTACAAGTACGCTCCGAATTTGGAAAGTTTGCTTACACAGCAATATGTATGCGTAAATGTACACTCTGATCTGATAATGCATGCGTTTTTACTCGTTTTCATAGCGTAACAAACGCAAATACGCAGCTTATCTGGAGCTCTGAACATGACACAAATATTTACAACATCTTATTAATAAACATGACACAATCGTGTCAAATTAAACAGAGATATACATTTCACTTGCATCCTGTGTTTATTGAATAACACTTGTGTCCAACATAATTTTAAAAGTTACATGTAAGCAATCTTTTCTGAAGTAGAGAGTACAACAGTGCAAACGAAATATGCAAATACGCATCATTTTCAAAAGTAGGGGGTAATTACCCTTTGGACTTGAAAATTGTCTGGGTTTCTCCGGGTACTCCAGTTTCCTCCATCAATAAAACTGACCACCATGATAAACACGACATTAAACACCATAATCCAGCCTAAAGGGAAACAAGTGTTTGACAATTTCAAAACAGGAGTCATTATATTTGCATACCATAATGTAGGGATTGCAATACAGTAAAATCTATTGAACTGAAAATTCCTATTTTTCCTTACCATGTGAATTTGATTTTGGTTTTAACATTTAATGTATTATTTTCCAGAGATGATACAAAAGAAGATGTATTTGTTCATCAAGTAAGTTTATCTTCTCACAATAAACTATTTTTGGAGGGAAAAAAACTTCAGATTTCATTGTTCATTAGTTGAATTGTTTGGAAGTTGTGCATCTAGTGGTTAAAAATGGCAATTATAGCATAACAAAGCTAAAGAAAATCCTCAATAGTCACAGGAATAGATACTTTAAATGTCACAGAAGTTCAGTTCTTGCAAACTTTTGATTATGATTTTGCTACATTAAGATAAGAACTTGTTTGTCTATTAAAAACTAAGAATATGTTCATATAAATATCAAGTCAAGTTCTTATCTTAGAAGTCGCCCTGATATAATTTTCATTAAGCCATTGACATACAAATTTATGTGTACAAAATTTTATATGCCGCTGTCAAGTAGTATGACAAGTATAAGGTCATTGCATGAAAAATTGAAAATTATTCTGGAATATTTTTGATACTTGTAAGGCCTAAATTAAAATATTGTTTGTTTGCCGTCAGCCGACCGATCCAAAAAAATCCGCGCGACTCAATTTATTGCCGTTTTTAGAATATTTTTTTGTATTATTTCTGAAATTTTCATTCCGGTCCGTTCCATGTTTTAGTAAAGTTCTGGTTTCCGGTATATTCGGAATTCTCGTAGTCTTTCCATAGTTCGTGTCGATAATGCCGTTAATTTTAAATACGAACGTCAAAAACCTGATACATACACACGGAACACATGCAATATAGCCCAAAAAGTGCAAGGTTCATGTATCTAAATCTAAAACAGAAACGTGCATGGCAGGGCTCACCACACATAGTAAAAACAGGGCGACTTGGCTTCTCTCTCTCTTGACTTAAGGGCGAAGTTAGGGAAAATCTGGGAGACTTCCAAAAATTGATCCAAATTTTAACGTTTTTTTCCCCACTACCGCATGTTCCCCTACCTTTCACAAAAACGAACAATGATCTTAAAAGGATGCAATTAACGAGTTTGGAATAAAATATTGAACATCAAACCCTGTATGGGTCACATTTCAGGAACATGGGAGCTCCTTTTATGTGAATATTGAAGAAAAAGTATGATTATTGGTGAACAAAATACGGACTTGAAAAGACTGACAGGGCGACTAAAACTTCGCTTTTAGACAGAAATTGGGTGACTTCATTGAAACCAAGGCGAAGAAGTCTCCCACTTCGCCTGGTTTGGTGAGCCCTGGTGCACAGATGTCTAATTAGCTTCATGCATGCTCAGTACATGTATATTCATACTGTATACTTAATATTTTAAACATACAAAAAATGTATGTCTGGTTCAGAAAAATAAAATAATATACCCATCTACCTACCCACACACAAAAATATGAGTCGGAGAATGGCAAACAAATTTTGTTTAATTTGGGCATAATGCCAAATTTAATTTAAGTTCAATCCACCAAAAAAAACAACAAAGAAAAGAAGCTAAGTTACATAAATACAGTAGATAAAAACGTAGATATCAAATTTAATGTGCACAACATGTTTATGGAATAATCTTCATCAGGTATGTTAAAGTTGAAAGGTTTGGAAAACCAAATAATTTTAAAAGTTTTGGGAGCAAGTATACCAAAGGGTCTAAACAAAATCGGCTAAGATCCGCTACAGTACGCTCATAGTGTATCAACGATCAAAGGGTCTAAACAGAATCACCAAAATCTGCTAAGGTTACCTACAGTACACTCCAAGTGTCAAGTATACCAAAGGGTCTAAACAGAATCACCAAAATCGGCTAAGGTCTCCTACAGTACACTCATAAGTGTATCAAAGGGTCTAAACAGAATCACCAAAATCGGCTAAGGTCTCCTACAGTACACTCCAAGTGTCAAGTATACCAAAGGGTCTAAACAGAATCACCAAAATCAACTAAGGTCCGCTACAGTACGCTCCAAGTGTCAAGTATACCAAAGGGTCTATAAACAAAATCACCAAAATCAGCTAAGGTCTTCTACAGTACACTCAAAGTGTATCAACGAGCATACTCTCGGGTCGGACATATTCCTCCCAAAATGTTCGACTCGCTCCAGAGAAATGTCCGACAAATTTGGGAGTCCACATCATGTTCGTGGTCTGACGTGAGAGTGGATATTTAAAGATTTTTTTTTACATTTCTCGAGGTGAACATGTCAAACATTTTGTGATCGATGCGTATTTGTGAGCGTACTTTCTTTCCGGTATGTAGAATGTCCGGGTACGTAAATACCCTAGTGTATTTCTACCTTGCACCATATTCGCGCCAGGAAAGGTAGCTCAAAGGTCAATATATAACTGAAATATTGTTGAAAAGTGGCGTTTAAACACCCATAGCCTCATATAAATTATTGCAGTAAAATATCGATTAAGTAACGAAATCGATATAAATTATTTTCCAGTATATTTAGTATAAAAAGCTTGTTCTACACGTTTACTGTGAGATGTATTGCAACCGCCATTTTTTGCTACAATCATGTGCACATGCTCGTGTTTGATGGAAAAGCAATAGCTGTATTTAGATATTTTGTGATAATAAATTTATATTGTAAATCGATCCACCCTGTGATTTTTTTCAACAAGATACATTTTTTATAGTATATATTTTATTATAAAATACAATATTGAACTGATTTTCGCTAACACTTCAATCATTGAATATTGATTTTTTTTGGATGTTGAATATTTTATCCCCAGAATTGCATCCCCTGTTAGTATACTTTTGTTGCTTTATTTAAAAAAAAATAACACCAAGAACATCGATGATACGAGTCTTCTTATTCAGAAATAAACCTACAGCAAAATAAAGGTATACATTTTTTGTACTGTAAACAAAATCGTCATTTTTATCTAGATTTATCGTCCGAAAAATACAGTACTCCTCTACTCTACTAATTTGGATTAGGTGATGGGAATTAGGTGCCATCATCAAAATAAAGATTAAAAAAATGTATTTTATGATAATGATGGCTGATTAAAATTGTTTGTCGTGCATTAGCTGTCAGTTGTAATATACAGGAAGAACCCCTACTGTGAAGCCATCTATTTTGAGATGCCATTCAATGAAAATAACAACCTGACCATATTGTTAAATAAGAATAAGAATTAGATAAGAAATTAAAATTTATAGAAGGCAAGGATTTATATAATTAACACATTAAGTCACATTTCATTTATTTAGCTTGGGTCAGTTGTTAATTAAAAAGACAAAAATGGTTTAAAAAAAAATCTGTCTAATAAGTATTTACCTAAATAACGATATCATGACTTATAATAATTTCTCACCGTAAATGTAATTATTTTATTAAGATATTTATACACATATATAAGAAAAAAGATATAAATTGGAAGACGGCTTGAAAATCGAAAACGCAAAATAGTTATCTATGTTTATAAGTTTTAGTAAAAGGAGTCTTGAGCAACGTTTTTTTTTCACACCTGTGATGGGTGTATTTGTATATCATGAATGCACGATGCGACGACATGCTGAGATGGGTGATGTTTTGACAGGTAAACTGTAAAAAAAACGTAGAATACACTAATAAAATATTATTTCACCTATATCAGACTCTGCAGACTGCCAATTTTCAAGAAAAAAAACTCAGGATTTATGACCCATTCGCCATAAACAAAATAAAACTTAAATTTTACTAATTAATTTTAATCCAAATTTGCCTTTAAAGAAATAAATGTATAAATTAGAATTATTTACCCAGGTTCGTTTGCCCTACATTTGGCAAACACGTAAAAGAGCAAATGCACCCGATATCGTAAACAGGCAACTGTCTGCAGCAAGTGAAAGGGCCTTGGCATCGATTGTCGCGAGTACATAGGGACATATTAATATTCACTTCTAGTGCACTTAAAACATGGGTACTGCATGTTAATACATTTTATTCATGGATATTATTGTATATATCGCCCGTGACAGCCGTTATCATATCTATTCTTTCCGTACTGTATATCACTCATTTACTTCAGCTTTACTAAGATACGCATGTTTCTTTATGCACGAATTTATTGGTTAGCAGAATTTGGGAACGTTTCCTGTTTACAGTTTAACTATCTGAGAGTGGAGACTCTCACTCCGACCTGGGAGGATTTTGTCGGACGATTTTAAGTGACACTCTCTTCAAGTCCGACAAAACTCTGTGTCCGACCTGAGAGTATGATCATTGATACACTTGGAGGGATCTGTATGCCTGAGGGAGGAAAACATTAGATTCAATAAGAATTACATTGTAAATTTCAATAACAAATATCTAATAGACCATGTTGGTGCTGAATCACTGACTACTGGGGAGACTTCAATGTACAAAAAAAGTTCTAACTTCTAAGAAATGTACATACTGTTACACTATTGATGTTATTTCATTTCAGACGGCCATCATAAAAAACAATCCTAAGAAGTACTTGAGAAGCGTTGGTGACGGAGAGACAGTTGAGTTTGATGTCGTTGAAGGAGAGAAGGGAAATGAGGCGTGTAATGTGACTGGTCCAGAAGGAGAACCAGTACAGGGTAGCAAGTATGCTGCTGATCGTCGTCGTTTCCGTGGTAGATATTACAGAGGCAGAGGAGGAGGCGGTGGAGGGGGTCGTCGTTACCCACCACGTCAGGTTAGTTAAACTTGAGGTTTCATCACCTTTTTGTTCTTATGTGTAGTAAATTACTTAATGTATTAAAATATTATTTATAGGGTTATGTAGTCGTGGTCGTGATCGTATAATAGTTGGGTTTTCAACTACCTATGCAATCAGTGCCTATCACCACTGAAGTTGTGAGTTCAAATCTTGCTCATGGCGAGGTGTACTCAATACAACATTATGTGATCAGGGTTCGTATGGGTCATGGAATCCTGGAAAAGTCATGGATTTTTATTTTGTAAAATAAAGGCCTTTAAAAGTCACGGAAAGCTGTATTTTATCGAAAAGTCCTTGAATAGTCCTGGAAAATTATTATTTGAGCTGTAATCTTTATTAAATGTATTCAAACATCTATAATTAAGAGATTCTCCCGATATCTGTCGTAACTTTCCTTTAGACATATTTGAAACAAGGCACCAGTTGCGGTAAATGTAAAATAAGGATTTTAAGTTCGTTTCTTTAAAATTATTTGTAAAAATATGCAACCGGATGTATAGACTGGTTTCCTAATGTACTACTGTTTCCTGCATTAAACGTTGTTGCAATAGGAAACCAGATATTGGAAAATGTACTCTTACATCAGTCTGTGCCAAAAACTTTTTCAACAACTAGCCCAGGGGTCAAGTCGGGTCCCACAATTCACTAGCCCTTCCTGATTTTAACTAGCCCGAATAAAAGATTAAATTGTGTTTAATTTTTATTGAATAATAATAATTACCAGGCTTGGCACATTTAACCCAACGTATCATTTATTGAACTTGATGAACTTGATGTTTACAGCAGCTAATTACCAACTGATTCGATCAAATTGTTAGTTGGCAAAAACTTTTTTTTCCTGTCTGACGTTGGGTCAGACAGGAACTGGGGTTCTGTCTGACCCATGGCCTTTGTGTCTGTCCCACCTTTTTTTTTTTTAATATTGTATATGACCTGTCAAATTTTGTTTTTTATACAGAACTGAATGCAAGATTACCTATAGTCATGATCATTAAACAACTCAATTAAATGTTTTTCTGTAATATAAGGCAGATATATCATATCCAACAATCCGTATCTAATGGTCTGATCACGTTCCGAATATTACACATCAATGTCGGTTTCCGGTTTACCTACATTTTTAATTTCAGTTAAGAATATGAATCTTCAATATATAAGCATCTCAAAACATATTTAATTAAACACAAACAATCTGATACTTTGGGAGTGTGGAAGTCAACTTATTTCTGTGCCCAGTAATATATTTCAGTTTTAATGTTCCACGTTTTGCAGGTGCTCGTTTCTACTAAAAGGATTTTTACATTTACGTTTAGCATAGGAGTTTCGATTACAAATAGGAACATATCTGTCTGATTGAATAAATAAACAAATTTCAAGTCTCTGTCTGACATTTTAATAAAACTGAAAATGGGTCCGACGATTTTTGCCAACTCTGCAAATTGTACAGACAGCAACGAAACGAAAAAAGCGTGCCGTCGACTAGGAGAATAAATGTGATAAAAATTTAGAATTTATTTGCTAAGAACATCGATCAAAAACGTTATCTTATATAAATCAGGGTCTTATATACCACCCAGTTGTACAAGGAGTCTGGAACTTTTCCTAGTTGGCAGGTGGGTCGTTGGAATATTTTTATCAGTAATTAGTCGTATTATTAAAACGGAATCTCTGGATTTTTCTCTTGTTAACCACGATACAAAGCATATTCCGAATTTGATGCAGGTGAACTCCACGAGGTTAACAACGTGACAAATGCATTTGTAAAGGTAAACAAACAGCGGCGAGACGTTCACCCATACGAATAATCGTACCAAGAAGTTATCTGAATACTCGGAGATTTTTTTGTAGATAAAGGTCATCGATTTTCACTAGCCCATTCGGGCTAGCATTATAAAGCTTTAACAGCCCTCTTGTTATTTTACTAGTCGCGGGCATCAGGCTATAGTAGCGTAGATGATGACTGAAAAGATGCATGAATTCAGAGTTTAATGTACCGAAATAACATATGGATAAAACTATGTTCATTCGATAGAAAAATGTCTATATTTTTAAATTAAGTGGGTCGTAAAAAAATCGTAAGACAATTTTTCTTGGAAATTTTGATTTTCCAAAGGTACCCAACTGATACATAGTTGACCAGGTGAAAATAAAATTTCATATCTATAACACGTGATCGTTTATCGATAAAAAAGATATATTACACAATTAAACAGACATTTAATTGTATCAATAGATGAAAAAGAACAGTTAATTCTCGTCTGATTTAATATAACTAGCCTCTCAAAATACCCCTTATTTTGGTGGAAAATAAGACAAGTTTTCTCTTTTAGCAAATTTATTTTGTGTTTTCCGTACATTTTTAGTATTGATAAAGTAACGTTACATTAGTCCAAAAATTCATGCCAAATTTCATATCATAGATACTTGCAGATACGCAGAAAAATGCTATTTTTTATTTGTTTCCTCTCTCATTTAATTCCTTTTATACACGGAAATTTGATGCACCGTTTCCGATTCTATAAATATAGTTCGACTGATCTTCGTGTCATTAAATAGCACGTTGTCTTCTTTGAATGAAATGGCTTAGGTTCTGATTTATTTCATTTTTAAGTGTTTGGCTTTTCGCACACTGTTTACTGAGTTTTTAGACTTCATTTGGCGTTGTTTTTGTCGTTTGTTTGTCGATAATTAGTGTATTTTTTGTTGATTATTAATTAGGTTATTGTAGTACCAGAATTTAACCGGACAGACATGTTCATATTCCGTATGATGGCATCGTTCGGTAGTCCTTTGAAACTTTCTCCTTCTAGTCCAAAAAGGAGAAAAGAAACGTTGAACTGGAAGCAATGCATTATATGTCAATGTTCCAATGCATAACCTGTGATTTGTATGCGAGATGTAGGCAAAGATAGTTTTGTAAGATCGATGGAAATTAGAAGAGATGAGGTGTATTCTCGTATTTTGCAGGAGATGTCCGCAATGGACAATTTTATATCACGTAAAATTAAAGTTGTTTATCACCGTAATTGCTATAGAAAATATACAAGTAAACAAAACTGCAGTGTTTTCAAAACAGATCAGATAAATTTTTACAAGTACTGAACAAGTTTCAACTATGTTGCAAACAAGTGTTGTAACACGCTCCCAGTACGAGCCCATTCAGTGGGATTTTTGTTTCATTTGTTAAAATAAAACATTCAAGAAAGATTTTAAAGTACATAAAATTGCATCCGGTGAGCGTGTGAAAAAGTTGATGGAGTGCGCATTGAGTCAAAATGATGATAGACTGGTTCGCGTGTTGAATTGTGACGATTTTGTTCTGAAAGGAGTTTATCACAACGGGTGCATGACTAAATATCTGTTAAAGAGTTCCCGAAAAACGAACAGAAACAGGATTCTGATCTTTCTAGTAACGAAATCGCCTTCCAGAATTTAATTCATGAAATCAACGATGATTTAGTCGTTCACAGAAAGGTTTTTCGGATGACACAATTACTTGAAAAATACAAAGCATATCTACCCGCAGACACAGGTACCTACTCATCTGCCAAGTTACAAGACAGGCTAGTTAAACATTATGCTAGTTCTATAGTTATACATACTCAGCGGGGCCAAGGAATGTCAAATCTTGTCTTCAGTGATGAGCTTTCCTTAGGTGATGCTATTGCCGCGGCAGGTAAATACAAGTCCAAATTTAAAACCTCTGAGTTGGAAAATGATTTTCAAGTTGATGTTGAAGGTATTTCTGATGAACAAATTTTACACTCTGCTGTAGGTATCTTAAGACGAGATATTGAGAAGCTGAAAATCTCAGTTGAAGACTATCCAAAAAGCCAAACTACGAGCAGATTACTCTAATCTCAATAAATTCAGAGTTGGACTTGCAACAAAAAAAGAAGCAAGCCTGGCCAAGTTACCACCATGCGAAGCGACATTCCATCAGCATGTACTAAGAGCATCTTTGCAGATCTATATCTGGAAATCCTCACAAAAAGCGCAGTCCCCTGTTAGGTCTCCTTTAATGTTCGGATGGGAAGACAAGGGTGGTCTGGTACCTGTTTTCTTCCGGTGACAAACGTCATCAGACTTCCTGCAGGATCTCGTGTGCAGTTGCAAAGGCAAATCAATTTGTTCCAGTAGCTGTGTTTGTTTTGAACAGATTCTGTCGTGCACAGATCTTTGTCCCTGTTATCGTAGCGACATGTGTGAAAATGCCATAACAAAGAATGTTGCCTTACTGTAAGACGATGGTCATGATGTCTGAAATTTAGTAGATTTTTACAAGGCTTTGTTGTTGTTGACAAAATTATCTGCCAAGTAATGTCGTCACAAATCCACATGTCATTTTGTAGTTAGATAGCGAAGTTGTTCTGTCATTTGATTTGAACCAGGATAGTCAAATTTATACTGACTAATATAAATGTGTTGCTATCAACTTGTATGCTTATTTTGGTGTTTTATGACCTCTAGGTTATACAGCATTCGTTGTAACGAACCCGGAGCAAAAACATTGATTAAGAATACCACACAGTCATATCAGTGACAGGAACAAGAACAATGATGTTTATGTACTAGTGAAGGATGCCCACCCCCCTTTTTCTATATGCCAGAGAATTTTTAATTTGTGAAATAGAAGTTAGATTTCGTTTTAAAAAATAGTATCAATGTTATCATCAACTAATTAAAGCACATTCAGGTCAAGAAGTTTCCATACAAAGGTCAAGGTCAGGTCCCTATTGGCGACATTAAAAATGTGAAGGAAACTGACTTATGTCATCAAAACCTACAAAAAACACATTTGTTTCACAACTAAACCTTAAAGTCTATATGAAAGACTTAATAGTGTATACCAAATTTTGCAAAAACGATAATTTCATCCCTTTATGGGAACTGAATTCAAGGGGAGCAACCCAAAAGTTATAACTCATATATTTTCTTAAAATTTTGGGTAGAACGATTATCTCCCTCTTTAAGGAAATGCAACCAGTTCCCGTTTTTATGACCCGACTATCTGGATAGAGTATGAATTCTTCTTTCCAATGATATATAATTTAGATATATGTTCGGTGGGTACATTAAAGTCAAAAATTTCGTTCCCCGTCTACCACACTACTAGGGGCTAACGTCGCAGACTGTTACATTGTAGCTTGTGAAAATGCCAGCCAACTGCCATTTTCAGATCAAGTGGTTAGATAACCCTGAATATAAAAAGATGGTTGGATATGGGAAGTAGTGAGAGCAAAGCAAAATGCTCATTTGGTCAAAAGAAATTTTATATTTCGAATATGGGAGAAGCTGCCCTTAAAATTCACAAGAACTTGAAGAAGAGCACTGAACATTTTGATTTTTCTAACAAAATAAATCATCTTCCAATTTTAAAATAGAGCTCACTTATGAGGTGTGTATTTCCATATAAAAAATGACAGCTTCCACATAGTATACAAACACAGCATGTTGTAGTTTTTTGTCACAAAATGGCTGAAAACTGCCTTTTAAATTAAATGATTTGAAAAACCAGAATGTAAGTATCTGCACTGTCTCAAATACAGAACAAATTTAAAGCAACATGTAATGTGTGTATAAAGGATATTGACATCAGTAATATAGGAGAGAGGGTGCACTTAAAAGTCACATTTAGTCAAAAAAACCCACTGAACATATTAAAAAAAAAAGCAGCAAGCAGTTTGAGGTTGTCAGGGTGGGTTAATAAGCAAGTGGAACCAGCCAGTGTCCAGCCTACAAAAAATTATTGGGGGAGTCTGTGGCAACAACAGATGTCATAAAAGTGTGGAGATATAATTTTGACATTAAACATGGTAAAAAGTCACTTTTCTTTCAGAAGTTGTGCAGACATTGTACAGGTTTTTCAGAGTATCAGAATTTTTGAAATTCGTCGGACCGAAGGGGGCAGATTTTTGGCAGGTCTGACAGAAGCCTCATACTTGGCGGTCCTATTGTCCGCCAAACATTTATTTGTTGTTTTGTATGTAATGGCTTTGCCAGACATGTCCTGTGGTTATTGATTTCTTGTTTAACAGATTGCTTATGCAACCTTGGTTCTAAATATAACAGTCGTATTTGTCCAGGTTTCATAAATAGCAAATCCGGTAAACAAAGTTATCCGCAGTCGTTCTATAACGAATCCCTGTAAAGAATATCGTGTACAATCTCGTGATTGCCGACAGTTACCAAATAATAGAACTTAAAACCGACCAGTGGAAATTGTTCAAAGTCGATTTCCAAAAAAAGGGATTCTATTTTTGTAACGATTGTTTATTTACTTCACCATCATCAAAACCTTTTACCCGTTTTGAATTTTGATTTTTTTAATTTACCGGCAAGGATTTAAAATGTTTATTTTCTCTACTACTGTATTTTTCGTGGAATGAAGGTACCGATGACGATTTGTATCTTAATATCTTATGTCCTTGCCAGCTTCAAAGAAATGTTGTGACCCATAAAATTTATAAAGGGTGCTCGTCCTGGATTAAAAAGGCCGGCACAAGTCACAAGTGACTGCAACAAATGCAGAAAAAAGATTTAAATATGAAAAGGAGAAAAGGCCTGAACGGATTTTCAATGCAAAATGGTGCGAAGGTTGTCCCTGGTTAAAATATGACCATGATGAAAATGTCATGAAGGGTACAATATGTACAAAGTATGGTAAACGAGGGGAAACCGGAAATCTAAAAAACAAGCATCTTTTTATTACTGGGTGTAATAATTTCCGATTATCTGTCGTTTCCGATCATGAGAAATCAAAAGGTCATCTTAATAACACTTATGTATATGCCCAATACATGTAGATTGGGTATGGAATAAAAATTACATGCTTTCAGAAATTTCTTTTTAAAGTGTTTAGGTCTGGCAGAAAACTAGTAGTTCCAGCAGAAACTGATATAGTGTAGGACCTATTGTCCTGCAGTCATAATTTTTTTTCCAAAAACTCTTGAGTAAATGTATGTCAAAAGAAAGATAAAAAAATCGATATGTTCTCTTATCTGATGAATCTCTAAATCAACAACTTAAAAAAACAGCTGGACATCCAAGCTATATTAGAATCAAGTTGAATTTAAATAGAAAACTGAAAGGGTTGTAATTGTCTCATTGTCCAATGGGCCAATTCCATTTTGATGATAGTTAAGGTCACTTTGGCATAAATGGCTACCAAGTGTGCTGGTCATGATGGATAATTTCTTATATACTCATATACAAAGGTTAGAACATGATAAATAGTGAGATTACTGAAGATTGTACTTATAGTCGTTGACGGTTTACTTAAAGTTGATCCTGGAAAAACTAATAAAAATCCTGGAAAAGTCATGGAATTTTCTTTCAAAAAAGGTGTATGAACCCTGTGTGATAAAGTTTGTCAGTGACTTGCGGAATGTCAGTGGTTTTCTCCTGGTACTCCGGTTTCCTCCACCAATAAAACAGACCACCACTATATAACTGAAAGATTGTTGAGAGTGGCATTAAACTCCATAACCCCCCAAATTTACAGTGTTAAGTAGAACTTCATCTTTTTATTTCAGAGAAGAGATGATGAAGAAGAAGAGGGTGATGAGGGAGAGGAGAAGGAAGGTGAAGGAGGTGAAAATCGTCCTGCAAGACGTCGTCCATTCTACCGTGGCTACAGGGGAGGTGGTTACAATAGAGGCTATGGATATGGCCCTCCTCGTCGTGGTGGACCAAGATACGACATGGGAGTTGATGGGTACCGTCGTAGACCATTCTACAGAAGGTACTATGGACCTCCTGGTTACTATGGTGGAGGACCACAAGGGGACTATAATGACAGTTATGGTGGTAGTCGTCCATACAGGGGACGTGGTGGTGGTGGTGGTGGTAGAGGTCGTGGAAGAGGCAGAGGAAGGAGGAACTTCAGACGTAGGGTAAGAAATGATACTGATCTTTGTTGAGTTAAATAAGAACTCGATTTGCATGCTTTTGCAAAAATAAGGATTAACTGTTGTAAGGCCAAAAAAAAAAATGTGTGTTTCCGGTCGACCGACTGACCCTAACATTTTTTATGCCAAAAAAAAAATCGACACAATCCGGAAATTCGTCTCCGTTTCCGTGTTTGTTTCCGACTTCAACAATTTTCTTCATTTCCTTGTACATTTGATCGATGTTTGGAACCAAACACATTGTACTACATGTCAAATAATTAATAAGCTCTCGTATTTAATATGTTCGTATATGCGAAGGTTGGCCATTCAAAATTCGTTGATATGCACAGGAATGCTTCAGATTTTTATCGATCCGCATTGGTATTTTATACTCTACACCGGGTTAATATTACGATCTATCGAACTGTTTATTTACATACAGACAAATGTATTTGTAAACGTTAATGTATATGCATTTAAAAAATAAACTGAACTACATTATTCAACATATCTTATATTCATTTACATCCATAAATACATGTACAAAATTTATTACGTGAAAGTGCTTGGCAATCCATTTGATGACAACTTTGGTCTGTTTTTACTGAACCTCTCTTGAGAGGTCACTTTTGACATTCCCATGAGTGACTGCCTAAGACAGGTTTGACTATATTTTTTAACGAGTATAGAAAAATAATTAGTTTATTTATGATCAGCTGATATTAAAATACTGTTTATTTCTATTTATAGAACGACAGCCGCAGAGATGAAGGCGATAACCAGGAAAACAGTCAAAATGAGGAAGGCGACAGCGGTGACGCTGGAAATGCTGAGAAGAATGATTAGACTTTTACCATCCTATTTATAGAACGCTTTCTTCAAAAGCAGCTTAACATGTAAATTTTTCTGTAATGGTGGACATGGCCTTGTATTTTGTTGATAAATTTGAATTGTAACACCACTTCACTCAACTATGCAAAAAAAAAAAATGTTTTAACAACAGCCAAATTTTTTATTGTACTAAAAATTAGAAAAAAACCATAAAAAAATTGAAAAATATTTTTTATATATATACTTATAGTGCTATGAAAGGCTTGGTTTTGTAAAATGGAACAAAGAAATCCGAACAAATTGAAATAAAGTAAAAATAAAATATTAATAAATGGGGCAAACAATTTTTTTCACCCAGTTTAAAGTAAAAAATTAGAATTCTGGAGAAAATCTGAGTACGTTCAAATTTTAATATCTTTTTTTTTAATGGTGAAAATTATACTACATAGCTAGAGTTTTTGATGGGGAGTAATATTTTTTAGAATTGCATGAATGACGTAATCGTGATTAGAAAGTTTTAATAGATCCTTTGTAGACTAATTGTTAAAACATCTGGAAAGAGGACTGCTTACTCTTTTGTTTAGTGTGAGATGTACCATGAAGCAGACTTTTCATGATATATTTTACTACACACAAGTTGAATGACCTGGTGTTTTTTTTTATACACATGTACTTTTTTTTTTCTTATTGAATGAATTTTTTGTATATCTTTTACAAACCAGGTTCACCACCAAAAAATAACATGAATTCGACTTGTGGCTAAAAAATATTAAATAAGCAACAAGTGATTTATTTGTATTGTCATTATTTAGTGTTGCCATAGTATCTTGGGGCTGTCATGGTTGTGATCGTAAGGTAGTTGGATTTACAACTACCTTTGCAATCAGTGCCTATCACCAGATAAAAGTTTGTCAGTGACTTGTGACAGGTCGGTGGTTTTCTCTGTGCACTGATTTCCTCCACCAGTAAAACTGACCGCCATGATATAATTGAAATATTGCTGAAAGTGGCGTTAAACACACAAACCCCCCATACTATCTTGGAAGACAGGAAATTTGTTAAGATCATGAATTGAGACCCCTCAAAACAATGAACCAAAATCATAAAATTTGTATTTGTTGCTTCTCCTCTAAGCATGTGGTATGAAGGAGTAAGACACAGACTAGTTGGCTCGGAATCTGAATTATGTGTCGGGAGTGGTTGATAGGTCTGTCTACCTGTGGACTGTTTCAGTGAGATAGTACTATATAAATCCAACTATGCTTTGTTAAGTTGTCTGTTGAAAATGGTTGGAAATCAAATCTACTTGGCACATTGCATCTAAGAGATCATTCTTTGTGAAACTAATTCCACAATGACATATCCTTCATTTGAATCAATTTGTATGTACAGGTTTTATTTGTAATGTCATATATGATTTACCATGGGAGTTTTTGGTGATTGTTTATATCGGAAGTGACACTGATTGCATTTGGTTGGATGCCCTCTGAGTTCTTCTTGATTTTAAAACCGCATCAGTGGTGTAATGGTTAGTGTGATCGCCTTGAGTGCAGTAGATCGTGGCTTCGAGTCCTAATCGGGTCAACCGAAGACTAAAACAATTGGTATTTGTTGCTTCTCCGCTAAACATGCAGCAGTAAGGAGAAAGAAAAAAGACTTGGAATCGGGGATAATGTGTCGGAGTGGAGCGACATGTTTACCCACTGACTGTTGTTTCACTATAAAAATCCAACTAAGCTTGTTGGTCTAGTACAAAGCGAACATCATCATCTCGTTGAAGATTAACTTGTTATCTCTATGATATTGCTGAGTTGGCGTTAAACAGCAGTCGCTCACTCACTCCTGAGGAAAACCCGATTAAATATTCCAACTTCCTGTATTGGCCACAAACATGCATGGTCATCATCTTGTTAAAAAGTCACTTGTTCATTACATAGCTGAAAAAATACTCACTTGGCATTAAACAATGATCAACTAATTTTACATTAAAACTTGAAAGAAAACTATTTCAAGAATTAACTTTCATGTACATGTAAAGTGAAAAATATAATGTTAAGGAGCAAGTGCAAACAGTTTAGATAACATGTCCAAGTGGAGTGACATGTCAAGCTACCTGTCGATTGTTGTTTTGAGATAGAACTATAAAAACCCAACTCTGGGATAGCCTTGCAAAAAAATGGTTTTTTGTTTCGTTCAGAATTTTTTTTTCGGACACAAGTTAGAATATTTTTTTTTCTCCAGAATTCAACATTAGGTTATATGACAAAAACTCTCAATCAGATTATTTTTTTTTTCCTCCACCAAAATCAGAATATTTTTTTCAGCAACATTGGGAATCGGAATATTTTTTTAGAAAAAAACCATAACCCCCCCTTCTTCAAGTTGAATGGTCGTTCCCTAACACAGAACTTTGTATAAGAAAGGACCCTATTTTGAAAATGAATATGATATTATTAGACCTCAAAACCTAGACTTGATTGAAAACAAACAAACTGTACATCAATAACCAAATGAGCTTCTAATTACTTAAAACGAATTTAGGGGGTTACGGTTAGTGTTTAATGCCACTTTCAACAATATTTATATCGTGGCGGTCAGTTTTATTGGTGGAGGAAACTGGAAAACCACTGACCTGCCGCAAATCGCAGACAAACTTTATCACATAATTTTGTATCGCAAATTTATGTCATCGTTTTATTTAATCGTACATTATATTCTTTTATGCAAATTTGTGTCCTGAATATTTGGTAATACTGGGTGCGAGTGATAGTTATTAAACATCAAACGAGCAATTTTTCAGTGAGACCCTCTTGCATTTCAATGAGATGATGATGTCTCGACTATACCAACATGTTTTGTTGAATTGTTTAACTATGTGGTCACACTCCGACATATTCTCCCGATTCTTAGCCAGGAAAACTAAATTCCTCATCCTCTTTAATACTTATTGCATGCTTCGATAAGAAACGACACATCAATTTTATAGTCTGGTTTGACCTGACTCGGAGAGATCCTGGATGTGGATATGTAATTTGCAATGAGATGAGATGTAATTTCTTGTTAACCATTACTGTTTAAAAAGCTTTTGGTAATTTGTTGTCTAGAATGTAGCCCATGCAGATTTTGGTAATTTGTTGTCTAGAATGTAGCCCATGAAGATTTTGGTAATTTGTTGTCTGGAATGTAGCCCATGAAGATTTTGGTAATTTGTTGTCTAAAATGTAGCCCATGAAGATTTTGGTAATTTGTTGTCTAGAATGTAGCCCATGAAGATTTTGGTAATTTGTTGTCTGGAATGTAGCCCATGAAGATTTTGGTAATTTGTTGTCTAGAATGTAGCCCATGAAGATTTTGGTAATTTGTTGTCTAGAATGTAGCCCATGAAGATTTTGGTAATTTGTTGTCTGGAATGTAGCCCATGAAGATTTTGGTAATTTGTTGTCTAGAATGTAGCCCATGAAGATTTTGGTAATTTGTTGTCTAGAATGTAGCCCATGAAGATTTTGGTAATTTGTTGTCTAGAATGTAGCCCATGAAGATTTTGGTAATTTGTTGTCTAGAATGTAGCCCATGAAGATTTTGGTAATTTGTTGTCTAGAATGTAGCCCATGAAGATTTTGGTAATTTGTTGTCTAGAATGTAGCCCATGAAGATTTTGGTAATTTGTTGTCTAGAATGTAGCCCATGAAGATTTTGGTAATTTGTTGTCTAGAATGTAGCCCATTGAAGATTTTCATAGATTGATTGTTGTTTAACAAATGGGCAGTATTTTGGCTTTCTTCATAAAAAAAACCTCACAAACGTGTTAGTAAAAAGATGCCACTGGGATATAGACTACCACGGGGGGTAGAAATGTTTTTGTGTTAAATATACCATTTGAACCATTAGTACACCCTCTCTTTTTGCTATGAACCGCATCGGTGGTGTAATGGTTGGCATGCTCGCCTCAGGAGTGCGGTAGATCGTGGGTTTGAGATGCAGTCGGGTCAAACCAAAGACTTTAAAATTGGTATTTGTTGCTTCTCCACTAAGCACGCAGCATTAAGGAGGAGAGCAAAGACTGGTTGGCTCGGAATCGGAATAATGTCTTGAGTGAAGCCACGTCTACCTGCGGACTGTTGTTTTAGTGAGCTAGCACTATAAAAATCCAACTTGGCGTGTTGGTCCAGAACAAAGTGGACTTTATCATCATCTCGTTGAAAATTAACCTGTTCTTGCCATGATATAGCTGAAAAATTGCTGACTTGGTATTAAACAACGATCACTCACTCACTCCTTTTGTTATGGGATGTCATTTATAATAACCATAAAAGTTCCCCCCAAAAAATGCAACAAAAGGTTACTAATAGAACATTTTATTGTAATACATCCAGACCAGCTGGTTGGTTAATAAATATAAAAATATCATCTGATCACTCAAAATTTGTCGTCTGCTTACACAATGGGAATAGATATAATATTATTGTCTAATCACTAAAAATTATGATGCATGTATAATATTTTTTACATATGCGCTGATGTAACAAAAAATTTCTAGTTAAAAAATCAGATTTTAAATAAAATTCATGAAGTAACAGTAAGTTTCTACTTGAAAAATCATATTTTTAAGCAAAGTCATGAAATATCGGCAATATTACAAAATCATATTTTACATAAATTTATTGGGTCAAAAGATAATAAAGCATAGCCAACATATATTTTCAATCTGATTGTTCTATTTATAGCATATATCTCTTATATATCAGGATTATGCTTTAAACAATCTGATTAAAATTTGATCTTAAATTTCTCCCCTCTTTTCTGATATTAAGACAGTCGATAGAAAAGGTATATAAGTAGTTAATATCACTTTGAGTGACCGTTCTCAAAACTGTGCAAGTACATGTATATGTACATGTCAAATACATACATATCACAAATTATGTATGAAAACTAGAAATAATGTTTACAGAAATTACAAAAAGAGCGAAATTAATTATTGTGATTATAATAGTACATTGTATAACAAAAGTAATCGGACTCAATTTACATGAATAATCAACCTTATGACGTCTTCTTCCAAATTACAATAACATAATGTAAAAGAATAGCAAGTTCTCTAATTAGTTTGATTAATTATTCTCATCTATAGATTGACCAGGTATTTATTTAATTTTTCTGACAATAAGTCAAGAATTTTTTTTACTTCAAAACATATTTTTACTATTATAAATCTGGTGAACTTATTAATGACACCTGTAGTTAACACAGATTTATAGTCCATATAATACAGGGTTCCCACATATCTGGGAAAATGGGAAAAACACCTGGGAATTTTATTTTACGTGCTCCCGACCGGGAAATGCCCTTGAAAATCGAGAAAACGACAAAAATCGGGAGAAATCCTTGAAATTTGTCTACCGGAAGTCATTAGATAACACTGCATTACTTCCCTTTGATCATTGTTCTTTTGTCCCTTTACAACTTTGGATAAGCGAGTTCTCCAGCGTATCATTCGTTTGATTGATAAAGGGACGAATGACTTTGGAACAAGTATTGAAAGGGCGAAACAGATAGTGAATTCTGTTTCATATGCACTTTTGTAAGATAGGGCTTTTCAAAGGTATTTTGAATAACAACGATCACCAAAAACGTGGATGGAGGAGATACATGTACCGCGATGTCAGTGTTAATTTATCAACCTTGAAAATTGAAACAAATCCTGGAAAACCTCTGGAAATTTTTGTTGAGAGTTGTGTGGGAACCCTGAGAATATGATGTTACACTGAATTATGTTCTTCCCTCCCTTGCCTAACTTAGTAAAGGGAGATAACTTAACAAAATGTTACAATCCCGAAAGCTTTGCTAAAAATAAGCAAGACTGTTTCCCATATTTCAAAATTTAACAAAATACATTGTGTGTTGTCTTTGTTTCTCCATCAAATATCAACAAATATATTAAAAAAAACCAAATATATCAAAATAATTTTTTCTTCTTCATATTTTTCATTAATACATTATTCCATCAGAAATTAATTTTCTATCTTGTTTTTTTTTATTCTATACTACAAATATATAAAAAAAAAACAAATATGTCAAAATAATTTTTTCTTCTTCATATTTTTCATTAATACATTATTCCATCAGAAATTAATTTTCTATCTTGTTTTTTTTTTATTCTATACAAACAAAAACAAAACAAAAATACACGTTGAGATAAGAATAATCCACTTACAAATATTCAAATGTTTTAACAGAAATTAACATACAAACAAATATTTTCTGAAAATGCTGCTTACAATTTAATAAACAATTAATGGATAAATATTTATAATGCTACAGTATTGATTGATGTATCTATAATGTGGGTTAGGGTTATGGTGTTTAACACCACTTTCAACAATATTTCAGTTATATCGTGGTCAGTTTTATTGGTGGAGGAAACTGGAATACCTAGCTGTTGCATGTCACTGACCAACTTTATCACATCATGTTGCATCAAGTACACCCCGCATGAGTGGGATTCGAACTCACAACTTTAGTGGTGATAAGCACTGATGGCATAGGTAGTTGTAATTCCAACTACCATACGATCACGACTACAACAGACCCTATATTGATAATTGAGGGAATGTCCCAAACATATGACATGAATACATCTCTCACTGTTTTCCAACAATTACACAGTAAAATAAAAATCTATATAAGTAAATTCTATTATAATAGATTTCAACAAAAATGTCATTTTTGGAATAAAAAACGTATTCAATGCCTCGAATTTAATATTCACTGGCAGTAAATGTCACATGTTACTTTTTTTAGTTATTTAAAATATAACATTTCTGATAGAATTCCCTGTTCTTAAAAAAAGTAACATGTGACATTTACTGCCAGGGAATATTAAATTGGAGGAATTGAATATGTTTTTTTTTATTCAAAATATAGAATAAAACAATTGCTGCCTTTTGATTCTGTAAATGTGTGGATTAATAGATTTGAAGAAAAAAAAAAAATATTCCGGTTCAGTGAATATCATTGTTTTTTTCAAAACAATAAATCCACTATCACCAATACGGCGTGGGTTCTCACCCCGCTTTGTAAATTACAAATAAGGGTGCACTCGACTCGCAACCGCAAGTGATAAAGCTTACCAGTTACTTGCCCATGGTCGGTGGTTCTCTCTGGGTACTCCTGCTTCTTCCACCACTAAAACTGGTCGCCATGATATAGCTGAAAGTGGCATTAAACACCAAAAATCAAATCAATAAATCCACACATTTACCTCATCAAAAGACAATAATTGTATAATATACAGCTATCAGTAGCATATTTCTGCAGAAAACAAATGTTGGAGTTACAATGAGGTTCAAAATAATTTATTTTGATTTAGTCTCAAGGAAATATCGCAAAACTACCGTAATGTATTTCACCATTAAATGTCTGTTTATTTACACATGCCAAAGACATGTACAACATTTCACTGGTTCGTAACAAAATCCTTGTCTTGTTCTATTATCTAAAACACTGTCTCTTTTTACAGCATTTATTATCCAGAATGGAATCATGATGAAGAAGAAGACTGAAAAAAAAAGTAGATATTTTGTATTTATCGATGATTTGCATAGTTTTCCTTTTATCTTTACACACGATTCTAATATGACGTCCCGTATTCGGTATACAAATAAAGGCATATTTGAATAACAATCAAATATAGGCCACACATGCATGCTGACCTAAAAAAAAAGCACCTATATTTTCAGAAAATTTTTCATGGTTAGCGATTTTCTATTATTGTTTTCCTAAAAATTGTTGAAATAAATGAAGCTAAAATTAAATAAATCCTAATCAAGTCTTATCATAATTAAACTCTTATAAACACGGCTTTGTTTGTATACTGAATGTCTCCATGTTTATCTCCGATCCGACTGGCTGCGTTCAACTGGTAATTTCGTTGTTAATCATTTAAAGTTGTTTATTTGTAATAAAATTTATATTGAACCTTGTCAATAAAATTCTTTTCGGTATTTTAAGCCAGTTTCAACCACAATTTCGCTTTTAATCTCTTAATTCCCAATTTTACCATTTTTAAAATTACGTAGGATATTGATGGAACAGCCACTACCAGCTCATCACCTTGACCGCCTCAAATTTTAAAATTACAGTATTTGTCCTATTAGAATCGAAATAATTCATGCCGGCCATACTTTATTGTTATTCAAATATGGGTAGGCATTATATTCATGAGATTTAACCCCTCGCTATCGCTCGGGGTTAAATATTCATAAATATAATGTCTACCATAGCGATGGGATTAAATCTCATGAATATAATGCCTACCCATATTTGAATAACAATTAAGTATAGCCGGCATGAATTATTTCTTAATTATTTCTATTATTACATAATAATTTTATTTAAACAATTTTATTGGCTATCATGCTGCCACCTGACATTCCGTAAAATTTGATATTGTTTGATTAAAACTGGTATTGACTTGGTTTCACTTTCATTTTCTAACGAAATCTATAAAAAGAATCTTTTTCACTTTAATGTAATAAAACAATTACAGTCTTTTGTATCGGTCAATACGAGTTTTTATGGACCTTATAAATCAATATTCACCTCAGCCTAAAGGCTTCGGTGAATATCGTTTTTAAGGTCCATAAAAACTCGTATTGACCTCAACAAAAGACTATAATTGTATATTATCAAACAACTAGCGTGATATTAATATAATATACAATTATAGTCTTTTGTTGAGGTCAATACAAGCTTTTATGGACCTTAAAACGATATTTACCGAAGCCTTTAGGCTGAGGTGAATATTGATTTCTAAGGTCCATAAAAACTCGTATTGACTGATACAAAAGACTGTAATTGTTTTATTACATTAAAATGAAAAGTGAAAGTGAAACCAAGTCAATATGAAATTAATCACTTCATTATGACTCATACATAATGCAATGGAAAGTGAAAGTGAAAGCGAGTCAATACGAGTTTTAATCAAACAATATAAATTTTACGGAATGTCAGGTGACAGCATGATAGCCAATAAAATTGTTTAAATAAAATCATTATGTAATAATATCTATTATCAAACAACTAGCGTGATATTAATATAATATCTATTATCAATTACTAGCATGATATTAATATAATATCTATTATCAAACAACTAACGTGATATTAATATAATATCTATTATCAAACAACTAGCGTGATATCAATATAATATATATTATCAAACAACTAGCGTGATATTAATATAATATCTATTATCAAACAACTAACATGATATTAATATAATATCTATTATCAAACAACTAGCGTGATATTAATATAATATCTATTATCAAACAACTAGCGTGATATTAATATAATATCTATTATCAAACAACTAGCGTGATATTAATATAATATCTATTATCAAACAACTAGCGTGATATTAATATAATATCTATTATCAAACAACTAGCGTGATATCAATATAATATATATTATCAAACAACTAGCGTGATATTAATATAATATCTATTATCAAACAACTAACATGATATTAATATAATATCTATTATCAAACAACTAGCATAATATTAATATAATATCTATTATCAAACAACTAGCGTGATATTAATATAATATCTATTATCAAACAACTAGCGTGATATTAATATAATATCTATTATCAAACAACTAGCGTGATATTAATATAATATCTATTATCAAACAACTAACATGATATTAATATAATATCTATTATCAAACAACTAGCGTGATATTAATATAATATCTATTATCAAACCAGAGGCTCTCAAGAGCCTGTATCGTTCACCTGGTAATAAAAAAAACCAATTGGTCCTATGTAAAAACTATGTCCTGCAGTGGTAGTCATCTTGGAATTACGATCAACATAAAAATTACAAAGTTTGTAAAGGACCTTCCAATGATTGATGCACAGTTTAGGTTCAATCAGTGCAATAGCTTCAGAGAAGAATATATTTCTGTATTTTCCCCATATGGTTCTGTGTTAATACTATGACCTGTGGTGGCAGCCATCTTGGATTTCCGATCGGCATAAAAAACAGAGGACCTTTCAATGATCATTCCTGGGCAGTTTGGTTTCAACTGTCCAAGTGGTTTCAGAGAAGAAGCATATTGAAACATTTTTCCCATAGGGTCCAATGTTAAACTAAGTTCTGCCGTAGCCGCCATTTTGAATTTCATATCAAAACAAAAAACGTACAGTTTGTAGAGGACCATCCAATGAACATTCATGTACAGTTTGGCTTTAATCATATTTGTAGTTTCTGAGAAGACGGCATTTGAACATTTTCCCATAGGGTCCAATGTTAATCTATGTCCTGCGGTGGTGGCCATCTTGGATTTCCGATCGGCATAAAAAACACACACCTTGTAGAGGACCTTCCAATGATCATTCCTGGGCAGTTTGGTTTCAATTATCCAAGTGGTTTCAGAGAAGAAGCGTTTTGAAACATTTTCCCCATAGGGTCCAATGTTAAACTAAGTCCTGCCGTAGCCGCCATTTTAAATTTCATACCGGAACAAAAAACGTAAAGTTTGTAGAGAACCATCTAATGAACATTCTTGTACAGTTTGGCTTTAATCATATTTGTAGTTTCTGAGAAGAAGGCATTTGAATATTTTCTCATAGGTTCCAATGTTAATCTATGTTCTGCGGTGGCGGCCATCTTGAATTTCCGATCGGCATAAAAAACAGAAACTTTGTAGAGGACCTTCCAATGATCATTCCTGGGCAGTTTGGTTTCAACTGTCCAAGTGGTTTCAGAGAAGAAGCATTTTGAAACATTTTTCCCATAGGGTTCAATGTTAAACTAAGTTCTGCCGTAGCCGCCATTTTGAATTTCATATCGGAACAAAAAACTTTAAGATTGTAGAGGACCATCCAATGAACATTCATGTACAGTTTGGCTTTACTCATATTTGTAGTTTCTGAGAAGAAGGCATTTGAACATTTTCCCATAGGGTCCAATGTTAATCTATGTCCTGCGGTGGTGGCCATCTTGAATTTTCGATCGGCATAAAAAAACAGAAACTTTGTAGAGGACCTTCCAATGATCATTCTTGGGCAGTTTGGTTTCAATTATCCAAGTGGTTTCAGAGAAGAAGCGTTTTGAAACATTTTTCCCATAGGGTCCAATGTTAAACTAAGTCCTGCCGTAGCCACCATTTTTAATTTCTTATCGGAACAAAAAACGTAAAGTTTGTAGAGGACCATCCAATGAACATTCATGTACAGTTTGGCTTTAATAATATTTGTAGTTTCTGAGAAGAAGGCATTTGAACATTTTCCCATAGGGTCCAATGTTAATCTATGTATTGCGGTGGCGGCCATCTTGGATTTTCAATCGGCATAAAAAACAAAAAATTTGTAGAGGACCTTCCAATGATCATTCCTGGGCAGTTTGGTTTCAACTGTCCTAGTGGTTTCAGAGAAGAAGCGTTTTGAAACATTTTTCCCATAGGGTCCAATGTTAAACTAAGTCCTGCCGTAGCCGCCATTTTGAATTTCATATCGGAACAAAAAACGTACAGTTTGTAGAGGACCATCCAATGAACATTCATGTACAGTTTGGCTTTAATCATATTTGTAGTTTCTGAGAAGACGGCATTTGAACATTTTCCCATAGGGTCCAATGTTAATCTATGTCCTGCGGTGGTGGCCATCTTGGATTTCCGATCGGCATAAAAAACACACACCTTGTAGAGGACCTTCCAATGATCATTCCTGGGCAGTTTGGTTTCAATTATCCAAGTGGTTTCAGAGAAGAAGCGTTTTGAAACATTTTCCCCATAGGGTCCAATGTTAAACTAAGTCCTGCCGTAGCCGCCATTTTAAATTTCATACCGGAACAAAAAACGTAAAGTTTGTAGAGAACCATCTAATGAACATTCTTGTACAGTTTGGCTTTAATCATATTTGTAGTTTCTGAGAAGAAGGCATTTGAATATTTTCTCATAGGTTCCAATGTTAATCTATGTTCTGCGGTGGCGGCCATCTTGAATTTCCGATCGGCATAAAAAACAGAAACTTTGTAGAGGACCTTCCAATGATCATTCCTGGGCAGTTTGGTTTCAACTGTCCAAGTGGTTTCAGAGAAGAAGCATTTTGAAACATTTTTCCCATAGGGTTCAATGTTAAACTAAGTTCTGCCGTAGCCGCCATTTTGAATTTCATATCGGAACAAAAAACTTTAAGATTGTAGAGGACCATCCAATGAACATTCATGTACAGTTTGGCTTTACTCATATTTGTAGTTTCTGAGAAGAAGGCATTTGAACATTTTCCCATAGGGTCCAATGTTAATCTATGTCCTGCGGTGGTGGCCATCTTGAATTTTCGATCGGCATAAAAAAACAGAAACTTTGTAGAGGACCTTCCAATGATCATTCTTGGGCAGTTTGGTTTCAATTATCCAAGTGGTTTCAGAGAAGAAGCGTTTTGAAACATTTTTCCCATAGGGTCCAATGTTAAACTAAGTCCTGCCGTAGCCACCATTTTTAATTTCTTATCGGAACAAAAAACGTAAAGTTTGTAGAGGACCATCCAATGAACATTCATGTACAGTTTGGCTTTAATAATATTTGTAGTTTCTGAGAAGAAGGCATTTGAACATTTTCCCATAGGGTCCAATGTTAATCTATGTATTGCGGTGGCGGCCATCTTGGATTTTCAATCGGCATAAAAAACAAAAAATTTGTAGAGGACCTTCCAATGATCATTCCTGGGCAGTTTGGTTTCAACTGTCCTAGTGGTTTCAGAGAAGAAGCGTTTTGAAACATTTTTCCCATAGGGTCCAATGTTAAACTAAGTCCTGCCGTAGCCGCCATTTTGAATTTCATATCGGAACAAAAAACGTACAGTTTGTAGAGGACCATCCAATGAACATTCATGTACAGTTTGGCTTTAATCATATTTGTAGTTTCTGAGAAGAAGGCCTTTGAACATTTTCCCATAGGGTCCAATGTTAATCTATGTCCTGCGGTGGTGGCCACCTTGGATTTCCGATCGGCATAAAAAACACACACCTTGTAGAGGACCTTCCAATGATCATTCCTGGGCAGTTTGGTTTCAATTATCCAAGTGGTTTCAGAGAAGAAGCGTTTTGAAACATTTTTCCCATAGGGTCCAATGTTAAACTAAGTCCTGCCGTAGCCGCCATTTTGAATTTCATACCGGAACAAAAAACGTAAAGTTTGTAGAGGACCATCTAATGAACATTCTTGTACAGTTTGGCTTTAATAATATTTGTAGTTTCTGAGAAGAAGGCATTTGAATATTTTCCCATAGGGTCCAATGTTAATCTATGTCCTGCGGTGGTGGCCATCTTGGATTTCCGATCGGCATAAAAAACAGAAACTTTGTAGAGGACCTTCCAATGATCATTCCTGGGTAGTTTGGTTTCAACTGACCAAGTGGTTTCAGAGAAGAAGCATTTTGAAACATTTTTCCCATAGGGTCCAATGTTAAACTAAGTCCTGCCGTAGCCGCCATTTTGAATTTCATATCGGAACAAAAAACCTTAAGATTGTAGAGGACCATCCAATGAACATTCATGTACAGTTTGGTTTTAATCATATTTGTAGTTTCTGAGAAGAAGGCATTTGAACATTTTCCCATAGGTTCCAATGTTAATCTATGTCCTGCGATGGCGGCCATCTTGGATTTCCGATCGGCATAAAAAACAGTAACTTGGTAAAGGACATTCCAATGATCATTCCTTTACAGTTTGGGTTCAGTCAGTTCATTAGTTTCAGAGAAGAAGATCTTTGAAATTTCAGCCAATCAGAGCATATTATTGGCCCTGGCAGCCATATTGAATATCCGACTGGAACGAAAAACAGTAACTTTGTAGAGGACCATCCAAGGAACATTCCTGCTAAGTTCGGTTCCAATCGGCCAAGTGGTTTCGGAGAAGAAGCTTGAAATGTGAAAAGTTTACAGACGACGACCGCCAAGTGATGGCAATAGTTCACTTGGACCTTTGGTCCAGGTGAACTAACAACTAGCGTGATATTAATATAATATCTATTATCAAACAACTAGCGTGATATTAATATAATATCTATTATCAAACAACTAGCGTGATATTAATATAATATCTATTATCAAACAACTAGCGTGATATCAATATAATATCTATTATCAAACAACTAACATGATATTAATATAATATCTATTATCAAACAACTAGCGTGATATTAATATAATATCTATTATCAAACAACTAGCGTGATATTAATATAATATCTATTATCAAACAACTAGCGTGATATTAATATAATATCTATTATCAAACAACTAGCGTGATATTAATATAATATCTATTATCAAACAACTAGCGTGATATCAATATAATATCTATTATCAAACAACTAGCGTGATATCAATATAATATCTATTATCAAACAACTAGCGTTATATCAATATAATATCTATTATCAAACAACTAGCGTGATATTAATATAATATCTATTATCAAACAACTAGCGTGATATTAATATAATATCTATTATCAAACAACTAGTGTGATATTAATATAATATCTATTATCAAACAACTAGTGTGATATTAATATAATATCTATTATCAAACAACTAGTGTGATATTAATATAATATCTATTATCAAACAACTAGTGTGATATTAATATAATATCGCTGGTTTCTAACGTTATAATGACATGACCAACGTCACTTTGACAAATCCTCGATAAAAATACCATTGTTGATATGCTTTGCACGAAATGGAGTTCTCATTGCATCTCACATCTCAGCCTTAAACACCGATATTACATTGCACTGAGGAATCCATTATCGCAAAATACAATCAACGATGTCAAATATTTATCTGTAATTTGGATATCTTTCCTGTAATCTCACCGAGTGAGATTGTATCAATGCACCGGCTTGGTCAGTGTGACGTCAAACATGCTATGACGTTAAAGATCAAAACAATAACGTGATCAGTTTTGAAGGTCACAACATACATTATCGCTCCCTGAGATACTTGTGATAATGTCTGTCTTGACCCTCAAAACTGCTATTAATCTATATCGGTATTTATCTTTAACAATCATATCTGATCATAATAACTTTTTGTTTTTTTTCTTGCAGATTCCATCTAGAATAATAACAAACATCAGAGAACCCTTTAAACATCTAGTTTAGTATTGGTTTTCAAAAAGAGTTAATTGTTTTTATCAAATTAAATCCCATAAACTAAAGGCTCCCATGAGCTTGTATGGCTCACCTCGGAAAAGACGACTTATTATGTATTGCATATTGTAGCATATGATCAATTTTGATCAAAACTGGGGCTGTGGGGGGTTGTAAGGCACTTCATAATACAACTCATTTTCTTTTTAAAATTGTATGGTGGGCCTGTCAGTGTGAAATCTCTGCCTTCCAACACCTGTCAGTGTGAAATCACTGCCTTCCAATGCCTGTCAGTGTGAAATCTCTGCCTTCCAACACCTGTCAGTGTGAAATCTCTGCCTTCCAACACCTGTCAGTGTGAAATCTCTGCCTTCCAACACCTGTCAGTGTGAAATCTCTGCCTTCCAATGCCTGTCAGTGTGAAATCTCTGCCTTCCAACCCCTGTCAGTGTGAAATCTCTGCCTTCCAACACCTGTCAGTGTGAAATCTCTACCTTCCAATGCTTGTCAGTGTGAAATCTCTGCCTTCTAACACCTGTCAGTGTGAAATCTCTGCCTTCCAACACCTGTCAGTGTGAAATCTCTGCCTTCCAACACCTGTCAGTGTGAAATCTCTGCCTTCCAACACCTGTCAGTGTGAAATCTCTGCCTTCCAACACCTGTCAGTGTGAAATCTCTGCCTTCCAACACCCCCATACATTGTATTCTAGAGTAGCCCTTACAACAGATTATATCTAACTTACTGATACTTGCTACAGATACCTAGCTGTAGCCCCCCCTACATTTTATTCTAGAGTAGCCCTTATAACAGATTATATCTAACTTACTGATACTTGCTACAGATACCCAGCTGTAGCCTCCCCCCCTACATTTTATTCTGGAGTAGTCCTTACAACAGATTATATCTAACTTACAGATATTTGCTACAGATACCTAGCTGTAGCCCCCCTCCCCCCTACATTTTATTCTGGAGTAGCCCATACAACAGATTATATCTAACTTAATGATACTTGCTACAGATACCCAGCTGTAGCCCCCCCCTCCTACATTTTATTCTGGTGTAGCCCTTGCAACAGATTATATCTAACTTACTGATACTCGCTACAGATACCCAGCTGTAGCCCCCCCTCCCCCCTACATTTTATTCTGGAGTAGCCCTTACAACAGATTATATCTAACTTACTGATACTTGCTGCAGATACCCAGCTGTAGCACCCCCCCCCCCCCCCCCCACACATTTTATTCTGGAGTAGCCCTTACAACAGATTATATCTAACTTACTGATACTTGCTACAGATACCCAGCTGTAGCCATAACAGAGGTAATACAATTCTACTGTTGTCGTTTTCTGTCAGAAAGAAAATAAATCAAAAATGTAAAATTACATTGTAGTAAAAAGAATGATATGTTACAAGTACATATGAATATATTTGCAGATTAATGTCGAATCACTTTCTCCAAAATATAATTGTTAATTTAATTATTGTATTTTTCAGACTACTGTACAGACCGAATCCCTATTACTCCAAAACATTAGTTTGGTTTATGGTGTTTAACACCACTTTTAACAATATTATATCATGGCAGTCAGTTTCATTGGTGGAGGAAACCGGAGTACCCGGAAAAAACTACCGACCTGTGAATTGGAATAATAATTCTGAAACAAGATCTTTATAAGACATAAGTATTAAATGGCTATGAAAAGGTTTTTGTTTTAATAAAATAAAAATAACATCTGATACTTGGTGATCCTACTCCCTGCTTAACACAGAATATATTGATGGAAACTCTTCTAATAGTTTTCTAAATTCTTTATTCCTGTAACACACACTTATACAGATAAAAGTGATCTAGTACAATACCTGTTAAGTTTTATAGTTTTGTGACTAAGAAGATTGTTTTATTTACAAAGATCACCTCATAATGAGAATTTGTTTTCACAATACTCAAATAATTAATAATCCTATCTTTGGTAATTTACCAGAGGGGTTAGGGTTATGGTGTTTAACATCACTTTTAACAATATTACAGTTATATTGTGGCGGTCAGTTATATTGGTGGAGGAAACCGGAGAAAACCACTGGCCTGCCACAAGTCACTGTCAAACTTTATCACATAATGTTGTATCGAGTACACCTCGTCTGAGTAGGATTCGAACTCACAACATTAGTGGTGATTGACACTGATTGCACAGGTAGTTGTAAATCCAACTACCATATGATCACGACCATGATGGCCCTGTTAAGTTTTATGGTTTTATGACTAAAAAGATTGTTTTATTTACAAAGATTATCAAATAATGAGAATTTTTTTTTAAAATACCCAAATATTTAATAATCATATCTTCAGTAATTACCAGTAATCAAATTTGTTGCATGTTTAAATAAAAACAAAAACGTCCAAAACTTTAATTTAAACCCATTCCATGGTGTGAATAAACACAAAGAATAAAATAATTGTATAATCTTACACAATCTGAAGCTTGTGCTGTTAAACCAATGTGAACAAGACTCTCGATAAAACAGATTAGACCAAAAATGTGAAAGGCAACCTTCACTTGTCTAGGTACAGGGTACATCAACATGAACAGTATTGTAAAACCTGTAACACAAAGTCATAGAAATAACATTAAAGTGAACAGTATTGTAAAACCTGTAACACAGTCATAGAAATAACATTAAAGTGAACAGTATTGTAAAACCTGTAACACCAAGTCATAGAAATAACATTAAAGTGAACAGTATTGTAAAACCTGTAACACCAAGTCATAGAAATAACATTAAAGTGAACAGTATTGTAAAACCTGTAACACCAAGTCATAGAAATAACATTAAAGTGAACAGTATTGTAAAACCTGTAACACCAAGTCATAGAAATAACATTAAAGTGAACAGTATTGTAAAACCTGTAACACAAAGTCATAGAAATAACATTAAAGTTTGGGTTTAAATTTATTTCATTAAACGCCCTTTCAACAATATTTCAGTTACCGGTATATTGTGGAAGTAAGTTTTATTTGTGGAGGAAATCAGAGTACCAGGAGAAAACCACCGACCTGTCTCAAGTCACTGACAAACTTTATCAAATAACATTGAAGTTAGCAGTATATCAATTACATACAAGCATTATGAGAACAACTTCAGTAAGTTAACAAATCATGTAGGTGGCACTGGTGTGGGTCTATGGACAGATACCGGTAGTTTGATTGCTACAAGGAGAAATTGAAGGGATAGGGTACGAAAATTTTGTGTGGGAACGTTCCTCTTACAACCACTCCAAACAAATTGATTTTTACTTGCAAGGAGTTCAGAATTCTCCTAACACTAGGCACCTCTTTTAACATCCCTGCAGCGGAGATACTATGTTCCATATCTAAGTTCTGGCGTTCAAATGGCAGCAATAGTCATAGACACTCAGAATATCTTCATTCTTTTTATACAAAACATACTTATTAAGCTGGTTTAACCCTGCCACCAACAGAAGCTATATATTCCATCATCCACCAACCAGAAGCTATATATTCCATCGTCTTCTGTTGTTATTATTTTGTGGCTAAGATTTTTAAAGTTTGACAGAGGAGTGATTTGTATTATTATGGTTGGTTATAATGTCGGCCATTACTGTTTAAAGGTTTGACAGAGGAGTGGTTTGTATTGTTGTGGTTGGTTATAATGTCGGCCATTACTGTTTAAAGGTTTGACAGAGGAGTGATTTGTATTATTATGGTTGGTTATAATGTCGGCCATTACTGTTTAAAGGTTTGACAGAGGAGTGGTTTGTATTATTATGGTTGGTTATAATGTCGGCCATTACTGTTTAAAGGTTTGACAGAGGAGTGGTTTGTATTATTATGGTTGGTTATAATGTCGGCCATTACTGTTTAAAGGTTTGACAGAGGAGTGATTTGTATTATTATGGTTGGTTATAATGTCGGCCATTACTGTTTAAAGGTTTGACAGAGGAGTGGTTTGTATTATTATGGTTGGTTATAATGTCGGCCATTACTGTTTAAAGGTTTGACAGAGGAGTGGTTTGTATTATTATGGTTGGTTATAATGTCGGCCATTACTGTTTAAAGGTTTGACAGAGGAGTGGTTTGTATTATTATGGTTGGTTATAATGTCGGCCATTACTGTTTAAAGGTTTGACAGAGGAGTGGTTTGTATTATTATGGTTGGTTATAATGTCGGCCATTACTGTTTAAAGGTTTGACAGAGGAGTGGTTTGTATTATTATGGTTGGTTATAATGTCGGCCATTACTGTTTAAAGGTTTGACAGAGGAGTGGTTTGTATTATTATGGTTGGTTATAATGTCGGCCATTACTGTTTAAAGGTTTGACAGAGGAGTGGTTTGTATTATTATGGTTGGTTATAATGTCGGCCATTACTGTTTAAAGGTTTGACAGAGGAGTGGTTTGTATTATTATGGTTGGTTATAATGTCGGCCATTACTGTTTAAAGGTTTGACAGAGGAGTGGTTTGTATTATTATGGTTGGTTATAATGTCGGCCATTACTGTTTAAAGGTTTGACAGAGGAGTGGTTTGTATTGTTGTGGTTGGTTATAATGTCGGCCATTACTGTTTAAAGGTTTGACAGAGGAGTGGTTTGTATTGTTGTGGTTGGTTATAATGTCGGCCATTACTGTTTAAAGGTTTGACAGAGGAGTGGTTTGTATTGTTGTGGTTGGTTATAATGTCGGCCATTACTGTTTAAAGGTTTGACAGAGGAGTGATTTGTATTATTATGGTTGGTTATAATGTCGGCCATTACTGTTTAAAGGTTTGACAGAGGAGTGGTTTGTATTGTTGTGGTTGGTTATAATGTCGGCCATTACTGTTTAAAGGTTTGACAGAGGAGTGATTTGTATTATTATGGTTGGTTATAATGTCGGCCATTACTGTTTAAAGGTTTGACAGAGGAGTGGTTTGTATTATTATGGTTGGTTATAATGTCGGCCATTACTGTTTAAAGGTTTGACAGAGGAGTGGTTTGTATTATTATGGTTGGTTATAATGTCGGCCATTACTGTTTAAAGGTTTGACAGAGGAGTGGTTTGTATTGTTGTGGTTGGTTATAATGTCGGCCATTACTGTTTAAAGGTTTGACAGAGGAGTGATTTGTATTATTATGGTTGGTTATAATGTCGGCCATTACTGTTTAAAGGTTTGACAGAGGAGTGGTTTGTATTATTATGGTTGGTTATAATGTCGGCCATTACTGTTTAAAGGTTTGACAGAGGAGTGGTTTGTATTGTTGTGGTTGGTAGCATAATGTCGGCCATTACTGTTTAAAGGTTTGACAGAGGAGTGGTTTGTATTGTTGTGGTTGGTAGCATAATGTCGGCCATTACTGTTTAAAGGATTGACAGAGGAGTGGTTTGTATTGTTGTGGTTGGTAGCATAATGTCGGCCATTACTGTTTAAAGGATTGACAGAGGAGTGGTTTGTATTGTTGTGGGTTGGTTATATTGTCGGCCATTACTGTTTGACAGAGGAGACTGGTTGATAATGTCATGGTTGGTTATACTGTTTTAAGCAATTACCATTTACATTTTTAATGTTTGTAAGTCAGTGTACAGAATTGTTATACTACCTCACAAAAAATGAAACAACTTGTTTTGTAACTACATGTACATACCCACAGCTACAACAGTAAATATAATAGATACGATGAGAAGTTCAAAAAGAGGCTGTATACACCATCTTGTTGTTTTCTTTTGAACCAGTACATAAAATTGGGGAACAAACAGAGCCAGAGAGAAAATTACCAGCAATATGAATCTGAAATAAAAAAACCAAATAAATTAGATAAGTAAAAGAACATGCTCAGTCTTCATGCTAACCCACTTGCCAGAAGCCTGGGACAAGTAAAACTGGATTCGGACAAGTGAAAATTATGAAAGAATTTGTTTGAATAAATGGATTTTTTTCTCTCTAAATTTGGCTTTAGGCCAAGTAGGTGAAGGCAAAGACTGTATACTTAGTGATTTTGATAACCAATTTTTTTTCTATCCAAAATACCATCATCTCTGGATGAGGTTTTTTACTTCATACAACTTTAGGTGGGTTAGAGTTATGGTGTTTAATGTCACTTTAAACAATATTTCAATAATATTGTGATGGTCAGTTTTCATTGGTAGAGGAAACTGGATTTGATTTTGATTTTTGGTGCTTTAATGCCACTTTCAACAATATTTCAGCTATATCATGGTGACCAGTTTTAGTGGTGGAGGAAGCCGGAGTACCCGGAGAGAACCACCGACCATGGGCAAGCAACTGGTAAACTTTATCACTTGCGGCTGAGGAAACTGGAGTACCAGGAGAAAACTAAAAGTGAAAATAAAAACTCACAATCATACAAACAATTTTTCTTTGCCAATCAATGGCATCTAAGATGAGCAAGATAGTCACATCAATTAGAATAGATAAATAAATAAAAGATTAAGCAGAAGATAAAAAATGATTTTTTTGATTTGCAGAAAAGAAAAAAAAATCATATAACAATGTTCAGTAAATGACAATATATCATTACAGCAATGTATAATATTAATAAATATGGGAACCATCACATAAGATGATACCAGTTTGACTGACCGACTGTTACCAGTACTGGTACTTACATTTTCTTTCTATTATTCCTTGGGAACCATCTCATAAGATGATATATAAAGTGGGGCCAAAGGTACTGCCACATACTTGTCAGTAGATCATAATCTGTTCACTGTAATTATGAAAATTTAATGTGTTGGTTAGATAAATTTTACTGACATGTTTAATCATGTTTCTAATATAGGTTGGTTTATGGTGTTTAATGCCACTTTCAACAATATTTTAGGGCCCGGGTGGCTCAATGAGATAGATAGTTGGATTACCTAACAACTCACACATGCATATCACCAATACGGCGTGGGTTCGTGCCCGGCTTTGTAAATTACAAAAAAAGGGTGCACTCGACTCGCAGCCGCAAGTGATAAAGTTTACCAGTGGCTTACCCATGGTCGGTGGTTCTCTCCGGGTAGTCCGGTTTCTTCCACCACTAAAACTGGTCACTATGATATAGCTGAAATATTGCTTTAAAGTGGCGATAAACACCAAAAATCAATCAATCAACAATATTTTAGTTATATCTAGGTGGTAAGTTTTATTGGTAGAGGAATCCAGAGTACCCAGAGAAAACCACCGACCTGTTGCAAGTCACTGACAAACTGTTACATAATGTTGTAAAGAGTACACCTCGCCATAGAACTCACAACTTTAGTGGTGGTGGGCACAGGCTTTAATATAGCCTCAAATCACAATGGGTCATACAGAATTAATTACTAATTAGTAAAAAAAAAATGCATGTACCTGAGTTTCTGTTAACCAAATAAGGATGTATACAACGAAGCAAACGATGTACAGGGGACAAATATGATGATATATTTTTAGGTAAATAACACATCTGAAGTGGACCTTCCCATTGATAGAAACAAGTGTACTGTCTTGGCACCGGTGTTCGTGCATCCGGTGATTTTGCACGTACATATTTTACATGTCAAATGCAAAATCACTGGAAAAGTTAAGATGGAGACTACTGCTATGTGAGGATTAACTCTAATTATATTAAAAGATATAAAATGTTTTAAAATTTGAGCTTATTTTGAAGGAATAGGTATAAACTTCAATTTCGAAAACTTTCAAAATAAAATCTTTCCTTTATTCATTTTAAGAACCATCCAAAGTATGCATGTGCGATGTCACCGGACGTTGCAACATTTGTTAAAAATCGAGGATTGGTTTACACTTCGTTTTCACTGAAATGTTAAAAATTGTAGTGGAATCTGGATAAGGACCACAAAGATAATACTTCAAAGTATTTGAGGATGATTTAAATTAATTCAATAAAATTTTGGTAAGCTGTGAAATTAACCACTGAACCCTTAGGTGCGTGATAACACCGGATCTCTCTGTATGTGGTATGTGCCCTGCATGTCCACGGAAATAAATATGAGGTCGGGATGTGTGTTATTTTAGTATGATCATGACCAAATCATAAATAGAACATTCAGGTTATGACAAATTAGTCGATTATAAAAGCTCATGATTAGAGCTTGTGTTGCAGGCCTTTCAATAAGGGACAATACCAGCTGCAGGTACCAGGTAAAATAGTCTTTGGTCTCTCCTGATGTTAAAGAGCATTGTACAAGATATTCATGAACATTTTTCAATTTTTAATAAAGTACTGGCACACTTGAAAAATATTGAAAGCCCTGGTGTTGTATGTATATTATGTATCAACTTTAAATAAAATTTAAATTGAATATTGTGTCTGAACCAGGCCACCTGCACTGGCTGCAGTGATTTGCTTCCACTCAATAAATTTGTACCACTGATTTTTTACCATCAATGTGTAAATTGTGGTCCTATGGTAGCGTGGTAGTTAAATAGAAAATAAAGCATCTAAATAGGATTTAAATAGTACGTGAATACACGGAACCATAGAAGCTGCAGCTCAACAGAATCCGACTAGATCATGATATAATAATTTAATATGATTATTGTGATACAAATCATGTTCATGTTGACAGGACCTTGTCCACTCTCAGACGCTTGTTATAAAATCCTATTGATATACAAGAAACTAAAATTATTTGTCATTTTATTCAGTCAGCTTTTTCTATTCATTGTAGTTAACTCTGACGAGATATTCTGTCCATTTATGTTTATATAATACATTATAGATATTTGGATTTAATATCTTTTCATTGTGTGGAAGACATCATTGCATATACTTGATATTTCCAATAAACAGTCTTAGTCTTAGTCTTAATATGTACAGAGTTCACTTTATAACATTGTAAATAATTATCTTGTTAAAAGCACGAGATAACAAGAATATTTTTATGTACAGACGTGCCAAAAGTATTCGCTCACTGTAATTTTTTATTATATATTTCATATGAAACCACAATTTTTCAAAACATTATTCCAAAGTCAATTCTTGTTCGATTTTGATGATATTTTTACCAACAGAAGCGAGAACGTACGTAGTTTTCTGTGATTATTTTAAAATATTTTTTCGAAGCACAGATTTTAAATATTCATGATTAAAAAACCAAACTTAAATTATTTGTCTTCAAATGTACTATCACTGTATTGTATTTTTGATGTTCAAAATTTAGTTTTGTGTTTAACTTGTGAACTCATAAAATTTAATAGATTATACAATTATGCTAAAATTACGGTGTAAAACCACAGGGGCTAGGTGCGTCCGAAAAAAAAATAAAAAATAAAAAATACTATATAATACTACAAGGGGGCGAACTCACTTGCTTCCATTTTTTTAAGTCGTCGTGTTAAATTGATCGTAACTTCGGAACGCCTTAATATTTTCAAAAAATGTTTCCACCAGTCGAAAGTCAAGTAATTTTCCTTTCCAAAGAGACCCCAATTGTTAGTGTAGGCTGTTTCAGCCAATCAAATAGCCCGTTAGAACTCTCTCAATTTTCATGTCTATGGCGTTCGTCAAGGATGCAAATGGGATTTCTTTCAAAAACAGACTTAAAGGACATATAAATTGGCGTAAGGTAAGAAATTTTATCATAATTTGAATGGATGAAAGTATTTAGCTAGTCAAAATGACTCGTTTACGCATGGGAAAGTCTGTACACAGATGGGAAGTGGTCATCCCAGCGTTTGTACGACTTCGGATTTTCACGCCGTTTTGTTTTGGTTCGTGTATGATACCTCAGCAGTTCGGAGGCCTACACTAACAATTGGGGTCTCTTTGGAAAGGAAAATTACTTGACTTTCGACTGGTGGAAACATTTTTTGAAAATATTAAGGCGTTCCGAAGTTACGATCAATTTAACACGACGGCTTAAAAAAATGGAAGCAAGTGAGTTCTCCCCCTTATAGTATTATATAGTATTTTTTTTATTTATTTTTTTCGGCCGCACCTAACCCCTGTGCCTAGCCCCTGTGTGTAAAACTACTTTTAATTCTGCCTTTGTTGGTAAAAAATATCATCAAAATCGAACAAGAGTCGACTTGGGAATAATGTTTTTAAAAAATGTGGTTTTATATGAAATATATAGTAAAAAATTACAGTGACCGAATACTTTTTGCACGTCTCTGTAAGTTGTAACCCGCTGGAGCTGATTTTTCAGTTGTACACATTGACGATGTATTGCCAGTAACACAATGAATGGGGCAAATTTAGTGACCAGTATCAAGTTCCTGTCCCTGTAAATAAATAATCAGCTTAACATAAACGTACATATTATCAAAATAGCTGTCTCTGTTCAAGATATTCCCGAAAATAAAAATTTGTTGGCAAGCACTTGTTTACAAATGGCTGCCGTCAAGAAAGATAACTCCAACTTGTTAAAATAATTTTCAAGAACGATAACTGTTGTTAAAAAAGAATAGTTATCAAAAAGTTGCGTCTGGGAATAGAACAGATTAAGATATGAGTAGGAATTCACATTACACAATGTTGCTTCCCCAACACTAAGCTTAGAAAAAAAGATGCCACTCACGAGTTATTTTCCTCTTCAAAATCACTGCAGGGGTATGGGATTTTTAAACACGGCCCAATTTTAGTATTTTTACTGCTACTATTGTGGACACAGAAATGTGCTGTCCAAAAGGCAAGTGTGGGTGTCAATATTTCATGTCATTAACTTAAAAAAAAAAAAAAAATCATGGACACAGGGGTCCTGGATTTTTTTTAATAAAAAACTAATCCTGAATTATTATTTTTGCTTAAAGTCCGGTCCTGTGTTTTTATTTAAAATTTCCATCATAGCCTCCCTCCCCCTCCCAAGGGATATAAAATTGTATCATTAATAATAAATTAATAAATAATAAATTCAGATTTTCTATTTAAAATAAATCTCATTTACAAAGCCACTGATATTTGTTCAATTTATAACGCTGATTTAAGCTTTAGTCGCAACAAATTTTTATTTTTCTCTTTAAACTGTCGAAACAACATTTATTTAACTATAGAATTCATCCCCCCTTTTTCTTTTTCTTTTTGTTTAAATCAATGATCAAAAATATTCCAGAATCAAACAAATGAATAGATATAACATAGATTTCTTTAGAGACCAAGTTTTGTTTCGCGAGACAGATTTTCACCATGATTTGTATCACATATTACATTAGAGACCAAGTTTTGTTTCGCGAGACAGATTTTCACCATGATTTGTATCACATATTACATTAGAGACCAAGTTTTGTTTCGCGAGACAGATTTTCACCATGATTTGTATTACATATTACATTAGAGACCAAGTTTTGTTTCACGAGACAGATTTTCACCATGATTTGTATCACATATTACATTAGAGACCAAGTTTTGTTTCGCGAGACAGATTTTCACCATGATTTGTATCACATATTACATTAGAGACCAAGTTTTGTTTCGCAAGACAGATTTTCACCATGATTTGTATCACATATTACATTAGAGACCAAGTTTTGTTTCGCGAGACAGATTTTCACCATGATTTGTAGCACATATTACATTAGAGACCAAGTTTTGTTTCGCGAGACAGATTTTCACCATGATTTGTATCACATATTACATTAGAGACCAAGTTTTGTTTCGCGAGACAGATTTTCACCATGATTTGTATCACATATTACATTAGAGACCAAGTTTTGTTTCGCGAGACAGATTTTCACCATGATTTGTATCACATATTACATTAGAGACCAAGTTTTGTTTCGCGAGACAGATTTTCACCATGATTTGTATCACATATTACATTAGAGACCAAGTTTTGTTTCGCGAGACAGATTTTCACCATGATTTGTATCACATATTACATTAGAGACCAAGTTTTGTTTCGCGAGACAGATTTTCACCATGATTTGTATCACATATTACATTAGAGACCAAGTTTTGTTTCGTGAGACAGATTTTCACCATGATTTGTATCACATATTACATTAGAGACCAAGTTTTGTTTCGCGAGACAGATTTTCACCATGATTTGTATCACATATTACATTAGAGACCAAGTTTTGTTTCGCGAGACAGATTTTCACCATGATTTGTATCACATATTACATTAGAGACCAAGTTTTGTTTCGCGAGACAGATTTTCACCATGATTTGTATCACATATTACATTAGAGATCAAGTTTTGTTTCGCGAGACAGATTTTCACCATGATTTGTATCACATATTACATTAGAGACCAAGTTTTGTTTCGCGAGACAGATTTTCACCATGATTTGTATTACATATTACATTAGAGACCAAGTTTTATTTCATGAGACAGATTTTCACCATGATTTGTATCACATATTACATTAGAGACCAAGTTTTGTTTCGCGAGACAGATTTTCACCATGATTTGTAGCACATATTACATTAGAGACCAAGTTTTGTTTCGCGAGACAGATTTTCACCATGATTTGTATCACATATTACATTAGAGACCAAGTTTTGTTTCGCGAGACAGATTTTCACCATGATTTGTATCACATATTACATTAGAGATCAAGTTTTGTTTCGCGAGACAGATTTTCACCATGATTTGTATCACATATTACATTAGAGACCAAGTTTTGTTTCGCGAGACAGATTTTCACCATGATTTGTATTACATATTACATTAGAGACCAAGTTTTATTTCACGAGACAGATTTTCACCATGATTTGTATCACATATTACATTAGAGACCAAGTTTTGTTTCGCGAGACAGATTTTCACCATGATTTGTAGCACATATTACATTAGAGACCAAGTTTTGTTTCGCGAGACAGATTTTCACCATGATTTGTATCACATATTACATTAGAGACCAAGTTTTGTTTCGTGAGACAGATTTTCACCATGATTTGTATCACATATTACATTAGAGACCAAGTTTTGTTTCGCGAGACAGATTTTCACCATGATTTGTATCACATATTACATTAGAGACCAAGTTTTGTTTCGCGAGACAGATTTTCACCATGATTTGTATCACATATTACATTAGAGACCAAGTTTTGTTTCGCGAGACAGATTTTCACCATGATTTGTATCACATATTACATTAGAGACCAAGTTTTGTTTCGCGAGACAGATTTTCACCATGATTTTTATCACATATTACATTAGAGACCAAGTTTTGTTTCGCGAGACAGATTTTCACCATGATTTGTATCACATATTACATTAGAGACCAAGTTTTGTTTCGCGAGACAGATTTTCACCATGATTTGTATCACATATTACATTAGAGATCAAGTTTTGTTTCGCGAGACAGATTTTCACCATGATTTGTATCACATATTACATTAGAGACCAAGTTTTGTTTCGCGAGACAGATTTTCACCATGATTTGTATTACATATTACATTAGAGACCAAGTTTTATTTCGCGAGACAGATTTTCACCATGATTTGTATCACATATTACATTAGAGACCAAGTTTTATTTCACGAGACAGATTTTCACCATGATTTGTATCACATATTACATTAGAGACCAAGTTTTGTTTCGCGAGACAGATTTTCACCATGATTTGTATCACATATTACATTAGAGACCAAGTTTTGTTTCGCGAGACAGATTTTCACCATGATTTGTATCACATATTACATTAGAGACCAAGTTTTGTTTCGCGAGACAGATTTTCACCATGATTTGTATCACATATTACATTAGAGACCAAGTTTTGTTTCGCGAGACAGATTTTCACCATGATTTGTATCACATATTACATTAGAGACCAAGTTTTGTTTCGCGAGACAGATTTTCACCATGATTTGTATCACATATTACATTAGAGACCAAGTTTTGTTTCGCGAGACAGATTTTCACCATGATTTGTATCACATATTACATTAGAGACCAAGTTTTGTTTCGCGAGACAGATTTTCACCATGATTTGTATCACATATTACATTAGAGACCAAGTTTTGTTTCGCGAGACAGATTTTCACCATGATTTGTATCACATATTACATTAGAGACCAAGTTTTGTTTCGCGAGACAGATTTTCACCATGATTTGTATCACATATTACATTAGAGACCAAGTTTTGTTTCGCGAGACAGATTTTCACCATGATTTGTATCACATATTACATTAGAGAGCAAGTTTTGTTTCGCGAGACAGATTTTCACCATGATTTGTATCACATATTACATTAGAGACCAAGTTTTGTTTCGCGAGACAGATTTTCACCATGATTTGTATCACATATTACATTAGAGACCAAGTTTTGTTTAGCGAGACAGATTTTCACCATGATTTGTATTACATATTACATTAGAGACCAAGTTTTGTTTCGTGAGACAGATTTTCACCATGATTTGTATCACATATTACATTAGAGACCAAGTTTTGTATTCGCGAGACAGATTTTCACCATGATTTGTATTACATATTACATTAGAGACCAAGTTTTGTTTTGTGAGACAGATTTTCACCATGATTTGTATCACATATTACATTAGAGACTAAGTTTTGTTTCGTGAGACAGATTTTCACCATGATTTGTATCACATATTACATTAGAGACCAAGTTTTGTTTCGTGAGACAGATTTTCACCATGATTTGTAGCACATATTACATTAGAGACCAAGTTTTGTTTCGCGAGACAGATTTTCACCATGATTTGTATCACATATTACATTAGAGACCAAGTTTTGTTTCGCGAGACAGATTTTCACCATGATTTGTATCACATATTACATTAGAGACCAAGTTTTGTTTCGCGAGACAGATTTTCACCATGATTTGTATCACATATTACATTAGAGACTAAGTTTTGTTTCGTGAGACAGATTTTCACCATGATTTGTATCACATATTACATTAGAGACCAAGTTTTGTTTCGTGAGACAGATTTTCACCATGATTTGTATCACATATTACATTAGAGACCAAGTTTTGTTTCGCGAGACAGATTTTCACCATGATTTGTATCACATATTACATTAGAGACTAAGTTTTGTTTCGTGAGACAGATTTTCACCATGATTTGTATCACATATTACATTAGAGACCAAGTTTTGTTTCGTGAGACAGATTTTCACCATGATTTGTAGCACATATTACATTAGAGACCAAGTTTTGTTTCGCGAGACAGATTTTCACCATGATTTGTATCACATATTACATTAGAGACCAAGTTTTGTTTCGCGAGACAGATTTTCACCATGATTTGTATCACATATTACATTAGAGACCAAGTTTTGTTTCGTGAGACAGATTTTCACCATGATTTGTATCACATATTACATTAGAGACCAAGTTTTGTTTCGTGAGACAGATTTTCACCATGATTTGTATCACATATTACATTAGAGACCAAGTTTTGTTTCGCGAGACAGATTTTCACCATGATTTGTATCACATATTACATTAGAGACCAAGTTTTGTTTCGCGAGACAGATTTTCACCATGATTTGTATCACATATTACATTAGAGACCAAGTTTTGTTTCGCGAGACAGATTTTCACCATGATTTGTCATGTAAATAACAACAATATTTTGTAAGCAAAAAAAAAGTATTGACCACATTGGCTTGGAATACCCAATATTTTTTCTAGTTCTATATTTAAATTGTCCTTTGGCAATAGGCTTTATGGGTCACAAAGGTTAAGGGTTAGGGTTACTGGTATTTATGGTAGAATTCAGCTATATCTTGATTACCAGACTAAATAATTGGGGAGGGGGGTGGAGGGAAGGGAGGAAAGTCTGTTGGACACTTATAATGAACTGACCAATGAAGAAATGTATATGTTTATTTTTGTTTCCATCTTAAACTGACAAATAGTTGTTATTTTTTCAACTTGGTCAAGTATTATATTTCATATAATATTTACACCTTATATGGAAAATAATGTGAGAAAAAATAATCAAACATGACTAGGTGTTTGAATGTCAAAGAATGTCACCCTCTGAATCATATTGCTTAATACAATCTGTTTTACCTTGTTACTGTGAGAAGAACACCCTCTTTTGTTAGACTACTATAACATGTCGAAAAATCTTATGATCTTTATGAATCACCTCTGTTAAGAGACCACCTGTTTAGAAAGACCATGTCTCTCTGGCAGAAGGGGTGGTCTCTCTTAAATCAGGTTCTATTGTTTTATAAATGTATTGCCTATTTGTTTCAGACACCCTTGAGTTCTTGGCAAGGACAATAGAGCCAGAGGAATTTCTGGACCTTTTACCAGACAATGGCAATTTTCTGTACTTTCTACCATATATATCAATTAACATGGAACAACAGAGAACTCAACAATTGTTACAAAATATCAAAGACAAGGGAAGTCAACTTCCCCTAGCAACATCTTAAGACAATAATGTGCAATATATATAAACATGTTATAAAAAATAAACTGTGTTGTTATTCTTGTTACTCATTGGTAGAGAAAAAAAACATGACAAGTTCCTGTTTAAATAGAGTATTCCCACGGAACACACAGCACGATGACAAGGGAAAGTTTAACAATAAAACATGGGAGGTTCCTGTTTAAATAGAGTATTCCCACGGAACACACAGCACGATGACAAGGGAAAGTTTAACAATAAAACATGGGAGGTTCCTGTTTAAATAGAGTATTCCCACGGAACACACAGCACGATGACAAGGGAAAGTTTAACAATAAAACATGGGAGGTTCCTGTTTAAATAGAGTATTCCCACGGAACACACAGCACGATGACAAGGGAAAGTTTAACAATAAAACATGGGAGGTTGCTGTTTAAATAAAGTATTCCCACGGAACACACAGCACGATGACAAGGGAAAGTTTAACAATAAAACATGGGAGGTTCCTGTTTAAATAGAGTATTCCCACAGTAGACTCAGGTTCCCTGCCTACAAAAAGAGTGCCTATATGTACATGTATGTATGAGGAAGGGATCGACGCCATTAAGTATTGAATCATAATTTACACCATGCATTGTCTGTGCAGTGTCTCCAGATGTGACGAAAGTTTTGTATTCCTCTTGTCATTGTTGACATTGTACAAGTGCATGCCAGGGAGAACTCCCCATAGATGATGTCATAATTTCTATATATAGTACAACCTCCATTTCAAATAGAAAGATGGCTTTCGATCCTACTTGTCTTGATATATGAATATTCATGGTACATGTGTATATCTAGTTATTGAACCAGTCTATCATCTCAGTAATATAAGGAGTAGTGTGAAGTAGATAATGGGTTCAATACCCAGTGGTACATGTCTATATCTAGTTATTGAACCAGTCTATCATCTCAGTAATATAAGGAGTAGTGTGAAGTAGATAATGGGTTCAATACCCAGTGGTACATGTGTATATCTAGTTATTGAACCAGTCTATCAACTCAGTATTATAAGGAGTAGTGTGAAGTAGATAATGGGTTCAATACCCAGTGGTACATGTGTATATCTAGTTATTGAACCAGTCTATCATCTCAGTAATATAAGGAGTAGTGTGAAGTAGATAATGGGTTCAATACCCAGTGGTACATGTGTATATCTAGTTATTGAACCAGTCTATCATCTCAGTAATATAAGGAGTAGTGTGAAGTAGATAATGGGTTCAATACCTAGTGGTACATGTGTATATCTAGTTATTGAATCAGTCTATCATCTCAGTAATATAAGGAGTAGTGTGAAGTAGATAATGGGTTCAATACCCAGTGGTACATGTGTATATCTAGTTATTGAATCAGTCTATCATCTCAGTAATATAAGGAGTAGTGTGAAGTAGATAATGGGTTCAATACCCAGTGGTACATGTGTATATCTAGTTATTGAATCAGTCTATCATCTCAGTAATATAAGGAGTAGTGTGAAGTAGATAATGGGTTCAATACCCAGTGGTACATGTGTATATCTAGTTATTGAATCAGTCTATCATCTCAGTAATATAAGGAGTAGTGTGAAGTAGATAATGGGTTCAATACCCAGTGGTACATGTGTATATCTAGTTATTGAATCAGTCTATCATCTCAGTAATATAAGGAGTAGTGTGAAGTAGATAATGAGTTCAATACCCAGTGGTACATGTGTATATCTAGTTATTGAACCAGTCTATCAACTCAGTAATATAAGGAGTAGTGTGAAGTAGATAATGGGTTCAATACCCAGTGGTACATGTGTATATCTAGTTATTGAACTAGTCTATCATCTCAGTAATATAAGGAGTAGTGTGAAGTAGATAATGGGTTCAATACCCAGTGGTACATGTCTATATCTAGTTATTGAACCAGTCTATCATCTCAGTAATATAAGGAGTAGTGTGAAGTAGATAATGGGTTCAATACCCAGTGGTACATGTGTATATCTAGTTATTGAACCAGTCTATCATCTCAGTAATATAAGGAGTAGTGTGAAGTAGATAATGGGTTCAATACCCAGTGGTACATGTGTATATCTAGTTATTGAACCAGTCTATCAACTCAGTATTATAAGGAGTAGTGTGAAGTAGATAATGGGTTCAATACCCAGTGGTACATGTGTATATCTAGTTATTGAACCAGTCTATCATCTCAGTAATATAAGGAGTAGTGTGAAGTAGATAATGGGTTCAATACCCAGTGGTACATGTGTATATCTAGTTATTGAACCAGTCTATCATCTCAGTAATATAAGGAGTAGTGTGAAGTAGATAATGGGTGCAATACCCAGCGGTACATGTGTATATCTAGTTATTGAACCAGTCTATCAACTCAGTATTATAAGGAGTAGTGTGAAGTAGATAATGGGTTCAATACCCAGTGGTACATGTCTATATCTAGTTATTGAACCAGTCTATCATCTCAGTAATATAAGGAGTAGTGTGAAGTAGATAATGGGTTCAATACCCAGTGGTACATGTCTATATCTAGTTATTGAACCAGTCTATCATCTCAGTAATATAAGGAGTAGTGTGAAGTAGATAATGGGTTCAATACCCAGTGGTACATGTCTATATCTAGTTATTGAACCAGTCTATCATCTCAGTAATATAAGGAGTAGTGTGAAGTAGATAATGGGTTCAATACCCAGTGGTACATGTGTATATCTAGTTATTGAACCAGTCTATCATCTCAGTAATATAAGGAGTAGTGTGAAGTAGATAATGGGTTCAATACCCAGTGGTACATGTCTATATCTAGTTATTGAACCAGTCTATCATCTCAGTAATATAAGGAGTAGTGTGAAGTAGATAATGGGTTCAATACCCAGTGGTACATGTGTATATCTAGTTATTGAACCAGTCTATCAACTCAGTATTATAAGGAGTAGTGTGAAGTAGATAATGGGTTCAATACCCAGTGGTACATGTGTATATCTAGTTATTGAACCAGTCTATCATCTCAGTAATATAAGGAGTAGTGTGAAGTAGATAATGGGTTCAATACCCAGTGGTACATGTGTATATCTAGTTATTGAACCAGTCTATCATCTCAGTAATATAAGGAGTAGTGTGAAGTAGATAATGGGTTCAATACCCAGTGGTACATGTGTATATCTAGTTATTGAACCAGTCTATCATCTCAGTATTATAAGGAGTAGTGTGAAGTAGATAATGGGTTCAATACCCAGTGGTACATGTCTATATCTAGTTATTGAACCAGTCTATCATCTCAGTAATATAAGGAGTAGTGTGAAGTAGATAATGGGTTCAATACCCAGTGGTACATGTGTATATCTAGTTATTGAACCAGTCTATCATCTCAGTATTATAAGGAGTAGTGTGAAGTAGATAATGGGTTCAATACCCAGTGGTACATGTGTATATCTAGTTATTGAACCAGTCTATCATCTCAGTAATATAAGGAGTAGTGTGAAGTAGATAATGAGTTCAATACCCAGTGGTACATGTGTATATCTAGTTATTGAACCAGTCTATCATCTCAGTAATATAAGGAGTAGTGTGAAGTAGATAATGAGTTCAATACCCAGTGGTACATGTGTATATCTAGTTATTGAACCAGTCTATCATCTCAGTAATATAAGGAGTAGTGTGAAGTAGATAATGGGTTCAATACCCAGTGGTACATGTGTATATCTAGTTATTGAACCAGTCTATCATCTCAGTAATATAAGGAGTAGTGTGAAGTAGATAATGGGTTCAATTCCCAGTGGTACATGTGTATATCTAGTTATTGAACCAGTCTATCAACTCAGTATTATAAGGAGTAGTGTGAAGTAGATAATGGGTTCAATACCCAGTGGTACATGTGTATATCTAGTTATTGAACCAGTCTATCATCTCAGTAATATAAGGAGTAGTGTGAAGTAGATAATGGGTTCAATACCCAGTGGTACATGTCTATATCTAGTTATTGAACCAGTCTATCAACTCAGTATTATAAGGAGTAGTGTGAAGTAGATAATGGGTTCAATACCCAGTGGTACATGTGTATATCTAGTTATTGAACCAGTCTATCATCTCAGTAATATAAGGAGTAGTGTGAAGTAGATAATGGATTCAATTCCCAGTGGTACATGTGTATATCTAGTTATTGAATCAGTCTATCATCTCAGTAATATAAGGAGTAGTGTGAAGTAGATAATGGATTCAATTCCCAGTGGTACATGTGTATATCTAGTTATTGAATCAGTCTATCATCTCAGTAATATAAGGAGTAGTGTGAAGTAGATAATGGGTTCAATACCTAGTGGTACATGTGTATATCTAGTTATTGAACCAGTCTATCATCTCAGTAATATAAGGAGTAGTGTGAAGTAGATAATGGGTTCAATACCCAGTGGTACATGTGTATATCTAGTTATTGAACCAATCTATCATCTCAGTAATATAAGGAGTAGTGTGAAGTAGATAATGGGTTCAATACCCAGTGGTACATGTGTATATCTAGTTATTGAACCAGTCTATCATCTCAGTAATATAAGGAGTAGTGTGAAGTAGATAATGGGTTCAATACCCAGTGGTACATGTGTATATCTAGTTATTGAACCAGTCTATCATCTCAGTAATATAAGGAGTAGTGTGAAGTAGATAATGGGTTCAATACCCAGTGGTACATGTCTATATCTAGTTATTGAACCAGTCTATCAACTCAGTATTATAAGGAGTAGTGTGAAGTAGATAATGGGTTCAATACCCAGTGGTACATGTGTATATCTAGTTATTGAACCAGTCTATCATCTCAGTAATATAAGGAGTAGTGTGAAGTAGATAATGGGTTCAATACCCAGTGGTACATGTCTATATCTAGTTATTGAACCAGTCTATCATCTCAGTAATATAAGGAGTAGTGTGAAGTAGATAATGGGTTCAATACCCAGTGGTACATGTCTATATCTAGTTATTGAACCAGTCTATCATCTCAGTAATATAAGGAGTTGTGTGAAGTAGATAATGGGTTCAATACCTAGTGGTACATGTGTATATCTAGTTATTGAACCAGTCTATCATCTCAGTAATATAAGGAGTAGTGTGAAGTAGATAATGGGTTCAATACCCAGTGGTACATGTGTATATCTAGTTATTGAACCAGTCTATCATCTCAGTAATATAAGGAGTAGTGTGAAGTAGATAATGGGTTCAATACCCAGTGGTACATGTCTATATCTAGTTATTGAACCAGTCTATCATCTCAGTAATATAAGGAGTAGTGTGAAGTAGATAATGGGTTCAATACCCAGGTCAAACTAAAGGATATAAGATTGGTATTTATTGCTTCTCTCCTCAACACACATCATTAATTTGAAAGAACATAAATTGATTGCTTTCTTGTTATTTAACATGAAGTGAGCATTATTCAAACTATATTATACATATATTTGAAGGAGTTTTATCTTGTAATGTATGAGAACATTCTGTAGGTATTGCTTTTTATCAGGCAAGTAAATGCAGCTATCCAATTAGTCTTGTATTTTAATTTATTTATTTCCCTATTTTCATTTAAAATATCACTTAATAAGCAAACCAATAACATTGTTATACTATATGGAGTACAAATTCCAATAGTAGAATGTGAATTAAGGATATTATAAACTAATTCATTTGTGGAGTGCTCCGACCAATGGAGTAATATTACCCGAACAGAAAAGACTATGTTCTAGATAAAGCAAATTTAAAAAGCTGTAAAAAAATCAAAATAGAAAGTTGTTTTGAGCATTTTATTCTTAGAGGTATAACAAGATAATACAACACAGAGTTCGTACAAAAGTATGATAACATTAATAAATAATAAAAACAATACAACCTTAATATTGGCACTTGATGTGAGTAATAATAATAATAAATACTGTGTTAGATATGTTTTTAGACCTGATAATAATCTAATTCTAGAAGAATTATAGAGGACATTTTATTTATATGTGGATACATATCATAATAAACAATTCCACAGTAAAGCAATGTAAACAACAGACTATAAAAATAGTAATGCTTTAAATTTTAACAATTGTCCCTTTGTAATGCGTTCTAATCACTTTTTGGCTGTTATCTTAAGAAAAAATACGACTTCTGGTTGTACAATATTGAAAAAAATAATGCATGGTTGGTCACCTGTAATAAAAGAACGTTTCTTATTGAATGAAAATTATTGATGTATATATAACAATAAGTTTTAATCATGTACTTGTTGTTATCGCTGAAGATAACTGGAAAATTAAAACTTATTGTTCATACACAAAACAACAACTAAAAGTACAGTCAAATCTGCCTTAAAGTGCACCTCTAACAAATCACTGTCAATAAAGGGCACCTCTAACAAATCACTGTCAATAAAGTGCACCTCTAACAAATCACTGTCAATAAAGGGCATCTCTAACAAATCACTGTCAATAAAGGGCATCTCTAACAAATCGCTGTCAATAAAGTGCACTTCTAACAAATCACTGTCAATAAAGGGCATCTCTAACAAATCACTGTCAATAAAGTGCACTTCTAACAAATCACTGTCAATAAAGTGCACCTCTAACAAATCACTGTCAATAAAGTGCACCTCTAACAAATCACTGTCAATAAAGTGCACCTCTAACAAATCACTGTCAATAAAGTGCACCTCTAACAAATCACTGTCAATAAAGTGCACCTCTAACAAATCACTGTCAATAAAGTGCACCTCTAACAAATCACTGTCAATAAAGTAACTATATTTTGTTTCAATGGTATGATTTTGTAAAGGTTATTGTAGATATATATAAGTAACTATATTTTGTTTCAATGGTATGATTTTGTAAAGGTTATTGTAGATATCTATAAGTAACTATATTTTGTTTGAATGGTATGATTTTGTAAAGGTTATTGTAGATATCTATAAGTAACTATATTTTGTTTCAATGGTATGATTTTGTAAAGGTTATTGTAGATATATATAAGTAACTATATTTTGTTTCAATGGTATGATTTTGTAAAGGTTATTGTAGATATCTATAAGTAACTATATTTTGTTTCAATGGTATGATTTTGTAAAGGTTATTGTAGATATATATAAGTAACTATACTTTGTTTCAATGGTATGATTTTGTAAAGGTTATTGTAGATATCTATAAGTAACTATATTTTGTTTCAATGGTATGATTTTGTAAAGGTTATTGTAGATATCTATAAGTAACTATATTTTGTTTCAATGGTATGATTTTGTAAAGGTTATTGTAGATATCTATAAGTAACTATATTTTGTTTCAATGGTATGATTTTGTAAAGGTTATTGTAGATATATATAAGTAACTATACTATGTTTCAATGGTATGATTTTGTAAAGGTTATTGTAGATATATATAAGTAACTATACTTTGTTTCAATGGTATGATTTTGTAAAGGTTATTGTAGATATCTATAAGTAACTATATTTTGTTTGAATGGTATGATTTTGTAAAGGTTATTGTAGATATCTATAAGTAACTATATTTTGTTTGAATGGTATGATTTTGTAAAGGTTATTGTAGATATCTATAAGTAACTATATTTTGTTTCAATGGTATGATTTTGTAAAGGTTATTGTAGATATATATAAGTAACTATACTTTGTTTCAATGGTATCATTTTGTAAAGGTTATTGTAGATATCTATAAGTAACTATATTTTGTTTCAATGGTATGATTTTGTAAAGGTTATTGTAGATATATATAAGTAACTATATTTTGTTTCAATGGTATGATTTTGTAAAGGTTATTGTAGATATATATAAGTAACTATATTTTGTTTCAATGGTATGATTTTGTAAAGGTTATTGTAGATATATATAAGTAACTATATTTTGTTTCAATGGTATGATTTTGTAAAGGTTATTGTAGATATATATAAGTAACTATATTTTGTTTCAATGGTATGATTTTGTAAAGGTTATTGTAGATATATATAAGTAACTATACTTTGTTTCAATGGTATCATTTTGTAAAGGTTATTGTAGATATATATAAGTAACTATATTTTGTTTCAATGGTATGATTTTGTAAAGGTTATTGTAGATATATATAAGTAACTATATTTTGTTTCAATGGTATGATTTTGTAAAGGTTATTGTAGATATATATAAGTAACTATACTTTGTTTCAATGGTATGATTTTGTAAAGGTTATTGTAGATATATATAAGTAACTATACTTTGTTTCAATGGTATGATTTTGTAAAGGTTATTGTAGATATCTATAAGTAACTATATTTTGTTTCAATGGTATGATTTTGTAAAGGTTATTGTAGATATCTATAAGTAACTATATTTTGTTTCAATGGTATGATTTTGTAAAGGTTATTGTAGATATCTATAAGTAACTATATTTTGTTTCAATGGTATGATTTTGTAAAGGTTATTGTAGATATCTATAAGTAACTATATTTTGTTTCAATGGTATGATTTTGTAAAGGTTATTGTAGATATCTATAAGTAACTATATTTTGTTTCAATGGTATGATTTTGTAAAGGTTATTGTAGATATATATAAGTAACTATATTTTGTTTCAATGGTATGATTTTGTAAAGGTTATTGTAGATATCTATAAGTAACTATATTTTGTTTCAATGGTATGATTTTGTAAAGGTTATTGTAGATATATATAAGTAACTATACTATGTTTCAATGGTATGATTTTGTAAAGGTTATTGTAGATATATATAAGTAACTATACTATGTTTCAATGGTATGATTTTGTAAAGGTTATTGTAGATATATATAAGTAACTATATTTTGTTTCAATGGTATGATTTTGTAAAGGTTATTGTAGATATATATAAGTAACTATACTATGTTTCAATGGTATGATTTTGTAAAGGTTATTGTAGATATATATAAGTAACTATATTTTGTTTGAATGGTATGATTTTGTAAAGGTTATTGTAGATATATATAAGTAACTATATTTTGTTTCAATGGTATGATTTTGTAAAGGTTATTGTAGATATATATAAGTAACTATACTATGTTTCAATGGTATGATTTTGTAAAGGTTATTGTAGATATATATAAGTAACTATACTATGTTTCAATGGTATGATTTTGTAAAGGTTATTGTAGATATATATAAGTAACTATACTTTGTTTCAATGGTATGATTTTGTAAAGGTTATTGTAGATATATATATATAAGTAACTATACTATGTTTCAATGGTATGATTTTGTAAAGGTTATTGTAGATATATATAAGTAACTATATTTTGTTTCAATGGTATGATTTTGTAAAGGTTATTGTAGATATCTATAAGTAACTATATTTTGTTTCAATGGTATGATTTTGTAAAGGTTATTGTAGATATATATAAGTAACTATATTTTGTTTCAATGGTATGATTTTGTAAAGGTTATTGTAGATATCTATAAGTAACTATATTTTGTTTCAATGGTATGATTTTGTAAAGGTTATTGTAGATATATATAAGTAACTATATTTTGTTTCAATGGTATGATTTTGTAAAGGTTATTGTAGATATATATAAGTAACTATATTTTGTTTCAATGGTATGATTTTGTAAAGGTTATTGTAGATATATATAAGTAACTATATTTTGTTTGAATGGTATGATTTTGTAAAGGTTATTGTAGATATCTATAAGTAACTATATTTTGTTTCAATGGTATGATTTTGTAAAGGTTATTGTAGATATCTATAAGTAACTATATTTTGTTTGAATGGTATGATTTTGTAAAGGTTATTGTAGATATATATATATAAGTAACTTACCTATATACGAGTATATCTACAATAACCTTTACAAAATCATATTTTTATTTCTATGCAGATCTAATGTGTGTGGTCAAAAAAGGACACCACATTATTAAATGCATTTGTATATGCTAAATGTAGACAAAATCATAAGGCTCTTGATGAAGCATGACCACTATAAGCTTCACAGAATTGTTGAACCATTTCATGTTCATTGTCTGAGTAACACTTTTCTTGCCATGATTTGAGTGCCTGGTAAATACGTTCCAACACCTTTTCCCGAGGGTACTGCTCTATTGTACATTCAACCACAGTTTTTCCTATGGTTGCTTTCCCTGATACAACTGAAAATTACAAAAAAGTATCAATGACTGTTGAATACAAATAAATTACTTACAAGGAATTCTAGATTATGTTGTGCTTATTGCATAAAATAGTATTCTGCCAAGACTTTTACTGGTCTTGACTGTATATGAGTAACACGATAGAAATTACTTGCTTGCCATTCACGAGCACCTGCATTCACCCTGTTTTTTTTGGTGGAATCCGTGTTCTCATCTGTTTTTTTTATCTGTCCTGTTATGTGTCTTTAGGTTCTGAGTTCCGTATTGTTATGTCGGTTATGATTTCCGCATAATATCATGTTCGTTGGTCTTTACCTCCGTTTGTTTGTAGGAGGGCGCATGTCTTATTTACATTATTTGTGTTTGTTTGTGCATAGTAGTGTCCAACACATATAATATTGTGTTGTGTTGGTTTTTTTTCTTCGTCTTGTTTTCCCTATGTTGCCAGTTTCTCTGGATTGTCCTTTTTTGATTGCCGCTTCGGTATTATCTAACCTTTATTTAAGTACCTCACAAATTATTGAAATATAAAATATATAAAAGACAAAACTTACCAAATAATGTTCTAATAAACGATTCCCACCTATGTATATCTATGTATCGATGGCAATAAGTGAACATTTTCGTCCAATCCACATTATCATCTGAAACAAATAAAGTAAGTCTTAGGATTTTTAATTTGGTTGTTGTAAGATGGTGGGAATGCTATTTACCATCAAGCCCCCTTTTCTTATTACCATTAGTGTCATATGATCCTTAAATTCTTATTGTTACACTTTACAATCAAGCGCTTTTTTCTTATTACTGTTAGTATCATATATTATCGTCATACTTTCCAATCAAGTGCCCTTTTCTTATTGTTGAGCAGAATCTGCTAAGCCGACCGGAGCACATGATTTTACCTGGTTTCAAGTGGGGTTCATGTTGCTCGATCTTTAGTTTTCTGTGTAATGTTTTGTAGATTGTTGTTTGTCCTTTATCTTTTGGCCATTGTATTGTCCGTCCTTCTTCCATTTACAGTTTAAGTTCTGATAATCTCGTTCAGATATCTCCAAACTTTTCTTACATTTCGATGAATGATGATGATGTCAGCTTTGTAATAGCCCAACATGTTTAGTTGGATTTTGAAGTGCTAGCTCACTAAATCAAATAAAACAAGAAAGGGCAATGATCTGTGTGCATGTATTATATATACCATGGTCTTACGAATTAACCAATATAAGCATACGAATACAAAGAACGAGTTAATTTGTTTAAATAAGTTGATAAGTAAGACACATGGTATAAATATATTTTGAAACATGAATAAAACTATAAACGGTTTGCAGGACATTAAGCTACAAAATGCATGGTACAACATCCAGATCTGAATGGTATAAGCCCCGCCCATTTGCATTTGGATTGAAAAAAATTGTGACTGGTTAATTAAGTATGATACAATATCAATTACAGATAATAGACCAAGGTTTTCTACAAACATATTTATTAATCTGAATAATTCATAAGAAAACATCAAAGGTCATGTATGTTACAAATCTTATTTGTATATATAATACCTTTTATACAATCACGTATCCACGAAGGAATATCATTTGAAGCTGCAGTAGAATTATCTGCTCTTTGATATGAAGCTGTTTCACCCCTATGAATCACCACACCATGTCTACATAATATATAAACAAAAACACAATGATGTGATGTATAAGAAACATTGCTTGTTATCAATTCACTGATAAATACAAGGGGAGATTCGGGTCTATAAAACTAGTTTAGCCCTGCCACTTTTTATTGCCTGTACTAAGGCAGGAAAGAGAGTGGTCATGTATGTCTGTGCTAGGGGTATCAATTTTGCCTGTGTTAAATATTAATTTACTTAAACCTCTTTTATCATTGAGTTATGTATTCATCAGCGACACAAAAGAAGAAAATGAGATGACAAGCATAGCTGTATCAATTTTAATTCTATTTAATCAGTTTTAGAATTACTGCAAAATTTTGAATAAGTAAAAATTTTGTAAGCTAATCAAATGTAAATTAATTAATTATTCTTATCCTACTTGATGTCCTTAGTTATTGAGTGAGAGCACTTACATAGGCTATGCCTGATGTGCAATCCCATTGGATATTGTATAATTAAATTTATGCATTTTATTCAATAAAATATTTGAATTGAATTGAATTTTAATTCTGTTTCTATGTTCTTTAGATAGGATTTATGAACTATTCCACCAGTGTGGTCTTTTTCTTTTCTCCATTTTATTCAGACGGGTATTTTATATTTGTACAATAATACCCCCAGCAAAGCTATTCATAAAACTGGCCTCCCAAATTAGTTAGCAGCCACTTTTTATGCCGGATGATTCTATTCTATTCATTACTGGTTTTATTAACCATGACCCTTTAAACAGTCAAGGTAAATGAGTGTTCCGACTTCTGGTCTGTTTTATTTATATCGTCTTCTATACCTATTATTTATTACAGACGATATAAATAAAACAGACCAGTAGTCGAGCACCCCTTTACGGTGACCGTTTAAAAAGTCATGGTTAATAAAACTAGTAATGATTAAATTCAACATGCGTAAAAGGTTTTCGGTAACAAATTTTGGTATCCAGCTTGTGCCTTGTCCGACCGCGATTAAATTATGTCGAGGCTCTCTAATTTGACCTTGAACCTATTCATAACTATCAAGGTGTATTCGAATGGGATATCACGTACAAAACACATGCACTTGACTGTTTACATTATTTGCATATCGCCAATATCGACTCAGTAACAATAGTTCGACTTCAAAGAGATTATATTTACGACGCAATAATCCATTTTAACCCAGATTTTTTTCGTATAAGATATCATTTGTTGATAGGCGACTAACGGAGAATAAGTTTAAAAAATTAATTGCTTGTAGATTTTTAATTTCATTTATTAACAATGTAAGATTGCAATACAAAAAAATGCATCTTTGAGTGTAGATTTTGTTACTGGTTCGATTATTGCCATAAAATTGAAATGCACATAACCAGATTTGAATAACATTTTCTATTTATAATTTCCCCCTTGATGCAGGTCAGGTGTTCCTTTAAAATATAAATTAATTTTCTGTACAAGGCAAAAACAAGAAAAAGAAAGAAAACTGAAAAATCAAAAACATGCATATTTCATTTTATTTACAAGTTTAATTATTGTACAAGTTAGATCAAATACCGTTCATTTCAAACAAAAGAACTGAGCATTATAGAATATGGAAAGCTTCTTTTTCCGCACTCGTACAAAGGTAAAGGTCTCGACGGCTTTGGCGTCTCGGCTTTCACATGTGTACTCGTGCGGAAAAAGAAGCCTCCCAGATCCAATAAAGGACAGTTCTTTTGTTTGAAATGTACGGTATCCTATACAAGTTCATATTTTACCAGGAAGTGAAAATAATATTGTCATTGAATGGAAAACAAACTTGTGCTATATACCATTTTACAAATTTGAAAAATGTAAGGATGATGATATCGTCCGTCTTATAATCAATGTTTCGGCACTAACATCGTTTATCCTGCAAAATAATAATGTGTGATTTTGAGTACTTAATAAATATTCACTTGTGTTTGGTTGATATAAACACATATCGACCTCATCAACAGCCTATGATTATATAATATCTTTTACACGTGGTTTTCTCTGGGTTCTCCTGTTTCCTCCGCCAATAATACTGACCACCTCAATATTATTGAAATATTGTTGAAAGTGGCGTTAAGCACCATAAACAATACACCACAATTACTTCGGATTATTTGTTAGAATACATACGTAATAATGACAGGAGGCTCCCCGCTTCTTCTGTAATATAATAAAGAAATTAAGCAGTTAACTTAATAGTTCAGTGCTATTTATATATCTACATAATACATTTCTCTGACGTCACACTATTGTTCGTACAGTGGATTATTTTTAAGAATCTAGTTTATTCTTTTGTTCTTGTGTATATGAACTTTAACCTTTTACCATTTTAGGCTTAAAAACGTGTGGTTTTCTTTATAAATATTTTGGAACTTGCAGATATCGAACCCCTGCTAGGATTTTTAAAGTTTGCCGGCTACGGTGACCACACTATTATACTATATAATTAATATATATGATCCTTTATTGTAAACTTTGTTTAAAAAATATCAACAATTTGTTTACCATACAAGTATTTCAAATCTGGCATAATTTATGTTCAGAACTGACGAGTATGTGAACAAACTTGAAATGACAGGTTTCATATGAATAATTCATACATGCCAACCCTACCGATTTACACGGTAGTCTACCGAATTTTTAAGTTTTCTACCACCTACCGATTTTAGATGTTTTCCTACCGATTTAAACAAAATTGTAAAAAAATGTATCGTGAATTGTTCATATGTTGATTGTTCTTGTAGATTTCTACGACGTATAAATGAGTACAAATCCAAATTATTTAGGCCCTTTCCGTAATCGTTTCCCTCTTAATTTGTAACGGAAACTTCCATTGGTCAATTCTTTATCATTAAACCAATCAGGAACGATATTTAAAATAAAGTTTTGAAACACTACATTTTGAACTTATGACTCCTAAACATATACATTTTTGTATATATGTAAAATGCTAATTTCCATTTTTTCATGGTTTTTTTCATACTATATTCAAAGATTTTACTGAACAGTTTTATATCCAAAATGCAACAGAATGCACCATTTTGCGTCCTTCTGAAAAAAATTCCATTTTTTCATGGTTTTATCATACTATATTTAAAGTTTTGACTACATAGATTTTATATCCAAAATGCAGCAGAATGCACCATTTTGCGTCCTTCTGAAAAAAAAAAAAAAAATATGGAGGGGCAGACCCCCCCCCCCCCCCCCTAATCGCTTTTAGTCTCTCGAGGGTTGGCATGTATAGAAATGTCACATATATGATATGATGATGAGTGAAAATTAAGGGATTATTATCATCTATAATTGCTTCTGATATATATGGACATTACATTGCCTTCTGTGAATCTTTAAAGAGATTTATAAATAAGTATGTAAAGTGGCAATATACAAATTTCATTTTTAAGCAGTTTTTAATGCAGTAATATTTATTTAACTAATATGTACTTGCAAATGTAATATATACCTTTCATTTTGCCTATTTCGATACCATCTATGCACAATACAAGCAAATACTAATATGACTATCAAAAGGAAGATCGTCGTTCCTAATACTATTCCTAGAATAGGTTCTTGCTTATTTGGTGGAGATATACTTTCCGTCGTCGGTTTGGATAAATCTGAAAGTAAATTAGTAACAAATCAAACAATATAAAAGTGCAGGAAATCGTAAAGAACTAAAATACAATATTTCAGTAGAGACATGTGTAACCATGTCCATCATTGTCATGTCTGTGTTTTAGATGTTTAAAGTTACTATACTGTTTGTTGGTTGAGGAGTGGCTTGTATTGTGTTTACTTACTAGTATATTGTCTGTCATTACTATACTGTTTGTTGGTTGAGGAGTGGTTTGTATTGTGTTTACTTACTAGTATATTGTTGGTTATTACTATACTGTTTGTTGGTTGAGGAGTGGTTTGTATTGTGTTTACTTACTAGTATATTGTCTGTCATTACTATACTGTTTGTTGGTTGAGGAGTGGTTTGTATTGTGTTTACTTACTAGTATATTGTCTGTTATTACTATACTGTTTGTTGGTTGAGGAGTGGTTTGTATTGTGTTTACTTACTAGTATATTGTCTGTTATTACTATACTGTTTGTTGGTTGAGGAGTGGTTTGTATTGTGTTTACTTACTAGTATATTGTCTGTCATTACTATACTGTTTGTTGGTTGAGGAGTGGTTTGTATTGTGTTTACTTACTAGTATATTGTCTGTTATTACTATACTGTTTGTTGGTTGAGGAGTGGTTTGTATTGTGTTTACTTACTAGTATATTGTCTGTCATTACTATACTGTTTGTTGGTTGAGGAGTGGTTTGTATTGTGTTTACTTACTAGTATATTGTCTGTTATTACTATACTGTTTGTTGGTTGAGGAGTGGTTTGTATTGTGTTTACTTACTAGTATATTGTCTGTCATTACTATACTGTTTGTTGGTTGAGGAGTGGTTTGTATTGTGTTTACTTACTAGTATATTGTCTGTTATTACTATACTGTTTGTTGGTTGAGGAGTGGTTTGTATTGTGTTTACTTACTAGTATATTGTTGGTTATTACTATACTGTTTGTTGGTTGAGGAGTGGTTTGTATTGTGTTTACTTACTAGTATATTGTCTGTCATTACTATACTGTTTGTTGGTTGAGGAGTGGTTTGTATTGTGTTTACTTACTAGTATATTGTCTGTTATTACTATACTGTTTGTTGGTTGAGGAGTGGTTTGTATTGTGTTTACTTACTAGTATATTGTCTGTCATTACTATACTGTTTGTTGGTTGAGGAGTGGTTTGTATTGTGTTTACTTACTAGTATATTGTCTGTCATTACTATACTGTTTGTTGGTTGAGGAGTGGTTTGTATTGTGTTTACTTACTAGTATATTGTCTGTTATTACTATACTGTTTGTTGGTTGAGGAGTGGTTTGTATTGTGTTTACTTACTAGTATATTGTTGGTTATTACTATACTGTTTGTTGGTTGAGGAGTGGCTTGTATTGTGTTTACTTACTAGTATATTGTTGGTTATTACTATACTGTTTGTTGGTTGAGGAGTGGTTTGTATTGTGTTTACTTACTAGTATATTGTTGGTTATTACTATACTGTTTGTTGATAGAGGAGTGGCTTGTATTGTGTTTACTTACTAGTATATTGTCTGTTATTACTATACTGTTTGTTGGTTGAGGAGTGGTTTGTATTGTGTTTACTTACTAGTATATTGTCTGTCATTACTATACTGTTTGTTGGTTGAGGAGTGGCTTGTATTGTGTTTACTTACTAGTATATTGTTGGTTATTACTATACTGTTTGTTGATAGAGGAGTGGTTTGTATTGTGTTTACTTACTAGTATATTGTCTGTCATTACTATACTGTTTGTTGGTTGAGGAGTGGTTTGTATTGTGTTTACTTACTAGTATATTGTCTGTCATTACTATACTGTTTGTTGGTTGAGGAGTGGTTTGTATTGTGTTTACTTACTAGTATATTGTCTGTCATTACTATACTGTTTGTTGGTTGAGGAGTGGTTTGTATTGTGTTTACTTACTAGTATATTGTCTGTTATTACTATACTGTTTGTTGATAGAGGAGTGGTTTGTATTGTGTTTACTTACTAGTATATTGTCTGTTATTACTATACTGTTTGTTGATAGAGGAGTGGTTTGTATTGTGTTTACTTACTAGTATATTGTCTGTTATTACTATACTGTTTGTTGATAGAGGAGTGGTTTGTATTGTGTTTACTTACTAGTATATTGTCTGTCATTACTATACTGTTTGTTGGTTGAGGAGTGGTTTGTATTGTGTTTACTTACTAGTATATTGTCTGTTATTACTATACTGTTTGTTGGTTGAGGAGTGGTTTGTATTGTGTTTACTTACTAGTATATTGTCTGTTATTACTATACTGTTTGTTGATAGAGGAGTGGTTTGTATTGTGTTTACTTACTAGTATATTGTCTGTCATTACTATACTGTTTGTTGGTTGAGGAGTGGTTTGTATTGTGTTTACTTACTAGTATATTGTCTGTCATTACTATACTGTTTGTTGGTTGAGGAGTGGTTTGTATTGTGTTTACTTACTAGTATATTGTCTGTCATTACTATACTGTTTGTTGGTTGAGGAGTGGTTTGTATTGTGTTTACTTACTAGTATATTGTCTGTTATTACTATACTGTTTGTTGATAGAGGAGTGGTTTGTATTGTGTTTACTTACTAGTATATTGTCTGTTATTACTATACTGTTTGTTGATAGAGGAGTGGTTTGTATTGTGTTTACTTACTAGTATATTGTCTGTCATTACTATACTGTTTGTTGGTTGAGGAGTGGTTTGTATTGTGTTTACTTACTAGTATATTGTCTGTTATTACTATACTGTTTGTTGGTTGAGGAGTGGTTTGTATTGTGTTTACTTACTAGTATATTGTCTGTTATTACTATACTGTTTGTTGATAGAGGAGTGGTTTGTATTGTGTTTACTTACTAGTATATTGTCTGTCATTACTATACTGTTTGTTGGTTGAGGAGTGGTTTGTATTGTGTTTACTTACTAGTATATTGTCTGTCATTACTATACTGTTTGTTGAGGAGTGGTTTGTATGTGTTTACTTACTAGTATATTGTCTGTCATTACTATACTGTTTGTTGTAGTTGAGGAAGATGGTTTGTATTGTGTTTACTTACTAGTATATTGTCTGTTATTACTATACTGTTTGTTGATAGAGGAGTGGTTTGTATTGTGTTTACTTACTAGTATATTGTCTGTTATTACTATACTGTTTGTTGATAGAGGAGTGGTTTGTATTGTGTTTACTTACTAGTATATTGTCTGTTATTACTATACTGTTTGTTGATAGAGGAGTGGTTTGTATTGTGTTTACTTACTAGTATATTGTCTGTTCATTACTATACTGTTTGTTGGTTGAGGAGTGGTTTGTATTGTGTTTACTTACTAGTATATTGTCTGTTATTACTATACTGTTTGTTGGTTGAGGAGTGGTTTGTATTGTGTTTACTTACTAGTATATTGTCTGTTATTACTATACTGTTTGTTGATAGAGGAGTGGTTTGTATTGTGTTTACTTACTAGTATATTGTCTGTCATTACTATACTGTTTGTTGGTTGAGGAGTGGTTTGTATTGTGTTTACTTACTAGTATATTGTCTGTTATTACTATACTGTTTGTTGGTTGAGGAGTGGTTTGTATTGTGTTTACTTACTAGTATATTGTCTGTCATTACTATACTGTTTGTTGGTTGAGGAGTGGTTTGTATTGTGTTTACTTACTAGTATATTGTCTGTCATTACTATACTGTTTGTTGGTTGAGGAGTGGTTTGTATTGTGTTTACTTACTAGTATATTGTCTGTTATTACTATACTGTTTGTTGGTTGAGGAGTGGCTTGTATTGTGTTTACTTACTAGTATATTGTTGGTTATTACTATACTGTTTGTTGATAGAGGAGTGGTTTGTATTGTGTTTACTTACTAGTATATTGTCTGTTATTACTATACTGTTTGTTGATAGAGGAGTGGCTTGTATTGTGTTTACTTACTAGTATATTGTCTGTTATTACTATACTGTTTGTTGGTTGAGGAGTGGTTTGTATTGTGTTTACTTACTAGTATATTGTCTGTTATTACTATACTGTTTGTTGGTTGAGGAGTGGTTTGTATTGTGTTTACTTACTAGTATATTGTCTGTCATTACTATACTGTTTGTTGGTTGAGGAGTGGTTTGTATTGTGTTTACTTACTAGTATATTGTCTGTCATTACTATACTGTTTGTTGGTTGAGGAGTGGTTTGTATTGTGTTTACTTACTAGTATATTGTCTGTTATTACTATACTGTTTGTTGGTTTAGGAGTGGTTTGTATTGTGTTTACTTACTAGTATATTGTCTGTTATTACTATACTGTTTGTTGGTTGAGGAGTGGTTTGTATTGTGTTTACTTACTAGTATATTGTCTGTCATTACTATACTGTTTGTTGGTTGAGGAGTGGTTTGTATTGTGTTTACTTACTAGTATATTGTCTGTTATTACTATACTGTTTGTTGGTTGAGGAGTGGTTTGTATTGTGTTTACTTACTAGTATATTGTCTGTCATTACTATACTGTTTGTTGGTTGAGGAGTGGTTTGTATTGTGTTTACTTACTAGTATATTGTCTGTTATTACTATACTGTTTGTTGGTTGAGGAGTGGTTTGTATTGTGTTTACTTACTAGTATATTGTTGGTTATTACTATACTGTTTGTTGGTTGAGGAGTGGTTTGTATTGTGTTTACTTACTAGTATATTGTCTGTCATTACTATACTGTTTGTTGGTTGAGGAGTGGTTTGTATTGTGTTTACTTACTAGTATATTGTCTGTTATTACTATACTGTTTGTTGGTTGAGGAGTGGTTTGTATTGTGTTTACTTACTAGTATATTGTCTGTCATTACTATACTGTTTGTTGGTTGAGGAGTGGTTTGTATTGTGTTTACTTACTAGTATATTGTCTGTCATTACTATACTGTTTGTTGGTTGAGGAGTGGTTTGTATTGTGTTTACTTACTAGTATATTGTCTGTTATTACTATACTGTTTGTTGGTTGAGGAGTGGTTTGTATTGTGTTTACTTACTAGTATATTGTTGGTTATTACTATACTGTTTGTTGGTTGAGGAGTGGCTTGTATTGTGTTTACTTACTAGTATATTGTTGGTTATTACTATACTGTTTGTTGGTTGAGGAGTGGTTTGTATTGTGTTTACTTACTAGTATATTGTTGGTTATTACTATACTGTTTGTTGATAGAGGAGTGGCTTGTATTGTGTTTACTTACTAGTATATTGTCTGTTATTACTATACTGTTTGTTGGTTGAGGAGTGGTTTGTATTGTGTTTACTTACTAGTATATTGTCTGTCATTACTATACTGTTTGTTGGTTGAGGAGTGGCTTGTATTGTGTTTACTTACTAGTATATTGTTGGTTATTACTATACTGTTTGTTGATAGAGGAGTGGTTTGTATTGTGTTTACTTACTAGTATATTGTCTGTCATTACTATACTGTTTGTTGGTTGAGGAGTGGTTTGTATTGTGTTTACTTACTAGTATATTGTCTGTCATTACTATACTGTTTGTTGGTTGAGGAGTGGTTTGTATTGTGTTTACTTACTAGTATATTGTCTGTCATTACTATACTGTTTGTTGGTTGAGGAGTGGTTTGTATTGTGTTTACTTACTAGTATATTGTCTGTTATTACTATACTGTTTGTTGATAGAGGAGTGGTTTGTATTGTGTTTACTTACTAGTATATTGTCTGTTATTACTATACTGTTTGTTGATAGAGGAGTGGTTTGTATTGTGTTTACTTACTAGTATATTGTCTGTTATTACTATACTGTTTGTTGATAGAGGAGTGGTTTGTATTGTGTTTACTTACTAGTATATTGTCTGTCATTACTATACTGTTTGTTGGTTGAGGAGTGGTTTGTATTGTGTTTACTTACTAGTATATTGTCTGTTATTACTATACTGTTTGTTGGTTGAGGAGTGGTTTGTATTGTGTTTACTTACTAGTATATTGTCTGTTATTACTATACTGTTTGTTGATAGAGGAGTGGTTTGTATTGTGTTTACTTACTAGTATATTGTCTGTCATTACTATACTGTTTGTTGGTTGAGGAGTGGTTTGTATTGTGTTTACTTACTAGTATATTGTCTGTCATTACTATACTGTTTGTTGGTTGAGGAGTGGTTTGTATTGTGTTTACTTACTAGTATATTGTCTGTCATTACTATACTGTTTGTTGGTTGAGGAGTGGTTTGTATTGTGTTTACTTACTAGTATATTGTCTGTTATTACTATACTGTTTGTTGATAGAGGAGTGGTTTGTATTGTGTTTACTTACTAGTATATTGTCTGTTATTACTATACTGTTTGTTGATAGCGGAGTGGTTTGTATTGTGTTTACTTACTAGTATATTGTCTGTCATTACTATACTGTTTGTTGGTTGAGGAGTGGTTTGTATTGTGTTTACTTACTAGTATATTGTCTGTTATTACTATACTGTTTGTTGGTTGAGGAGTGGTTTGTATTGTGTTTACTTACTAGTATATTGTCTGTTATTACTATACTGTTTGTTGATAGAGGAGTGGTTTGTATTGTGTTTACTTACTAGTATATTGTCTGTCATTACTATACTGTTTGTTGGTTGAGGAGTGGTTTGTATTGTGTTTACTTACTAGTATATTGTCTGTCATTACTATACTGTTTGTTGGTTGAGGAGTGGTTTGTATTGTGTTTACTTACTAGTATATTGTCTGTCATTACTATACTGTTTGTTGGTTGAGGAGTGGTTTGTATTGTGTTTACTTACTAGTATATTGTCTGTTATTACTATACTGTTTGTTGATAGAGGAGTGGTTTGTATTGTGTTTACTTACTAGTATATTGTCTGTTATTACTATACTGTTTGTTGATAGAGGAGTGGTTTGTATTGTGTTTACTTACTAGTATATTGTCTGTTATTACTATACTGTTTGTTGATAGAGGAGTGGTTTGTATTGTGTTTACTTACTAGTATATTGTCTGTCATTACTATACTGTTTGTTGATTGAGGAGTGGTTTGTATTGTGTTTACTTACTAGTATATTGTCTGTTATTACTATACTGTTTGTTGGTTGAGGAGTGGCTTGTATTGTGTTTACTTACTAGTATATTGTCTGTCATTACTATACTGTTTGTTGGTTGAGGAGTGGTTTGTATTGTGTTTACTTACTAGTATATTGTCTGTCATTACTATACTGTTTGTTGATAGAGGAGTGGTTTGTATTGTGTTTACTTACTAGTATATTGTCTGTTATTACTATACTGTTTGTTGGTTGAGGAGTGGTTTGTATTGTGTTTACTTACTAGTATATTGTCTGTCATTACTATACTGTTTGTTGATAGAGGAGTGGTTTGTATTGTGTTTACTTACTAGTATATTGTCTGTTATTACTATACTGTTTGTTGGTTGAGGAGTGGTTTGTATTGTGTTTACTTACTAGTATATTGTCTGTTATTACTATACTGTTTGTTGGTTGAGGAGTGGTTTGTATTGTGTTTACTTACTAGTATATTGTCTGTTATTACTATACTGTTTGTTGATAGAGGAGTGGTTTGTATTGTGTTTACTTACTAGTATATTGTCTGTCATTACTATACTGTTTGTTGGTTGAGGAGTGGTTTGTATTGTGTTTACTTACTAGTATATTGTCTGTTATTACTATACTGTTTGTTGGTTGAGGAGTGGTTTGTATTGTGTTTACTTACTAGTATATTGTCTGTTATTACTATACTGTTTGTTGGTTGAGGAGTGGTTTGTATTGTGTTTACTTACTAGTATATTGTCAGTCATTACTATACTGTTTGTTGGTTGAGGAGTGGTTTGTATTGTGTTTACTTACTAGTATATTGTCTGTCATTACTATACTGTTTGTTGGTTGAGGAGTGGTTTGTATTGTGTTTACTTACTAGTATATTGTCTGTTATTACTATACTGTTTGTTGGTTGAGGAGTGGTTTGTATTGTGTTTACTTACTAGTATATTGTCTGTCATTACTATACTGTTTGTTGGTTGAGGAGTGGTTTGTATTGTGTTTACTTACTAGTATATTGTCTGTCATTACTATACTGTTTGTTGGTTGAGGAGTGGTTTGTATTGTGTTTACTTACTAGTATATTGTCTGTTATTACTATACTGTTTGTTGGTTGAGGAGTGGCTTGTATTGTGTTTACTTACTAGTATATTGTTGGTTATTACTATACTGTTTGTTGATAGAGGAGTGGTTTGTATTGTGTTTACTTACTAGTATATTGTCTGTTATTACTATACTGTTTGTTGATAGAGGAGTGGCTTGTATTGTGTTTACTTACTAGTATATTGTCTGTTATTACTATACTGTTTGTTGGTTGAGGAGTGGTTTGTATTGTGTTTACTTACTAGTATATTGTCTGTTATTACTATACTGTTTGTTGGTTGAGGAGTGGTTTGTATTGTGTTTACTTACTAGTATATTGTCTGTCATTACTATACTGTTTGTTGGTTGAGGAGTGGTTTGTATTGTGTTTACTTACTAGTATATTGTCTGTCATTACTATACTGTTTGTTGGTTGAGGAGTGGTTTGTATTGTGTTTACTTACTAGTATATTGTCTGTTATTACTATACTGTTTGTTGGTTGAGGAGTGGCTTGTATTGTGTTTACTTACTAGTATATTGTTGGTTATTACTATACTGTTTGTTGATAGAGGAGTGGTTTGTATTGTGTTTACTTACTAGTATATTGTCTGTTATTACTATACTGTTTGTTGATAGAGGAGTGGCTTGTATTGTGTTTACTTACTAGTATATTGTCTGTTATTACTATACTGTTTGTTGGTTGAGGAGTGGTTTGTATTGTGTTTACTTACTAGTATATTGTCTGTCATTACTATACTGTTTGTTGGTTGAGGAGTGGTTTGTATTGTGTTTACTTACTAGTATATTGTCTGTCATTACTATACTGTTTGTTGGTTGAGGAGTGGTTTGTATTGTGTTTACTTACTAGTATATTGTCTGTCATTACTATACTGTTTGTTGGTTGAGGAGTGGTTTGTATTGTGTTTACTTACTAGTATATTGTTGGTTATTACTATACTGTTTGTTGGTTGAGGAGTGGTTTGTATTGTGTTTACTTACTAGTATATTGTCTGTCATTACTATACTGTTTGTTGGTTGAGGAGTGGTTTGTATTGTGTTTACTTACTAGTATATTGTCTGTCATTACTATACTGTTTGTTGGTTGAGGAGTGGTTTGTATTGTGTTTACTTACTAGTATATTGTCTGTTATTACTATACTGTTTGTTGGTTGAGGAGTGGTTTGTATTGTGTTTACTTACTAGTATATTGTCTGTCATTACTATACTGTTTGTTGGTTGAGGAGTGGTTTGTATTGTGTTTACTTACTAGTATATTGTCTGTCATTACTATACTGTTTGTTGATAGAAGAGTGGCTTGTATTGTGTTTACTTACTAGTATATTGTCTGTTATTACTATACTGTTTGTTGGTTGAGGAGTGGTTTGTATTGTGTTTACTTACTAGTATATTGTCTGTTATTACTATACTGTTTGTTGGTTGAGGAGTGGTTTGTATTGTGTTTACTTACTAGTATATTGTCTGTTATTACTATACTGTTTGTTGGTTGAGGAGTGGTTTGTATTGTGTTTACTTACTAGTATATTGTCTGTTATTACTATACTGTTTGTTGGTTGAGGAGTGGCTTGTATTGTGTTTACTTACTAGTATATTGTCTGTTATTACTATACTGTTTGTTGGTTGAGGAGTGGTTTGTATTGTGTTTACTTACTAGTATATTGTCTGTTATTACTATACTGTTTGTTGGTTGAGGAGTGGTTTGTATTGTGTTTACTTACTAGTATATTGTCTGTTATTACTATACTGTTTGTTGGTTGAGGAGTGGTTTGTATTGTGTTTACTTACTAGTATATTGTCTGTTATTACTATACTGTTTGTTGGTTGAGGAGTGGTTTGTATTGTGTTTACTTACTAGTATATTGTCTGTCATTACTATACTGTTTGTTGATAGAGGAGTGGTTTGTATTGTGTTTACTTACTAGTATATTGTCTGTTATTACTATACTGTTTGTTGATAGAGGAGTGGTTTGTATTGTGTTTACTTACTAGTATATTGTCTGTCATTACTATACTGTTTGTTGGTTGAGGAGTGGTTTGTATTGTGTTTACTTACTAGTATATTGTCTGTTATTACTATACTGTTTGTTGATAGAGGAGTGGTTTGTATTGTGTTTACTTACTAGTATATTGTCTGTCATTACTATACTGTTTGTTGATAGAGGAGTGGTTTGTATTGTGTTTACTTACTAGTATATTGTCTGTCATTACTATACTGTTTGTTGGTTGAGGAGTGGTTTGTATTGTGTTTACTTACTAGTATATTGTCTGTCATTACTATACTGTTTGTTGGTTGAGGAGTGGTTTGTATTGTGTTTACTTACTAGTATATTGTCTGTTATTACTATACTGTTTGTTGATAGAGGAGTGGTTTGTATTGTGTTTACTTACTAGTATATTGTCTGTCATTACTATACTGTTTGTTGGTTGAGGAGTGGTTTGTATTGTGTTTACTTACTAGTATATTGTCTGTTATTACTATACTGTTTGTTGATAGAGGAGTGGTTTGTATTGTGTTTACTTACTAGTATATTGTCTGTTATTACTATACTGTTTGTTGATAGAGGAGTGGTTTGTATTGTGTTTACTTACTAGTATATTGTCTGTCATTACTATACTGTTTGTTGGTTGAGGAGTGGTTTGTATTGTGTTTACTTACTAGTATATTGTCTGTCATTACTATACTGTTTGTTGGTTGAGGAGTGGTTTGTATTGTGTTTACTTACTAGTATATTGTCTGTTATTACTATACTGTTTGTTGGTTGAGGAGTGGTTTGTATTGTGTTTACTTACTAGTATATTGTCTGTCATTACTATACTGTTTGTTGGTTGAGGAGTGGCTTGTATTGTGTTTACTTACTAGTATATTGTCTGTCATTACTATACTGTTTGTTGATAGAGGAGTGGTTTGTATTGTGTTTACTTACTAGTATATTGTCTGTCATTACTATACTGTTTGTTGGTTGAGGAGTGGCTTGTATTGTGTTTACTTACTAGTATATTGTCTGTCATTACTATACTGTTTGTTGATAGAGGAGTGGTTTGTATTGTGTTTACTTACTAGTATATTGTCTGTCATTACTATACTGTTTGTTGATAGAGGAGTGGTTTGTATTGTGTTTACTTACTAGTATATTGTCTGTTATTACTATACTGTTTGTTGGTTGAGGAGTGGCTTGTATTGTGTTTACTTACTAGTATATTGTCTGTCATTACTATACTGTTTGTTGGTTGAGGAGTGGTTTGTATTGTGTTTACTTACTAGTATATTGTCTGTTATTACTATACTGTTTGTTGGTTGAGGAGTGGTTTGTATTGTGTTTACTTACTAGTATATTGTCTGTCATTACTATACTGTTTGTTGGTTGAGGAGTGGCTTGTATTGTGTTTACTTACTAGTATATTGTCTGTTATTACTATACTGTTTGTTGGTTGAGGAGTGGTTTGTATTGTGTTTACTTACTAGTATATTGTCTGTTATTACTATACTGTTTGTTGGTTGAGGAGTGGTTTGTATTGTGTTTACTTACTAGTATATTGTCTGTCATTACTATACTGTTTGTTGATAGAGGAGTGGTTTGTATTGTGTTTACTTACTAGTATATTGTCTGTTATTACTATACTGTTTGTAGGTTGAGGAGTGGTTTGTATTGTGTTTACTTACTAGTATATTGTCTGTCATTACTATACTGTTTGTTGGTTGAGGAGTGGCTTGTATTGTGTTTACTTACTAGTATATTGTCTGTCATTACTATACTGTTTGTTGATAGAGGAGTGGTTTGTATTGTGTTTACTTACTAGTATATTGTCTGTTATTACTATACTGTTTGTTGGTTGAGGAGTGGTTTGTATTGTGTTTACTTACTAGTATATTGTCTGTTATTACTATACTGTTTGTTGGTTGAGGAGTGGCTTGTATTGTGTTTACTTACTAGTATATTGTCTGTTATTACTATACTGTTTGTTGGTTGAGGAGTGGTTTGTATTGTGTTTACTTACTAGTATATTGTCTGTTATTACTATACTGTTTGTTGGTTGAGGAGTGGTTTGTATTGTGTTTACTTACTAGTATATTGTCTGTTATTACTATACTGTTTGTTGATTGAGGAGTGGTTTGTATTGTGTTTACTTACTAGTATATTGTCTGTCATTACTATACTGTTTGTTGGTTGAGGAGTGGTTTGTATTGTGTTTACTTACTAGTATATTGTCTGTTATTACTATACTGTTTGTTGGTTGAGGAGTGGTTTGTATTGTGTTTACTTACTAGTATATTGTCTGTTATTACTATACTGTTTGTTGGTTGAGGAGTGGTTTGTATTGTGTTTACTTACTAGTATATTGTCTGTTATTACTATACTGTTTGTTGATAGAGGAGTGGTTTGTATTGTGTTTACTTACTAGTATATTGTATGTCATTACTATACTGTTTGTTGGTTGAGGAGTGGCTTGTATTGTGTTTACTTACTAGTATATTGTCTGTTATTACTATACTGTTTGTTGGTTGAGGAGTGGTTTGTATTGTGTTTACTTACTAGTATATTGTCTGTTATTACTATACTGTTTGTTGGTTGAGGAGTGGTTTGTATTGTGTTTACTTACTAGTATATTGTCTGTTATTACTATACTGTTTGTTGGTTGAGGAGTGGTTTGTATTGTGTTTACTTACTAGTATATTGTCTGTCATTACTATACTGTTTGTTGGTTGAGGAGTGGTTTGTATTGTGTTTACTTACTAGTATATTGTCTGTTATTACTATACTGTTTGTTGATAGAGGAGTGGTTTGTATTGTGTTTACTTACTAGTATATTGTCTGTCATTACTATACTGTTTGTTGGTTGAGGAGTGGTTTGTATTGTGTTTACTTACTAGTATATTGTCTGTCATTACTATACTGTTTGTTGGTTGAGGAGTGGTTTGTATTGTGTTTACTTACTAGTATATTGTCTGTTATTACTATACTGTTTGTTGATAGAGGAGTGGTTTGTATTGTGTTTACTTACTAGTATATTGTCTGTCATTACTATACTGTTTGTTGGTTGAGGAGTGGTTTGTATTGTGTTTACTTACTAGTATATTGTCTGTCATTACTATACTGTTTGTTGGTTGAGGAGTGGTTTGTATTGTGTTTACTTACTAGTATATTGTCTGTTATTACTATACTGTTTGTTGATAGAGGAGTGGTTTGTATTGTGTTTACTTACTAGTATATTGTCTGTCATTACTATACTGTTTGTTGGTTGAGGAGTGGTTTGTATTGTGTTTACTTACTAGTATATTGTCTGTCATTACTATACTGTTTGTTGGTTGAGGAGTGGTTTGTATTGTGTTTACTTACTAGTATATTGTCTGTCATTACTATACTGTTTGTTGGTTGAGGAGTGGTTTGTATTGTGTTTACTTACTAGTATATTGTCTGTTATTACTATACTGTTTGTTGATAGAGGAGTGGTTTGTATTGTGTTTACTTACTAGTATATTGTCAGTCATTACTATACTGTTTGTTGGTTGAGGAGTGGTTTGTATTGTGTTTACTTACTAGTATATTGTCTGTTATTACTATACTGTTTGTTGGTTGAGGAGTGGTTTGTATTGTGTTTACTTACTAGTATATTGTCTGTCATTACTATACTGTTTGTTGATAGAGGAGTGGTTTGTATTGTGTTTACTTACTAGTATATTGTCTGTTATTACTATACTGTTTGTTGGTTGAGGAGTGGTTTGTATTGTGTTTACTTACTAGTATATTGTCAGTCATTACTATACTGTTTGTTGATAGAGGAGTGGTTTGTATTGTGTTTACTTACTAGTATATTGTCTGTCATTACTATACTGTTTGTTGGTTGAGGAGTGGCTTGTATTGTGTTTACTTACTAGTATATTGTCTGTCATTACTATACTGTTTGTTGATAGAGGAGTGGTTTGTATTGTGTTTACTTACTAGTATATTGTCTGTCATTACTATACTGTTTGTTGATAGAGGAGTGGTTTGTATTGTGTTTACTTACTAGTATATTGTCTGTTATTACTATACTGTTTGTTGGTTGAGGAGTGGCTTGTATTGTGTTTACTTACTAGTATATTGTCTGTCATTACTATACTGTTTGTAGGTTGAGGAGTGGTTTGTATTGTGTTTACTTACTAGTATATTGTCTGTTATTACTATACTGTTTGTTGGTTGAGGAGTGGTTTGTATTGTGTTTACTTACTAGTATATTGTCTGTCATTACTATACTGTTTGTTGGTTGAGGAGTGGCTTGTATTGTGTTTACTTACTAGTATATTGTCTGTTATTACTATACTGTTTGTTGGTTGAGGAGTGGTTTGTATTGTGTTTACTTACTAGTATATTGTCTGTTATTACTATACTGTTTGTTGGTTGAGGAGTGGTTTGTATTGTGTTTACTTACTAGTATATTGTCTCTCATTACTATACTGTTTGTTGATAGAGGAGTGGTTTGTATTGTGTTTACTTACTAGTATATTGTCTGTTATTACTATACTGTTTGTAGGTTGAGGAGTGGTTTGTATTGTGTTTACTTACTAGTATATTGTCTGTCATTACTATACTGTTTGTTGGTTGAGGAGTGGCTTGTATTGTGTTTACTTACTAGTATATTGTCTGTCATTACTATACTGTTTGTTGATAGAGGAGTGGTTTGTATTGTGTTTACTTACTAGTATATTGTCTGTTATTACTATACTGTTTGTTGGTTGAGGAGTGGTTTGTATTGTGTTTACTTACTAGTATATTGTCTGTTATTACTATACTGTTTGTTGGTTGAGGAATGGCTTGTATTGTGTTTACTTACTAGTATATTGTCTGTTATTACTATACTGTTTGTTGGTTGAGGAGTGGTTTGTATTGTGTTTACTTACTAGTATATTGTCTGTTATTACTATACTGTTTGTTGGTTGAGGAGTGGTTTGTATTGTGTTTACTTACTAGTATATTGTCTGTTATTACTATACTGTTTGTTGGTTGAGGAGTGGTTTGTATTGTGTTTACTTACTAGTATATTGTCTGTTATTACTATACTGTTTGTTGATAGAGGAGTGGTTTGTATTGTGTTTACTTACTAGTATATTGTCTGTTATTACTATACTGTTTGTTGGTTGAGGAGTGGTTTGTATTGTGTTTACTTACTAGTATATTGTCTGTTATTACTATACTGTTTGTTGGTTGAGGAGTGGTTTGTATTGTGTTTACTTACTAGTATATTGTCTGTCATTACTATACTGTTTGTTGATAGAGGAGTGGTTTGTATTGTGTTTACTTACTAGTATATTGTCTGTTATTACTATACTGTTTGTTGGTTGAGGAGTGGCTTGTATTGTGTTTACTTACTAGTATATTGTCTGTTATTACTATACTGTTTGTTGGTTGAGGAGTGGTTTGTATTGTGTTTACTTACTAGTATATTGTCTGTTATTACTATACTGTTTGTTGGTTGAGGAGTGGTTTGTATTGTGTTTACTTACTAGTATATTGTCTGTCATTACTATACTGTTTGTTGGTTGAGGAGTGGTTTGTATTGTGTTTACTTACTAGTATATTGTCTGTTATTACTATACTGTTTGTTGATAGAGGAGTGGTTTGTATTGTGTTTACTTACTAGTATATTGTCTGTCATTACTATACTGTTTGTTGGTTGAGGAGTGGTTTGTATTGTGTTTACTTACTAGTATATTGTCTGTCATTACTATACTGTTTGTTGGTTGAGGAGTGGTTTGTATTGTGTTTACTTACTAGTATATTGTCTGTTATTACTATACTGTTTGTTGATAGAGGAGTGGTTTGTATTGTGTTTACTTACTAGTATATTGTCTGTCATTACTATACTGTTTGTTGGTTGAGGAGTGGTTTGTATTGTGTTTACTTACTAGTATATTGTCTGTCATTACTATACTGTTTGTTGGTTGAGGAGTGGTTTGTATTGTGTTTACTTACTAGTATATTGTCTGTCATTACTATACTGTTTGTTGGTTGAGGAGTGGTTTGTATTGTGTTTACTTACTAGTATATTGTCTGTTATTACTATACTGTTTGTTGATAGAGGAGTGGTTTGTATTGTGTTTACTTACTAGTATATTGTCAGTCATTACTATACTGTTTGTTGGTTGAGGAGTGGTTTGTATTGTGTTTACTTACTAGTATATTGTCTGTTATTACTATACTGTTTGTTGGTTGAGGAGTGGTTTGTATTGTGTTTACTTACTAGTATATTGTCTGTTATTACTATACTGTTTGTTGGTTGAGGAGTGGTTTGTATTGTGTTTACTTACTAGTATATTGTCTGTTATTACTATACTGTTTGTTGGTTGAGGAGTGGTTTGTATTGTGTTTACTTACTAGTATATTGTCTGTCATTACTATACTGTTTGTTGGTTGAGGAGTGGTTTGTATTGTGTTTACTTACTAGTATATTGTCTGTTATTACTATACTGTTTGTTGATAGAGGAGTGGTTTGTATTGTGTTTACTTACTAGTATATTGTCTGTTATTACTATACTGTTTGTTGGTTGAGGAGTGGTTTGTATTGTGTTTACTTACTAGTATATTGTCAGTCATTACTATACTGTTTGTTGATAGAGGAGTGGTTTGTATTGTGTTTACTTACTAGTATATTGTCTGTCATTACTATTCTGTTTGTTGGTTGAGGAGTGGTTTGTATTGTGTTTACTTACTAGTATATTGTCTGTCATTACTATACTGTTTGTTGGTTGAGGAGTGGTTTGTATTGTGTTTACTTACTAGTATATTGTCTGTCATTACTATACTGTTTGTTGGTTGAGGAGTGGTTTGTATTGTGTTTACTTACTAGTATATTGTCTGTTATTACTATACTGTTTGTTGGTTGAGGAGTGGTTTGTATTGTGTTTACTTACTAGTATATTGTCTGTCATTACTATACTGTTTGTTGGTTGAGGAGTGGTTTGTATTGTGTTTACTTACTAGTATATTGTCTGTTATTACTATACTGTTTGTTGGTTGAGGAGTGGTTTGTATTGTGTTTACTTACTAGTATATTGTCTGTTATTACTATACTGTTTGTTGGTTGAGGAGTGGTTTGTATTGTGTTTACTTACTAGTATATTGTTTGTTATTACTATACTGTTTGTTGGTTGAGGAGTGGTTTGTATTGTGTTTACTTACTAGTATATTGTCTGTTATTACTATACTGTTTGTTGATAGAGGAGTGGTTTGTATTGTGTTTACTTACTAGTATATTGTCTGTTATTACTATACTGTTTGTTGGTTGTGGAGTGGTTTGTATTGTGTTTACTTACTAGTATATTGTCTGTTATTACTATACTGTTTGTTGGTTGAGGAGTGGCTTGTATTGTGTTTACTTACTAGTATATTGTCTGTTATTACTATACTGTTTGTTGGTTGAGGAGTGGCTTGTATTGTGTTTACTTACTAGTATATTGTGAGTCATTACTATACTGTTTGTTGATAGAGGAGTGGTTTGTATTGTGTTTACTTACTAGTATATTGTCTGTTATTACTATACTGTTTGTTGGTTGAGAAGTGGCTTGTATTGTGTTTACTTACTAGTATATTTTCTGTTATTACTATACTGTTTGTTGGTTGAGGAGTGGTTTGTATTGTGTTTACTTACTAGTATATTGTCTGTTATTACTATACTGTTTGTTGGTTGAGGAGTGGTTTGTATTGTGTTTACTTACTAGTATATTGTCTGTTATTACTATACTGTTTGTTGATAGAGGAGTGGTTTGTATTGTGTTTACTTACTAGTATATTGTCTGTTATTACTATACTGTTTGTTGGTTGAGGAGTGGCTTGTATTGTGTTTACTTACTAGTATATTGTCTGTTATTACTATACTGTTTGTTGGTTGAGGAGTGGTTTGTATTGTGTTTACTTACTAGTATATTGTCTGTTATTACTATACTGTTTGTTGGTTGAGGAGTGGCTTGTATTGTGTTTACTTACTAGTATATTGTCTGTTATTACTATACTGTTTGTTGGTTGAGGAGTGGCTTGTATTGTGTTTACTTACTAGTATATTGTCTGTTATTACTATACTGTTTGTTGGTTGAGGAGTGGCTTGTATTGTGTTTACTTACTAGTATATTGTCTGTTATTACTATACTGTTTGTTGGTTGAGGAGTGGCTTGTATTGTGTTTACTTACTAGTATATTGTCTGTTATTACTATACTGTTTGTTGGTTGAGGAGTGGTTTGTATTGTGTTTACTTACTAGTATATTGTCTGTTATTACTATACTGTTTGTTGGTTGAGGAGTGGTTTGTATTGTGTTTACTTACTAGTATATTGTCTGTCATTACTATACTGTTTGTTGGTTGAGGAGTGGTTTGTATTGTGTTTACTTACTAGTATATTGTCTGTTATTACTATACTGTTTGTTGGTTGAGGAGTGGTTTGTATTGTGTTTACTTACTAGTATATTGTCTGTTATTACTATACTGTTTGTTGATAGAGGAGTGGTTTGTATTGTGTTTACTTACTAGTATATTGTCTGTTATTACTATACTGTTTGTTGGTTGAGGAGTGGTTTGTATTGTGTTTACTTACTAGTATATTGTCTGTCATTACTATACTGTTTGTTGGTTGAGGAGTGGTTTGTATTGTGTTTACTTACTAGTATATTGTCTGTTATTACTATACTGTTTGTTGGTTGAGTAGTGGCTTGTATTGTGTTTACTTACTAGTATATTGTCTGTTATTACTATACTGTTTGTTGGTTGAGGAGTGGTTTGTATTGTGTTTACTTACTAGTATATTGTCTGTTATTACTATACTGTTTGTTGGTTGAGGAGTGGTTTGTATTGTGTTTACTTACTAGTATATTGTCTGTTATTACTATACTGTTTGTTGATAGAGGAGTGGTTTGTATTGTGTTTACTTACTAGTATATTGTCTGTTATTACTATACTGTTTGTTGGTTGAGGAGTGGTTTGTATTGTGTTTACTTACTAGTATATTGTCTGTTATTACTATACTGTTTGTTGGTTGAGGAGTGGTTTGTATTGTGTTTACTTACTAGTATATTGTTGGTTATTACTATACTGTTTGTTGGTTGTGGAGTGGTTTGTATTGTGTTTACTTACTAGTATATTGTCTGTTATTACTATACTGTTTGTTGATAGAGGAGTGGCTTGTATTGTGTTTACTTACTAGTATATTGTCTGTTATTACTATACTGTTTGTTGGTTGAGGAGTGGTTTGTATTGTGTTTTCTTACTAGTATATTGTCTGTCATTACTATACTGTTTGTTGATAGAGGAGTGGTTTGTATTGTGTTTACTTACTAGTATATTGTCTGTTATTACTATACTGTTTGTTGATAGAGGAGTGGTTTGTATTGTGTTTACTTACTAGTATATTGTCTGTTATTACTATACTGTTTGTTGATAGAGGAGTGGCTTGTATTGTGTTTACTTACTAGTATATTGTCTGTTATTACTATACTGTTTGTTGATAGAGGAGTGGCTTGTATTGTGTTTACTTACTAGTATATTGTCTGTTATTACTATACTGTTTGTTGATAGAGGAGTGGCTTGTATTGTGTTTACTTACTAGTATATTGTCTGTTATTACTATACTGTTTGTTGGTTGAGGAGTGGTTTGTATTGTGTTTACTTACTAGTATATTGTCTGTCATTACTATACTGTTTGTTGGTTGAGGAGTGGTTTGTATTGTGTTTACTTACTAGTATATTGTCTGTTATTACTATACTGTTTGTTGGTTGAGGAGTGGTTTGTATTGTGTTTACTTACTAGTATATTGTCTGTTATTACTATACTGTTTGTTGGTTGAGGAGTGGCTTGTATTGTGTTTACTTACTAGTATATTGTCAGTCATTACTATACTGTTTGTTGGTTGAGGAGTGGTTTGTATTGTGTTTACTTACTAGTATATTGTCTGTCATTACTATACTGTTTGTTGGTTGAGGAGTGGCTTGTATTGTGTTTACTTACTAGTATATTGTCTGTCATTACTATACTGTTTGTTGGTTGAGGAGTGGTTTGTATTGTGTTTACTTACTAGTATATTGTCTGTCATTACTATACTGTTTGTTGGTTGAGGAGTGGCTTGTATTGTGTTTACTTACTAGTATATTGTCAGTCATTACTATACTGTTTGTTGATAGAGGAGTGGCTTGTATTGTGTTTACGTACTAGTATATTGTCTGTCATTACTATACTGTTTGTTGGTTGAGGAGTGGTTTGTATTGTGTTTACTTACTAGTATATTGTCTGTCATTACTATACTGTTTGTTGGTTGAGGAGTGGCTTGTATTGTGTTTACTTACTAGTATATTGTCAGTCATTACTATACTGTTTGTTGGTTGAGGAGTGGTTTGTATTGTGTTTACTTACTAGTATATTGTCTGTCATTACTATACTGTTTGTTGGTTGAGGAGTGGCTTGTATTGTGTTTACTTACTAGTATATTGTCTGTCATTACTATACTGTTTGTTGGTTGAGGAGTGGTTTGTATTGTGTTTACTTACTAGTATATTGTCTGTCATTACTATACTGTTTGTTGGTTGAGGAGTGGTTTGTATTGTGTTTACTTACTAGTATATTGTCTGTCATTACTATACTGTTTGTTGATAGAGGAGTGGTTTGTATTGTGTTTACTTACTAGTATATTGTCTGTCATTACTATACTGTTTGTTGGTTGAGGAGTGGCTTGTATTGTGTTTACTTACTAGTATATTGTCAGTCATTACTATACTGTTTGTTGATAGAGGAGTGGTTTGTATTGTGTTTACTTACTAGTATATTGTCTGTTATTACTATACTGTTTGTTGATAGAGGAGTGGTTTGTATTGTGTTTACTTACTAGTATATTGTCTGTCATTACTATACTGTTTGTTGGTTGAGGAGTGGCTTGTATTGTGTTTACTTACTAGTATATTGTCAGTCATTACTATACTGTTTGTTGATAGAGGAGTGGCTTGTATTGTGTTTACTTACTAGTATATTGTCTGTCATTACTATACTGTTTGTTGGTTGAGGAGTGGCTTGTATTGTGTTTACTTACTAGTATATTGTCAGTCATTACTATACTGTTTGTTGATAGAGGAGTGGCTTGTATTGTGTTTACTTACTAGTATATTGTTGGTTATTACTATACTGTTTGTTGGTTGAGGAGTGGTTTGTATTGTGTTTACTTACTAGTATATTGTCTGTCATTACTATACTGTTTGTTGGTTGAGGAGTGGTTTGTATTGTGTTTACTTACTAGTATATTGTCTGTCATTACTATACTGTTTGTTGATAGAGGAGTGGTTTGTATTGTGTTTACTTACTAGTATATTGTCTGTTATTACTATACTGTTTGTTGGTTGAGGAGTGGCTTGTATTGTGTTTACTTACTAGTATATTGTCAGTCATTACTATACTGTTTGTTGGTTGAGGAGTGGTTTGTATTGTGTTTACTTACTAGTATATTGTCAGTCATTACTATACTGTTTGTTGGTTGAGGAGTGGTTTGTATTGTGTTTACTTACTAGTATATTGTCTGTTATTACTATACTGTTTGTTGATAGAGGAGTGGCTTGTATTGTGTTTACTTACTAGTATATTGTCAGTTATTACTATACTGTTTGTTGGTTGAGGAGTGGTTTGTATTGTGTTTACTTACTAGTATATTGTCTGTTATTACTATACTGTTTGTTGGTTGAGGAGTGGTTTGTATTGTGTTTACTTACTAGTATATTGTCTGTTATTACTATACTGTTTGTTGATAGAGGAGTGGCTTGTATTGTGTTTACTTACTAGTATATTGTCTGTCATTATTATACTGTTTGTTGATAGAGGAGTGGTTTGTATTGTGTTTACTTACTAGTATATTGTCTGTCATTACTATACTGTTTGTTGGTTGAGGAGTGGTTTGTATTGTGTTTACTTACTAGTATATTGTCTGTCATTACTATACTGTTTGTTGGTTGAGGAGTGGTTTGTATTGTGTTTACTTACTAGTATATTGTCTGTCATTACTATACTGTTTGTTGGTTGAGGAGTGGTTTGTATTGTGTTTACTTACTAGTATATTGTCTGTCATTACTATACTGTTTGTTGGTTGAGGAGTGGTTTGTATTGTGTTTACTTACTAGTATATTGTCTGTTATTACTATACTGTTTGTTGGTTGAGGAGTGGTTTGTATTGTGTTTACTTACTAGTATATTGTCTGTCATTACTATACTGTTTGTTGGTTGAGGAGTGGTTTGTATTGTGTTTACTTACTAGTATATTGTCTGTTATTACTATACTGTTTGTTGGTTGAGGAGTGGTTTGTATTGTGTTTACTTACTAGTATATTGTCTGTCATTACTATACTGTTTGTTGGTTGAGGAGTGGTTTGTATTGTGTTTACTTACTAGTATATTGTCTGTCATTACTATACTGTTTGTTGGTTGAGGAGTGGTTTGTATTGTGTTTACTTACTAGTATATTGTCTGTTATTACTATACTGTTTGTTGGTTGAGGAGTGGTTTGTATTGTGTTTACTTACTAGTATATTGTCTGTTATTACTATACTCTTTGTTGATAGAGGAGTGGTTTGTATTGTGTTTACTTACTAGTATATTGTCTGTCATTACTATACTGTTTGTTGGTTGAGGAGTGGTTTGTATTGTGTTTACTTACTAGTATATTGTCTGTCATTACTATACTGTTTGTTGGTTGAGGAGTGGTTTGTATTGTGTTTACTTACTAGTATATTGTCTGTCATTACTATACTGTTTGTTGATAGAGGAGTGGTTTGTATTGTGTTTACTTACTAGTATATTGTCTGTCATTACTATACTGTTTGTTGGTTGAGGAGTGGTTTGTATTGTGTTTACTTACTAGTATATTGTCTGTTATTACTATACTGTTTGTTGATAGAGGAGTGGTTTGTATTGTGTTTACTTACTAGTATATTGTCTGTTATTACTATACTGTTTGTTGGTTGAGGAGTGGTTTGTATTGTGTTTACTTACTAGTATATTGTCTGTTATTACTATACTGTTTGTTGGTTGAGGAGTGGTTTGTATTGTGTTTACTTACTAGTATATTGTCTGTTATTACTATACTGTTTGTTGGTTGAGGAGTGGTTTGTATTGTGTTTACTTACTAGTATATTGTCTGTTATTACTATACTGTTTGTTGGTTGAGGAGTGGTTTGTATTGTGTTTACTTACTAGTATATTGTCTGTTATTACTATACTGTTTGTTGGTTGAGGAGTGGCTTGTATTGTGTTTACTTACTAGTATATTGTCTGTTATTACTATACTGTTTGTTGGTTGAGGAGTGGTTTGTATTGTGTTTACTTACTAGTATATTGTCTGTTATTACTATACTGTTTGTTGGTTGAGGAGTGGTTTGTATTGTGTTTACTTACTAGTATATTGTCTGTTATTACTATACTGTTTGTTGGTTGAGGAGTGGTTTGTATTGTGTTTACTTACTAGTATATTGTCTGTTATTACTATACTGTTTGTTGATAGAGGAGTGGTTTGTATTGTGTTTACTTACTAGTATATTGTCTGTTATTACTATAGTGTTTGTTGGTTGAGGAGTGGTTTGTATTGTGTTTACTTACTAGTATATTGTCTGTTATTACTATACTGTTTGTTGGTTGAGGAGTGGTTTGTATTGTGTTTACTTACTAGTATATTGTCTGTTATTACTATACTGTTTGTTGGTTGAGGAGTGGTTTGTATTGTGTTTACTTACTAGTATATTGTCTGTCATTACTATTCTGTTTGTTGGTTGAGGAGTGGTTTGTATTGTGTTTACTTACTAGTATATTGTCTGTCATTACTATACTGTTTGTTGGTTGAGGAGTGGTTTGTATTGTGTTTACTTACTAGTATATTGTCTGTCATTACTATACTGTTTGTTGGTTGAGGAGTGGTTTGTATTGTGTTTACTTACTAGTATATTGTCTGTTATTACTATACTGTTTGTTGATAGAGGAGTGGTTTGTATTGTGTTTACTTACTAGTATATTGTCTGTTATTACTATACTGTTTGTTGGTTGAGGAGTGGTTTGTATTGTGTTTACTTACTAGTATATTGTCTGTTATTACTATACTGTTTGTTGGTTGAGGAGTGGTTTGTATTGTGTTTACTTACTAGTATATTGTCTGTTATTACTATACTGTTTGTTGGTTGAGTAGTGGTTTGTATTGTGTTTACTTACTAGTATATTGTCTGTTATTACTATACTGTTTGTTGGTTGAGGAGTGGTTTGTATTGTGTTTACTTACTAGTATATTGTCTGTTATTACTATACTGTTTGTTGGTTGAGGAGTGGTTTGTATTGTGTTTACTTACTAGTATATTGTCTGTTATTACTATACTGTTTGTTGATAGAGGAGTGGTTTGTATTGTGTTTACTTACTAGTATATTGTCTGTTATTACTATACTGTTTGTTGGTTGAGGAGTGGTTTGTATTGTGTTTACTTACTAGTATATTGTCTGTTATTACTATACTGTTTGTTGATAGAGGAGTGGTTTGTATTGTGTTTACTTACTAGTATATTGTCTGTTATTACTATACTGTTTGTTGGTTGAGGAGTGGTTTGTATTGTGTTTACTTACTAGTATATTGTCTGTCATTACTATACTGTTTGTTGGTTGAGGAGTGGTTTGTATTGTGTTTACTTACTAGTATATTGTCTGTTATTACTATACTGTTTGTTGGTTGAGGAGTGGTTTGTATTGTGTTTACTTACTAGTATATTGTCTGTCATTACTATACTGTTTGTTGATAGAGGAGTGGTTTGTATTGTGTTTACTTACTAGTATATTGTCTGTTATTACTATACTGTTTGTTGGTTGAGGAGTGGTTTGTATTGTGTTTACTTACTAGTATATTGTCTGTTATTACTATACTGTTTGTTGATAGAGGAGTGGTTTGTATTGTGTTTACTTACTAGTATATTGTCTGTCATTACTATACTGTTTGTTGGTTGAGGAGTGGTTTGTATTGTGTTTACTTACTAGTATATTGTCTGTTATTACTATACTGTTTGTTGATAAAGGAGTGGCTTGTATTGTGCTTACTTTTGGAAAACCAAATAATTTAAAAAGTTTTGGGAGCAAGTAAATCAAAGAATCTAAACAGGATCGCCAAACTCGGTTGAGGTCAGCTATGCTTAATAGAGGAGAACCTTAGTTTTGATAATAATTACATAATTTAACAACTGTAAATTTCAATAATAAATATATCTAATAAATCATGTCAGTTCCGAAACACTGGCTACTGGGCGGATGATACCCTCAGTGACTTATAGCCCAACAGCAGTGGCATCGCCCCAGTGATAATAATAAAAATATTGGAAAGTCAAATAAAATAAAAGTATTTGGGAGCAATAAAACCAAAGGGCCTAAACAGGTTAGCCAAAATCAGCTAAGGTCAAGGTCACCTGTACTTGAGGGAGGAGAACCTTAGTTTTGATAATAATTACGAAACATAATTTAATAACTGTAAATTTCAATAATAAATATATCTAATAAATCATGTCAGTGCCAAAACACTGACTACTGGGCGGATGATAATAATGTCTTATATACTTACCAACATTCGGAATACATTCCACATCATTGGTTATATTACATGGACCACTGACAAGCGACCCATTGGGACAGGCTGTTGTACATGCCAGGCACGGTTTGTAGGTTGGTGATGGATTATAGGTGGACCCTGATATACATGGCTCACAGACAGTGTCAGAATTCGAATTGGAATCTGAAATACCCGGATATATCATTTAGTAAAAGTAAGTTCTCTTTTCATTTTTCAGTTGTGTCGTGATGAAATCCCACTATAAGTCACCTACCTCGTCTTAAAACTACTACTATATTTTTGGATTTAATTTTATATAGTTATTACAGATAATAATTATGATATTACCCATCGACCTTCTACTGGGTCCACTCCATTTGTAACGAACCCAAACCCCTCCCCCATTTTACCAGATTTATGGCTATCACACGTAATGTCTGATATACTTAGTATATTTTATAAATTGAGAGTGAAAGATATCAATTTATTTTGCTTCAAGGGAAATTGTATCCACTGTACAAACTAGTACTATCTTATTATGTAGTTTATTTTGCTATGGAAGAGTTATTTCTTTGATCATTTATTGAAGCAAATTATTTATTTTTGTTAATTGCACAACAGCACTGGGACAAGACACAATATGTAAGTTTATTTTCATAACATCGAAATTCGAATATAAAAAAGGAGCAATCGATTTTATCTTCCACCAATAAATAACAGACATTACAATAATAAGCCTGCAAATACATTTCTACAACAAAGGTAAATTAAGACCCCATTCTAATATCAAATCAAATCATTTGTTGGATAAAGCATAGTTAAGTACATGTACATATTAATCACAATGTTGCGTAATCCAATACATTCACAACTTCAAGCATATATATATAAACATAGAGATAACACATAATAACATAATATAAGTATTCAGATAAGACTATAATCTTTAGGGATGACCACATCAGTTAGATAATAATATCATAATTTTTATTATTATACTTTATGCAAATTTCTTACATTATCCATTCATTTCATTGGACATGCGGTATTTGTTAATTTTCACTAACCTTTCATAAGCCCCGCCCATCCCTAGCAACATGTGATAATATTAGCAATGCCTAAAATTAACACCCGCTGAGCCCGAAGTTTGCCGATCCGGAAAAATTAACACCCGCTCCGGCCGAGGTTTACCGATTTTCAAAATTCTAAAATTAAATTCAGGATTTAAAGTTCTCCATACATCTGTCAAATTATTTCTATCTATGAAAGACTTTAGCTTTTCTCTATTTTTTGTATGCGATAATTTTGTACTTCCTCCTTTTTTATCTTTTTCATCAAGTACTAGGTTCCAATCTCCTCCGCATATCAATGGCTTATCATTGAAATTGTCTATATCGTCTATAAACGATTCAAGTAATAATGTATTATCAGTATTCAACCCATAGAAATTTGTGACAATTATTCTTTCTTTGCTTAGTTCTAATTCACATATGATATACCGACCATTTTCATCACATACTGTATTCTTTATAACAAATATGAAAAACATCTCAATGTTGAAGTAGATACGGCTAATATGAAACAGGCACGGCCATGAATGCTCGCGAATCTGAAAATTATCTGGCAATTTCACGCTCATCCAGTGCATCAAAAAGTTATGTTCCTTACGAAATCTCAAAAGTTAACTTCCACGTAGAAACAAAAATTCTTGACAATATGTCGGAAGAGATTTAATAAATTAAAAAAATATCAATATAAGTAAAACAAGCTTAACAAAATTACTTTTATTACACACGGGTTCCGGGTTTCAGTGGTATCGGACGTACGAGAGAGGGTACGAGACTTCAGGATTACCTTTGCGCTTTATGTTAAGAAGATCTTTATTAGTTGAGTGTGTTAGTGTGCTACACGGAACGTGTTTACAATGCGTCGATTTTTTTTTAGCCGTCAGTATGTGTAGCCATGTTTGTCAAAAAAATCCTAAGTACACATTTTATACCATAAAGAGCTCGCTAACGCTCGCATAATATGAAACCGACACGGCCATGAATGCTCGCGAATCTGAAAATCATCTGGCAATTTCACGCTCATCCACTGCCTCAAAGATTAAACATATTTGTGGACGACATTAAGTCAAGTTTTATTGACAACACAAAAAATAAACCAGTAAGTTTAGGCATTCATACATTTAATCATCTATTATACGCAGATGATTTAGTAATCCTTTCAGAATCTCCAACTGGTTTACAACACTGAATAAATGCCTTGGACAACTATTGCGAGAAGTGGAGGCTCAACATAAATATAAAGAAAACAAAAGTTATGATTCTTTCTAAAACTGAAAGGAAAGCAAACACTGACAGTAATGCAAATTTGTTTGATTTTAATGATAATAGATTAGAATTAGTAAAAGAATATAAATATCTTGGTTTAAGTGTAACCTGTAACGGAAAACTTTTTTTTTTGTAATTTGTTTATTTTTCCAAGAACAGATTTATACATACATGATTCTATAAACACAATGTTTCAATGCACAAAAGTTACAATGTAAAAACAAGTTGATCTTCATAACATACTGCTTTGTAATAACTTTTGAGATTCAAAGTTAGCAATGCATTTTAAGTTATACAAGATAACATATATTTTAATATAATAGATATATATCAATATTAACCACTCAATACCGCCTCCAGATCTAACCATTTTCTTTTAGCATGTTCCTTTTGTACTGGGGACAGATATATCATTGATGCCTTTTCAATATTTATAGCATATTTCAGGAATTCAAGACCACCTTCTAAATCAGGGTCCCTACATTTGCATCTGCAGACATATATGTAATATTTCAAACTAATTAAAACATTGTTGATTGTGCCCTGGGCTGAACTGTGTTCAGTGAAGCCAAGAATTATGTCCTTTGCATTAAAGGGTAAGCTAAGACCACATATTTTCAGGAAATTGCCAATTGATAACCAAAAGTTCCGAACATAATTACATTCCCAAAAGATGTGAACCAGACTTTCTTTGGTTTCTGTACAAAATGTACATAGCTCAGTTTCTTTTAACCCACATTTATATAGAAAGGAATTTGTAATTAAGATTCTGTGTACAAGTTTATATTAAAAGTCCTGTAATTTAGTATCTTTTGTAACAGAGAAAGTATACAGTAAATAAAACTCCAATTATAATCTTCAATAACAACCCCCTTATGAACTTCCTTTTCCCATTTACTCTGAATGTTTAAAGGAAGCATTTTTACATTTAACATATATTGTTTTGAAAAGTATTTGCATGGCTTAGGGTCCCTTTTCAGTCTATCAACAATGTCATTTTCAATTAATTTTAATTTTCCTATCCCTCTTATCAGAAGTTTCCATCTATGTGGAATGGCACTTAGAATACTGAAATATTCTATAAAATGTAGTCTAATACTATAGTGATTCTTAAATTCCTCATATGTAAAAAGAATTTTATTTTCTGATATTAAATCATTTACAAAAAAGACACCATTTTCACAACATATTTTGTTCATACACATATTACCACCTATTTTTATCAAGGGATTTAACCATATGGGCTGGCTCAAGACGTGTTGACTATCCACTAACTCCCCCTTTTCCTGTTTCAACTCTGATAAATTCAAAAAAACATCTTTCCAAAACGGGTTAACTTTTTCCGCTATTTTTTCTAGACCCTCTTTACTCAAATATAATATATTACTTCCTCCCCATTTTTGTATAGAACCCAATAAAAGTACTTTCCATGGTGAATGATTGAAAGGGTAAAGTAATTTATGAAGCCATGACATTTTAAGTGCTTTGTAAAAGGATTGAATATTTGGCATTTTTAGTCCCCCTTCTTCATATTCATTGATAATAATGGATCTCTTGATCTTGTCCATTTTACCATTTCATAAAAATTTATAAAATATTTTTTCAATATCATTCAAAATTGAATCTGGAGGGTTTGGTAAAACAGTAAGGCTTTGCACTAGAATAGGAAGAGCTAGAGTCTTAATAACAGTGACTTTACCAATGTATGTAAGATCTCTATAAGACCACAAGTTTAATATTTTTTTCACTGATTGAACTGTTTCTGTAAAATTTTCCAGTGTTTTATCAGATTCCGACAAATTAAAACTAATACCCAATAACTTAAATTTTCCAGAAAAGTTCCATGATAAATGTTTATCTGGAAGGAGCTGTTCATGGCAACTCCGCCTTGAGGCAAGCCACATTGCTTCGGTCTTGTCAAAATTAACTCTCAGTCCAGCACATTCTGAAAATTTATTAAAGATAAACAATGATTGATCAAGTGATTTCGGGTTATCATCTAATATCAATGAGGAGTCATCAGCATATTGACTTAATAAATACTCAGAATCATTTATTTTTACCCCTGTTATTTCTGGGTCATTTTTAATTGCAGCACTCAAGAGTTCTAAAACAAGAATAAATAAATAAGGTGACAGAGGGTCTTGTTGTCGAACACCTCTTCCCAATGAGAAAAATTCCGAAACATGCCCATTGTTAGTAATTGCGCTACTTATATCACAATAAAAGGCTTTTATCCATTTTTGAAGAGATGGTTCAAAACCGTAAAATTGCAATGTTTTTTCAATAAATGACCATTCCACTGTGTCGAAAGCTTTCTCAAAATCTATCAATAGTAAAAGGCCTGGTATATCATCTTCTTCTAACTTATCTATCAAATCGTATTCAAGTCTAGTGCACTCCCCTATATACCTACCTTTTAAAAACCCTTTTTGTGTTTCACTGATAATATTTCTAAGTATCGGTTTTATTCTATTTGCTATACAGGCTGATGCAATTTTAAAATCAACATTCAAAAGTGTAATGGGACGCCAGTTTTTAAGAAAATGTTTTGGTTTTCCCTCTTTTGGAATGCATGTGATCAATCCGTGACGTTCGCTAACAGAGAATTTACCATTATCAAGACTCTCATTTAAACATTTCACAAGAGGGATTTTAATATCATTCCAAAAAAACTTGTAAAATTCCACAGTAAAGCCATCAATATCAGGTGATTTCATATTTTTTAAAGAAAAGAGGCATTCCTGAAATGTAAGATAACTCTCACATTTAACAACTTCCTCTTTAGTAGGTTTTGTTATAAATGGATTGTTGCTATTAAAGAAAAGGTCAACATGGGATTTATTGATAATAAGCTCAGTGCTCGAGTATAATTTTTTGTAAAACAATTGAAGTTCTGACTGAATCACATTTTGGTCAGAGGTTTCATTATCATTATCCCAAATTAGATTAGGAATAGTTTTTTCAAGGTAATGCCTTTTCTCAAGATTACCGAAATAACGGGTACTTTTTTCCCCTTCGACTTGCCATTTTGCCTTTGCCCTTGTTATAATACCATTTACCTTTTTCTCTCTCAAGATTTTTAGTTCCATCTCTGTTTTTTCCATATCTTTATTTAATGAGTCAGAAGGATTTAAAATATACTGTTTATTTAAATTGATCAACTTACCTTGTATTTCTCTTTCACTTTTATTTTGTTGTTTTTTCTTATATGATGTTAAAGAAATTGCTGACCCCCTAATTTTCATTTTAACCATTTCCCACAGAAGCTGAAAACTGATATTAAAGTCTTTATCACAATTATCTAAATCAACTGATGGGTCACATTCATATTCTTCTATTACCTGTTTAATATCATCTTTTACTTTTTTAACAAATGCCTCATCCCTTAACAGACTATTATTGAATTTCCATGTCCCCCTGCCTCTAGTTTGATTCAACAATTTTAGAACTATACTAACTGGGCTATGATCCGATCTATAACTTAATCCAATATCTGATGACTGAACAAAATATTCTATGTCAGATGATACAAGAAAATAGTCAAGTCGACTCTGTATTTTATTAGGGCCCCGCCATGTGTATCTCCTAACGCCAGGATTTTTATCTCTTCAAACATCAACCAGATCCATACTATTAATCATTTGATGAATTTCCAATTTAGACTTGGGATTATTTTCTCCTATATAATTGACAGTATCTACTCTATAGTCCTGAACAACATTCCAATCACCTGCTATTATCACTGATGAATTATCAAACTGGTTTATATTAAATACTAACTTTTAAAAAAAATCTGGATTATCTTCATTAGGACCATATATTGCAACCAATGTCATTCTATTATCTTGAATATTGATATCTAGAATAATAAAGTTGCCACATTCATCAATGATTTCCTGATTTATATGAATTTCAAATGAATTTTTAAAAAGCACTGCTTCCCCTCTGCTTGCACTGGAGTGAGAGCTAAACCTGCTTATATATCCCCATTCGTGCTGCCATTGTTTTTCTCTTTGTTTGGTACTATGTGTATCTACTAAAATGGATATATCATACATATCTCTACATTTATTAAAAATATCACAACGCTTTACATTATTTGATAGTCCCCTACAATTAATTGACCCAATGACTACAGCCGACATATATTAAGAAAAGGGAATTTGTGACAAACTACTATCTTGAAGATATAAAAACACATATAATCAATCAATGTATCTGGAAGCGGCATTAGTAAAGCAATAAAAAATAATAAATTGTAAATAGTATACATTTCTACACTGCCATAAGTCTCATGCATGTACTCATACTGTTCATTTACAAAAGATATATACAATTTTCCCACCCTTTCCCATGGTGCAATTTTCATGTATAAATTCTGGTTCTTATAAATATATGTAATTATAGTAAGCATAAGTAAAGAAAGTAAATTTTGCAGAAAGGAAAAAAAAATAAAAAATAGATAAATTTGAAGAGATATTGCTGTTCACAGTTAACTTTAATTTAAGTCAGTCTGTAATGAATTAAATGCCTGTGATGTTTAGAGCTTCAACATATAAAGTGTTACTACCATTCTGAGTCACTGATATGTAATTAAAAGAGGTCTTAAATAATTTCCAACACAAACACAAATTGTTTCTTAGAATTTTCACTCATAATTCTAATATTATAGTCTTGCTCTTAAGTTCATTAAACCATGCACATACACACACACACACACACATGTACATATATATACATGTTTTGTCACATGAGTGGATCATATAATATGAATTAAGTAAACTTAATTGTGTATACAATATACCTTACATAGTCTACAACAATAAAAGTGCATTCTATTTCAGAAATATTTTTTTAATGCATTTGTATATATAGCTACAGACCATATGAGAAACCTCAATTAACTCCTGCACACTGCATAAACATGTTCACTATAAAAAACAAACACACCCAAGTGGCATTAATAAAAAATAAAGAGAGAAAGAAAGTATTTACACTAACTAACGTACATTTGCTTAGTCTGTATGAATAAAAGTATTTTTGAAAATGCAGCTGGACATATGTGAAATGTTCACTGGATCTGGTCTACATGATAAAACTGAAATGATCAATCTTATTGAACAAATTTGGAAGGAGTATGTGAAAAATTGATAACAACTTGGCAAGTTAGAGGGTAAATCTACTATCATAATAGCTACAGTAGTGTATATATATATATATGCCATATATATATCATATTCTCTGTAGACAGAGTATATTCCAAGTACTTCCCTCTATTTTCTAACATATTTATAGAATAACTAAGACCAGAACAGAACATTGCAAGCATTCTTCTTTTTCAATGACAAGTGGAAATCAATATATATATATATAGACATGTTTATGATGTACAAGAGTCACTAGGCCATTCTCAAAGTCTATGGGGCAATCAGTAAAATACGGTAAACATATTGTTTCGGTAGGCAAAGGGTAAAGCTACAGTACAGTCAGAGACATAGCGTGACAAATCACAGCGGCAGACACATCACCCCTCCCAGCGTGCATTTTGGTTGATAGCTAGTAACACTCCAAATACATAAGAAACCCCGAAGATATGCCAAACAGAGCAAATACACGTATATCATCGTCACCAAGATGAGCGACACGCCCACAACAGCGACTCATCACGGTATGTCTCTGACTGCACTGTACCATATTCTGGACCATACAATATGGTTCAGTTAAAAAAGTATAATTTTACAATGTCTATGAACTGATTGTCCAGCTAAAATGAAAATACCTATGCCTATGGAATCACTGGTCCTGTATATATTTCCTTCATAATAAACTATTTCTTTGAACGCACGACGCGATGCGACAATATAATTTCATTTACGTATATACAATATGTGTAAAATACCGACTACGATGCATATTAATTAGATATAGAAAGACATAATACTAAGGATCAATGAGGAGAGCACTTTATTGAAAGAAGAAGAAGAAGACAAGCATGGCTATAATATGGGCAATACGATCATATTTTTGAAGCAATAATATAAGTCTATCAGTAAAAGCAAAAAATAGGATATGCATCTCCCTTTTGTCATAATACTATTGCGAGAAGTGGAGGCTCAACATAAATATAAAGAAAACAAAAGTTATGATTCTTTCTAAAACTGAAAGGAAAGCAAACACTGACAGTAATGCAAATTTGTTTGATTTTAATGATAATAGATTAGAACTAGTAAAAGAATATAAATATCTTGGTTTAAGTGTAACCTGTAACGGAAAACTTAATTATGCTGCAGAAATCCTAGCTCAAAAGGCTAGGAAAGCATTTTTTGGTTTAAAAGCTAATATACCATCATCTGATAGTTTATCAGTACAAAAATGGTTAAAGTTATATAATTCCATGATCACTCCTATTCTAACCTATGGTTCCGAGATTTGGATAGCTGATCATAAAATTAACATAGAAACTTTACATAATTTATCAAACGAAAAAACACAAAATATGATTATGAAACAAATACTTGGTGTACATGGTAAGACCTCCAATCTGGCTAAACAATTTTCCCATAGGGTTCTATGTTAAAATTATGTCCGCTGACGGCGGCCATTTTGAACCGAGATCGGGATTACTGAACACAATTTTGGAAGTTGACCACCTAAGTACCATCGATGACATGTTTGCTATATTGGCTTACTGGTTTCAGAGGAGAAGATTTTAAAACATTTTTTCCCATAGGGTCCTATGTTAAAACTACAGTATGTCCGTTGAAGGTGGCCATCTTGGATGGAGGTCAGGGTGACCGGACACAATTTTGAAAATTGACCACTTAAGGACCATCCATGCCATATTTGCTTTAAATTGGCTTACTGGTTTCAGAGGAAATGTTTTTTAAACATTTTCCCCATAGGGTCCTATGTTAAAACTATGCTTCAGAGGAGAAGATTTTCAAACATATTTCCCATAGGGTCCTATGTTAAAACTATGTCCGTTGATGGTGGTCATCTTGGATGGAGGTTTGGGTCACTGGATATAATTTTGAAAGTTGACCATTTAAGGATCATTCATGCCATGTTTGCTTTAAATTGGCTTACTGGTTTCAGAGGAAATTTTTTTAAAACATTTTCCCCACATAGGGTCTTATATTTTATGTTAAAACTATGTCCGCTGACGGTGGCCATCTTGGATGGAGGTCGGGGTCACAGGACATAATTTAAAAAATTGACCACCTAATGACCATTCATGCCATGTTTGCTTTAAATTGACTTACTGGTTTCAGAGAAGAAGACTTTTAAACATGTTTTCCATAGGGTCCTATGTTAAAATTAAGTCGAATCATGGCGGCCATCTTGAATTTCCGATCGGCAAACAATTCACAAGTTTAGTACAGGACCACCCAATGATCATTCCTGCAAAGTCACAATTCAATTGGCTTAGTGGTTTCTAACAAGAAGATTTTTTAAATTTCGACCAATCAGATCACATTATGGGCCCTTGCAGCCATGTTAGATTTCTGATCAGCGCCAAAAACAGAAATCTTGTATATGACCATCCAATGAACATTTCTGCCAAGTTTGGTTCAAATCTGTTTTGTGGTTTCAGAAAAAAAGATGAAAATGTGAAATTCCCATAGGGTTCAATGTTAAACTAAGTCGAGTCATGGCGGCCATCTTGAATTTCCGATCGGCAAGCGATTCACAAATTTAGTACAGGACCACCCAATGATCATTCCTGCAAAGTCACAATTCAGTTGGTTTAGTGGTTTCTAACAAGAAGATTTTTAAAATTTCGACCAATCAGAACACATTATGGGCCCTGGCAACCATGTTGGATTTCCGATAAGCGCCAAAAACAAAAATCTTATATATGACCATCCAATGAACATTTCTGCCAAGTTTGGTTCAAATCTGTTTTGTGGTTTCAGAAAAAAAGATGAAAATGTGAAATTCCCATAGGGTCCAATGTTAAACTAAGTCGAGTCATGGCGGCCATCTTGAATTTCCGATCGGCAAACGATTCGCAACTTTAGTACAGGATCACCTAATGATCATTCCTGCAAAGTCACAATTCAATTGGCTTGGTGGTTTCTGACAAAAAGATTTAAAAAATTTCAAGCCAATGAGAACACATTATGGACCCTGGCAGCCATGGTGGATTTCAAATCAGCACCAAAAACAAAAATCTGGTAGAGGACCATCCAATGAACATTTCTGGCAAGTTTGGTTGAAATCTGTTCAGCGGTTTAAGAGAAGAAGATTTAAATGTGAAAAGCTAACGGACGGACGTTTACCCATGACAAAAGCTCACCTGGCCTATGGCCAGGTGAGCTAAAAATGTTAAATCTCCAGGAACAGATGGACTTCCTGCAGAATTTTATAAAATATTTTGGAATGATGTCATTGATCTAGTGATTGACTCGTATCAATATACTTATGATTTTAATGAGATGTCAATTTCACAAAGGCAGAGTATTATAAGGCTGCTCCCGAAACCTGAGAAAGATACAAAGTATCTAAATATACAGCTGCGCCAAGAGCGCATGATGCGCCCGTCGTTTTGAATTGTGCCATCATCACAGACAGTAAAAACATATACAAGTGAAAGCTGATATACAAAAAATATTTACCTGAACTATTCATCCTCTCCATCCTCTCTTCTTCAATCAACTAAAATCTCCATGTTAATCCACAAAGTTGAAAAAAAATCATTTAAACATAGTAATACGACCCATTTGAGAAATCAGTGAAGACCATCAATTCCAATAACAGTACGAAGTTTGAAGTGAATTGGCGAAGGAGTTCTCAATTTACAGCGCGACATACGAAAAATCGCCTACAATTTGATGAATAAAGTCCCATAACTCTGGAATGAAAAATTTAAATTTCACCAAAAAGTATACAGACCGTAAGATCATCAATTTCAATAACTCTGTGAAATTTGAAGTGAATTGGCCAAGGGGTTCTTAAGTTACAGCGCGACATGTGAAACGGACGGACGAACAGACGAACGGACAGTCGGTCATTGGTATACAATAATACGTCCCGTCTTAAAGACGGGCGAATAAAAATTGGAGACCCATTCTCTCCTGAATATTGATTATAAGTTAATGACAAAATGTCTAGCATTTAGACTGAAGAAAGTCCTACCAAATATTATTCATTCAGAACAAACAGGTTTCATGAGTGGAAGATATATTGGCCATAATATCAGAAATATTCTAGAAATAATTGAAACAGTAGAAGAAGAAGATTTATCATGTATTATACTATCAGTAGATTTCGAAAAAGCTTTCGATTCACTGAGCTGGAAATTCCTCCAACAATGTTTGGACTATTTTAAATTTGGTCATTCCTTTAAAAAATGGACCAGTATATTGTTTGAAAATATATCAAACTGTATTCTTAACACGGGATGGTCAACATAATGTTTCTCTGTTGAGAGAGGTGTGCGTCAATATTGCCCTATATCGCCTTATCTTCTTATTATAACTGCTGAAATACTAGGCATAGCTATTAGACGCTCAGATGACGTCAAAGGCTTTAAGTACAAAAATGCAGAATCCAAACTGTCCCAATATGCTGATGACACTCAAATAATTATAGATGGATCAGAAAACTCCATTAAAACTTCTATTAATATATTGAATGAGTTTTCAAAGATAAGTGGCTTAAAAATAAATCTAAATAAGTCAGAACTGATTCCACTGGGTCATTCCAAAGTAGAAATATACACCCATACCTTTTCACCAGGAATTAGAATAACTACAGATAAATTTAAACTGCTAGGTATTATCATCCCAACAAATGGAAATCAAGAAGATCTAATAGAAGAAAATTATTATAATAAAAAAAATAAAAATATCAGAAATTATAAAAACTTGACAAAAGAGAGATTTAACTCTGTATGGCAAACTAACAATCAACAGTTTGATCATACCACAATTAACTTATGCACTGAGTATCTTACCTTCACCAGGAGAACTCTCTTTAAATGATATTGAAAAGATAATATTAAATTTTTTCTGGGATGATAAACCAGCAAAGATTAAAGAAACTATTTTATTTAAAGAAAAAACAGAAGATGGACTAAATTTGACTAATATAAAGGTATATGCCAAATCCGTTAAATTTCAGTGGATATATAAGCTTTATAATGAAGATTACAATGCATTTTGGAAACATTTGATATGTGCCCGTTGTTCACGATTACAAGATAAGATTATATGGGAGAGTAATCTAAACTTAAAAGATGTTCATAAGTTGGTTATCAAATCAAAATTTTGGCAGGACTTACTTGTGTGGTACTCATCTTTAAACTTTAATGATGACTCAAATAAAGTCACAAAAACAGACGTTATATGGTACAATTCACACTTGAAGATAAATGACAGAGTTCTTTATTTAAAATGAATGTCAGAAAATGGCATCAAAAAGATAGAGGACCTCATTGATGACAATAACAGATTTCTAACATATCAAATGTTTCTTGATAAATGCAATGTGAATATAAATACTATTACATATTATGGTATTATATCTGTTATTAAAAAACACTACAGTACTGATGATTTGGAAATGAAACCACCTTTGATAACTAATATGATGCAGAGGAAAGATATTTCAAAATATATATACAAATATTTCGTAGAAAAGGATGAAAAAGAACATTTTGTAAAAGACATTGTGAAATGGGAACAAAAACTTGATACTGAACAAATGATACAAAACTAAGAAATTTTCAGTTCAAACTTCTGCATAATATTCTTCCAAATAACAAGTTATTACACAAAATGTGAATAAAAAACAGCGCATTATGTAATTTTTGTAACCAAGAAGAAGACTCCATCTTACACTATCTGTGGGGCTACCCCGTGGCAAAGATATTTTGGACTTCATTTAGGGAACGACCATTTAACTTGAAGGGCGGGGGGGGTTATGTTTTTTTTCTAAAAAAATATTCTGATTCCCAATGTTGCTGAAAAAAATATTCTGATTTTGGTGGAGGAAAAAAACAATAATCTGATGCAGAGTTTTTGTCATATAACCTAATGTTAAGTTCTGGAAAAAACATTTAGCGCTTCATGCGACAAAACAATTAAATATTGTAACTCTTGTGTTGTTCGAAAAGAATGTTCTGAACGAAACAAAAAACCATAACCCTCCTCCCCCCCCCTTCAAGTTAAATGGTCGGTCCCTTAGCATATCGAAATGCCTGTACCAAGTCAGGGTCATTACGGTTTTCACAGTTTTCCGGTTGTTGACTGATTTTGTCTGTTTATATAATTAAGAGTTTTGACTTTCCCTTTGTAAGATAATTATTACCTTTATTGTACTGAGGTATTGTGTGTTGGCATGTATACACAGATGATACTGATTTTAGTATCTGCATTTATTTCAATTGCGACAATACGCTCATTTCCTTCATCAATCTTTTTAACTATGTGAGTGATGTCACAAGGCCAAGAAATAGAGACACCTCATTTTCCTCGTGAGAGATGTATACCAGAGAGGAGTAGGTATGATAAGGGCAGAAATTGACCTAAAAAATAGACAAATTATAAATGAAACGTATAGCTTTCGTTGTTTCTTGATTTTATAAGACCTTTACCCCAACTACTATTTTGATAACAATTTTCCATATTTGCACGTGCGATGACGTCACACTAGTCAATGAAAAGTCTATCGTTTCGTGAAAATATATGAAATCTAACAAGAAATGTGTATTTAATATCAATTTTCAGTATAACCACAAATAAAGGTAATAACAAAATTACCGAACTCCGAACAATCTTACAAAGGGAAAGTCAAAACTCATAATTATATAAACAGACAATTAAAGGCTCTAGCCTCATGAATCTTCTTTTCTTTTACAAGCTTTTGAAGACTCTTTACCAGAGGGAATGTTTAAAGGTACCAACGGCATATTATAGTATGATGCAATATACATAAACACATATCTCATTTAATTTTTGTGTTAGTACGCGAGTGTGGAGAGTATGAAATCTGCAATCAAAAAATAATTCTAAGGTCGATTTCTCGTCAGCGGCCATTTTTTAATTGACCGTTTTCATCCGTAATAGACAGAAATAGAAATCGACCTTTTAATTTCATCCAAAATAAAGTTGGTTATCGTAGTTGTTTTGCTACGGTAGTAGAACTTGAAAAATTTTTATGAAACAGTTTTGACGTTAAATAAATTTTGGAGGTGATTTACTGCCGACTTGATTGTGCATTGAGTCCGACGTGTTTTTTTTTCTAACCCTCAGTGGAATTTCATGTGTTACTATATATACTAAAGTATACTTTAATATTATCCCCACAATTCACAACAAGTACAGAAAACAAAACAAGCAACCAACAAGAAAATTAGTACGTCAGATTATCTTAGAAATTAATTCATTGAAAATGAAAACACATCGGAACTTTCTATTTTTAGTAGTCCCTTTACTTTTTCTTATTTTTTTGGCTCTTTAACAACAAGTGTGAACACAGAAATGTGCTGTACAGAAGCCAATTGTGGATGTCAATATTTCATATTATTAACTTTAAAAACAAAATCGTGGACGCAGGAGTCCTGGATTTTTCAATAAAAAACTAATCCTGGATTATTTCAAATTTTCATCATAGCCCCCTCCCCCTCCCAAGAGATATAAAATTGTATCATTAACAATAAATTAATGTATAATAAATTCAGATTTTCTATTTAAAATAAATCTCATGTACAAAACCACTGATATTTGTAAATTTTTTAACGCTGAATTAAGCATTAGTCCAACAAATTTTTATTTTTCTCCTTAAACTGTCGAAACATAACATTTATTTAACTGTAAAATTCATAAAAAAAAAAAGTATTCTAACTCTTATTCTGAACGAAACAAAAAACCATAACCTGATTATCTGAGTTAGAATAACATTATGCAACGCCCATAGCTCTCATAGCTGTCTCATAAGCATTTTCAGAGCTTTGATAAAAACGAAATGCGACAAAATCCCTCCACACTATGAGTGCATTTTTTTCTAACACAAACGATACAAACGACTACGCGCGTACGCGCTTAGAGCATTTTTTTTCTAACATACGTATGTAAAGTTTGCACAAACTTTGACAAACTATGCACTCGCTAAATGTGCGTCTACAGTTTGTCGTTTATCGTTTGTTGCATTTGTTTCTAATCTCAACGCTGAATCAATTATAGACACGTGGAATTTTCCCGCTAAAACAAAGATAGAATCTAACAAAAGAAGAGAAGGTATGCATAATATTATTTATTTCAAATTAATGGGTGGTTTATCAGAGCATAAAAACGGGGGCCCGGGTGGTCGTCAGATCTAACAACTCACACAAGCTTATCACCAATATTTACCAGCAACATGTGTATACATTGTATGTAAGACATCATTTTTTCCGGTTGAAATTTTATCCGGTGGAAAGAATTTAATATTAAATTTTATGTTACCGTAAATATTTTATAATAAAATACTTTCCATTGCTATAAAAAAAAAAACGATCCTAGTGTACAATAAACAGGTGCATAATATTATTTCCGACGATTAATGATAAATCACCTGAACCATCAAATGAGTAATTCGAATAATACTGCGCCCTCTATCTGTACTATCGCGAACAGCGGGAGCCAATCGTAATTATTCGGCCATTCTCGCTACCCTGCAAATAACCTCGTATGCATTAGGCGTATAAATCGCACTACTTTTCACATGTCAGTTACATGAAAGTTTGATAAAGTTATATTTTAAACAATTTTCTATATTTCAATTAAAGTTTTAGCAAGGGCAACGCAAAACGTGGCGTATCCCCTCACCTAAAAATTAGATCCTGTGACCTTGACCTTTGACCTTGAAAATCAATATGGTTCCAGATTCTCTTAAGATCTAAGTATGTATCAAGTTTGGTCAAAATCCATTGAAGGATGTTGATTGTAGTGTTCACAAGGATGTTACACAGTAAAAATTTGACCCGGTGACATTGACCTTTGACCTATGACCTTGAAAATCAATAGAGTTCCAGACTCTCCTATGGACTACGTATGTACCAAGCTTGGTCAAAATCCTTTAAAGGATCTTGATTCTAGTGTTCACAAGGATGTTATGCGGTAAAAATTTGACCCTGTGACCTTGACCTTTGACCTTGAAAATCAATAGGGCTCCAAACTCTCGAAAGGACTAAGTATGTGCCAAGTTTGGTCAAAATCCATTGAAGGATGTTGATTCTAGAGTGTTCACAAGGATGTTACGCGGTACAAATTTGACCCGGTGACATTGACCTTTGACCTATTACCTTGAAAATCAATAGGGTTCCAGATTCACCTAAGGACTAAATATGTTCCAAGTTTGGTCAAAATCCATTGAAGGATGTTGATTCTAGAGTGTTCACAAGGATGTTACACGGTAAAAAAATTACCCAGTGACCTAGACCTTTGACTTATGACCTTGAAAATCAATAGGATTACAGACTCTCCTAAGGACTAAGTATGTACCAAGTCTAGTCAAAATCCATTGAAGGATGTTGATTATAGAGTGTTCCCAAGGATGTTATGCGGTAAAAATTTGACCCTGTGACCTTGACCTCTGACCTTGAAAATCAATAGGGTTCCAGATTCTCTTAAGGACTATATATGTACCAAGTTTGGTCAAAATCCATTGAAGGATGTTGATCCTAGAGTGTTCACAATGATTGTGACGGACGGACGGACGGAAGGACGGACGGACGGAAGGACGGACGGACGGTAGCGTTACTATATCCCCTCGCAACTTCGTTGGCGAGAGGATAATTAGCTTTGCATGATTAGATTTTACTTAGTATGTCTTCCATATTGGATTTTCATGGACTATATTTTTGGGCGGTTTAACTTAACTTCCGGCAAATAATTTAAGAAGAATTTCTACTATGTACGTACGAGTTTATTTGCAGGGTAGCGAGAATGGCCGAGTAATTACGATTGCAGCGGGAGCGTAATAGAACGACTGGATTATTCGGGTTATCAAATGAGATAATTCGGATAATATTTTATACTAATGCATGTACTATTATGTCCGATGTTGATGATTACATCACGAGACGCATCTATAATATTATTTCCGACGCTCATTGATAAATCACCCGATCCATCAAATGAGTAACTCGAATAAATTAGCGCCCTCTATCCGCTATCGCTACTCGAAAGCGTAATATAACGACTGGATTATTCGGGTTATCAAATGAGCTAATCTGGATAATATTTTATTCTAAAGTATGTAATATTTTTTCCGACGCTGATTAATAAATCACCTGACCTATCCGGAAAATATGTTATACTAGTAAATAAAATTTACAGATAAATATATATATACGGAAAATATATTACAGCCAGAACATCGTAAATTTAAATGACAGATTGAGTAATCTTCAAACCCATTATAAAATCAACAGTCATGTAAGTTTAAATATATTATATTATATTATATAATTTTGTGTACTCCTAAACCAAAGCGGCTGAGGAAAAGTAACAAAAGAAAGTCTTATGAATATTATTAGAATTGTAATAGTAATGATTTATATATTTATTTAAAAAATACTGCAGTAATTAATAAAGAAGTATTTCACTAGTATTAAGTACATATTTATTTGCAGCAATGTCAATTAATTAATTGAGAAAAATAGTAACTTATAAAATCAGATTATTTCTTCTATGATATTTTTTCCGGTTGAAAAGTTATAATGTGCAATGTTATCCACGGATCTATTTTGATAATTAAATTTCTTCCACCTCATCTGGAAAATATATAATAGCATTGGAAGAAATTTAATATTGATATATTGTCCAAGGATAATATTTTGGTTAGAAAAAAATGCACTCTGTATGTCCTGTTTTAAACGAATTGAAGGATTATTAATTTCATTTGACAGGACAGGTTTTCGGGAAAGGGGAAGGGGGATAAAAGGTATAAATACAACCACCGCTGGGGGAGAGGGATAAAAGGTATAAATATAACCACCGCTGGGGGAGAGGGATAAAAGGTATAAATATAACCACCGCTGGGGGAGAGGGATAAAAGGTATTAATATAACCAACGCTAGCGATTAGAACAAGCATTAGATAAGTTTTCTTACCATTTTTCAAATTCTGCAGTGCATATATTAAAATCAACAAATGTAAAGCATGTTATTTACATTCAAAGAGCAAAATAAATCTTTTGCTAAACAAACTGCATGGACATTATAATACATGTAGATACTTTAAATGGCTTAATCAATTAAGAGAAATGTAAACACAAAAACAAAGATGTTCCTATTCAGAAGAACAATCATAATATATATATATATCAAGAATAAAATGTTCAATAATACAGTAAAACCTCTCTAAACCAAACCTCCTTAGGATCAACGTTTGCGTTCGGAATACACAGGTGTTCGGTCTAGATACAGTTTAGAGTGACAACGATTTCCTACACTAAGACTTTATTTAAAGTTTGTACATGATTTCGCATTATTCAGGATTCTGTTCACATAGGTTTCACTGCATATGATTTCTTTATAGATGTTTAAAGAGACTAAATATAAATGTATATTGTTCAAGTAATTATCTACATTGAATGATATATGGCAAATTACTCCTTTCATTCAATCGAGTAGGTAAAAAATTGATTTTGGTTTGTTATAACCCAACTTATCCAATAATATTACATCAACTCTAAAAATATGTATCAGTAATTTCAAACAAATTCTAGTTTATTTTTCATTTCAGTGATGGAATTTATAGAAAAAAAAATATTTGAAAGAAAATAAAAACCTTTATGCCAAACCACATCAAAAATCGTGTTGGAACCGAATTGTTTGTTTAAAGGATAGCACCTGTAACAAGCTTATACTTACCTGATTGTAATGCTCCACTACCAGGAGCACACTTTGAATTCTCTTGGCAGTATCCTATTCCCATGCCACCATCGTCTTTGATGAAACGATGCTGTGGTTTGCAACCACAAACAGTGTTTGACCTGGCTGTACAAGGATCAAGTATGGCTGCAGCATTGTAATTTCGTACAACTTCTTCGCATCTGGTACAGCGTCCGCAGTAAAGAGCGATATTTTGTGACGTCTGATAATGATTTGCCTCACATGGTTTGCACTGTGCCTGCGTCTCCGTAATCTATCAAAGTTAATGAAATGGGATCAAATTTAGCCGTTATTGTATGTATTAATTTAGTGGGCAATGCATTATGGCACCTTATCACAAAAGAATAGCCACCCTACTTGTTAAAAGAGGATTATGTTATTTGCTATATTGGATCCTTACATGTGGAACCTTAACTTAGGGTGTGGATTCTGGTTTATAGGTGTCTATGGGTAATCAATCAAAAGCCGTTAATAGATAAACAGACAATTCAATCGTCAAAAGAAAGAAAGACAAACAATGATCTACAAAACACTACACATGTAACATTTAAGATTGAGCAACACGAACTCTAATACAAAACACTACACATATAACATTTAAGATTGAGCAACACGAACTCTAATACAAAACACTACACATGTAACATTTAAGATTGAGCAACACGAACTCTAATACAAAACACTACACATGTAACATTTAAGATTGAGCAACACGAACTCTAATACAAAACACTACACATGTAACATTTAAGATTGAGCAACACGAACTCTAATACAAAACACTACACATGTAACATTTAAGATTGAGCAACACGAACTCTACTACAAAATACTACACATGTAACATTTAAGATTGAGCAACACGAACTCTACTACAAAACACTACACATGTAACATTTAAGATTGAGCAACACGAACTCTACTACAAAACACTACACATGTAACATTTAAGATTGAGCAACACGAACTCTAATACAAAACACTACACATATAACATTTAAGATTGAGCAACACGAACTCTAATACAAAACACTACACATGTAACATTTAAGATTGAGCAACACGAACTCTAATACAAAACACTACACATGTAACATTTAAGATTGAGCAACACGAACTCTAATACAAAACACTACACATGTAACATTTAAGATTGAGCAACACGAACTCTAATACAAAACACTACACATGTAACATTTAAGATTGAGCAACACGAACTCTACTACAAAATACTACACATGTAACATTTAAGATTGAGCAACACGAACTCTACTACAAAACACTACACATGTAACATTTAAGATTGAGCAACACGAACTCTACTACAAAACACTACACATGTAACATTTAAGATTGAGCAACACGAACTCTACTACAAAACACTACACATGTAACATTTAAGATTGAGCAACACGAACTCTAATACAAAACACTACACATGTAACATTTAAGATTGAGCAACACGAACTCTAATACAAAACACTACACATGTAACATTTAAGATTGAGCAACACGAACTCTACTACAAAATACTACACATGTAATATTTAAGATTGAGCAACACGAACTCTACTACAAAACACTACACATGTAACATTTAAGATTGAGCAACACGAACTCTACTACAAAACACTACACATGTAACATTTAAGATTGAGCAACACGAACTCTACTACAAAACACTACACATGTAACATTTAAGATTGAGCAACACGAACTCTAATACAAAACACTACACATATAACATTTAAGATTGAGCAACACGAACTCTAATACAAAACACTACACATGTAACATTTAAGATTGAGCAACACGAACTCTAATACAAAACACTACACATGTAACATTTAAGATTGAGCAACACGAACTCTAATACAAAACACTACACATGTAACATTTAAGATTGAGCAACACGAACTCTAATACAAAACACTACACATGTAACATTTAAGATTGAGCAACACGAACTCTACTACAAAATACTACACATGTAACATTTAAGATTGAGCAACACGAACTCTACTACAAAACACTACACATGTAACATTTAAGATTGAGCAACACGAACTCTACTACAAAACACTACACATGTAACATTTAAGATTGAGCAACACGAACTCTACTACAAAACACTACACATGTAACATTTAAGATTGAGCAACACGAACTCTAATACAAAACACTACACATGTAACATTTAAGATTGAGCAACACGAACTCTAATACAAAACACTACACATGTAACATTTAAGATTGAGCAACACGAACTCTACTACAAAATACTACACATGTAATATTTAAGATTGAGCAACACGAACTCTACTACAAAACACTACACATGTAACATTTAAGATTGAGCAACACGAACTCTACTACAAAACACTACACATGTAACATTTAAGATTGAGCAACACGAACTCTACTACAAAACACTACACATGTAACATTTAAGATTGAGCAACACGAACTCTACTACAAAACACTACACATGTAACATTTAAGATTGAGCAACACGAACTCTACTACAAAACACTACACATGTAACATTTAAGATTGAGCAACACAAACTCTACTACAAAACACTACACATGTAACATTTAAGATTGAGCAACACGAACTCTACTACAAAATACTACACATGTAACATTTAAGATTGAGCAACACGAACTCTACTACAAAACACTACACATGTAACATTTAAGATTGAGCAACACAAACTCTACTACAAAACACTACACATGTAACATTTAAGATTGAGCAACACGAACTCTACTACAAACAGAGCGTGAACAAAGGTGCTCAGAAAGGGTAATCGGTTCCTGTTGCACTAATGTCACCACTATTTCAGTTATATCATGCATGGTAGGCATGATTGTTGGTGGAGTAAGCCAGGGCACCCTGAGAAAATATAGTTTCATATATTGCCATACCTTTATTAAAATGGGTGATACTAAACAGAGTCGACTAGAGTCAACTATTGAAATAACGCAAAATAAACATGTAAAAGTATTGCATTACTTTGTAGATGATATTAAATTACTTAAATGATATTTATAAGTTAATTCTATTGATGTTTTAGTTCTCACGGAGTGAAAATATACAAGAAAGATCGGCGCGATTTACTTCCGGTTTACCAAAAAAAGACAAGTAACTTTTATAGTTCTTTTCGACTGAGATATGAAATATCATGTTTGTCAATAACTCATATGTGGTATTTGAGTATTAAATCATATTTTTAAAGCATATGCATGTTGAAATTTAGGTCAGATTCAAGTTTGTCAATAACTCGAATAATACTGCGCCCTGTGATTGCCAATAGTACATATATTTTGCATGTTTGTTTAAATGTACTGTAATTGCTATGATTTTATGTAGTGCTTGACATATGTTGTTATGTTTATATCTGTATAGTCGGTTTAAGAGCACTTTAGGGCTCATGTTGATTTGTTGTCTATGTATATATATATATATACCGACTCTAAATAAAATTTACTTACTTACTTACTCTATCGGCATTATCGCTGGATGAGGGCTTGAATGCTCCTTGTCATAAAAACGCGTCAGCTGCTCTCTGAAAGAGAGAGCCAATCAGCGATGATTATTTGCTGAGTATGCGCAAGGCGGTTCTTTCAATTGTTGGTAATGTTTACAAACAACAAGAAACGGAGATCGACAAGTTGATTAACGATGTTTAATTCATTATTTAGTTTTCCTACATTTCTTCTCTTCTCACCTTTTAGATTAGTAAGGTCAAACACGTGGGTACAATGAAAACATTTGACACCTGAACGCTCCATTGACCTATGTATACAAACATTTCCTAAGCTCCTGCTTCTTTTAGTGCCAAAAGTCACCACGCGCAGTTTATACCCAGAATGCATTGCTAATCCAAACAATACCACCTGTCAGGTACAGGTATTTATCAATAACACAAGCATGTCAACGTGTTTAAATCGTTAATTAGGGTCTGATCATATATATGTCATTATCGATTTTGATTGGAATTAATTAACAGCGATGTTGTTTTCTATGATTGTTACTAGCTTACATGGTGACCCCTTTTAAATAAGGGTAATAACAAAATTACCCAACTCCGAACAATCTTCCAAAGGGAAAGTCAAAACTCATAAGTATATAAACAGACAAAATCAGTTAACAGACACTTATGAGACAATTTATGTTAGACAAATTAATTAAATTGTTTCATTGATATTGTTGTATGAAGATAAATACAAATAAAAGTTTCTTTATATGAGTTTCATTCAATATTGTAAATTATTAGGATATTTAAAAAAAAACAAAAAAACAACAACAACAACAACAACACCAGATTAAATACATCCTACACAATATACATTGTCTTCATCCTATCCTCAACTCAATCGTAACTACTCGGCCATTCTCGCTACCCTGCAAATAACCTCGTACATACATAGTATGAATTCTTCTTAAATTGTTTGCCGGAAGTTAAATTAAGTTAAGCCGCACAAAAATATAGTCCACGAAAATCCAATATGGAAGACATACTAAGTAAAATCTAATCATGTAAAACTAATTAAAGCTTTAATTGAAATATAGAAAATTGTTTAAAATATAACTTTATCAAACTTTCATGTAACTGACATGTGAAAAGTAATGCGATTTATACGCCTAATGCATACGAGGTTATTTGCAGGGTAGCGAGAATGGCCGAGTAGTTACGATTGATCCTCAACTGTTTCCTATCCGTCCCGGAATGGCACAGGTTTTTATTAGACAAAGGTGTCGCCATATTGGATTTACCGATGATTTTGTTACCAAACGAAATAATAAAATAAAAAATACATGCAAAATATGAAAAATTAAGTCTCTGTATGTACATATTTATTATTTTATATGATAATAAATAAAAATCAAAACTACTTAACATCCATCTTACTACACAATGATTTGTAGACTTCTCAACAACAGCCCATCCATAGTTGTCGTCTCTTACACACAGCCGTACAGCTCAATTGAAGAAAAGACAAATAAATACTAGAATTTAAGACCAGAAAAAGCTGAAAATCACTGTATTGTGTAATATAAACCTTTATTCATAACAAAAAAGCATTTTTTTTATTGAGTTCTTAAGTATTGAGTATAAAAGTTACTTGTCTCTATTTTGGTAAACCGGAAGTAAATCGCGCCGATCTTTCTTGTATATTTTCACTTTCGTGAGAACTAAAACATCAATAAAATTAACTTAAAAATATCATTTAAGTAATTTAATATCATCTACAAAGTAATGCAATACTTTTACATGTTTATTTTGCGTTATTTCAGTAGTATACTCTAGTAGACCCTGTTTAGTATCATCGATTAAAAATATACCTATTATTTGTTACCACTCAACCGCTAGATATGATTCTAGTAATAAAAAAAAATAAAGATATCCAATTCAATGGCCACGACACGTTTCTAGAATAACATTAATCAGCTACACTCAAAATCAAAAGATTGGAAAGCTAAATAATCTATTTTTTTCCGTGCAAGAACAGAAGAAAACCAAAGGGCATAAACAGGATAGTCAAAATCGGTCAAGGAGCTGTACATGTCAATAATAATTATATAATACATAAACCATGTTATGACCGAAACTACATAATGTTGCTATCTAGTTAACATTCGTAACCTTCTATTAAAGACAATAAATAAACAAATAAACAAATAAACAAATCCAATCGTTCATGATATCATTATACAAATGTTACACGGGTGGTTGATTATAATCATATGTTGTGAAATAATTTAAACATCGCGAATTTCTATTTACATACAACATATTGTGGCATGTTGTAAAACATGGAGTGGAGTCTGGAGTCTTTTTGGAGTGGATTTTGGAGTCATTTTTTGGAGTCGATTTTAAATTCAATATTGCCTATATACATGTGTACATGTATTATATATTATAACAATATAAAACAGACACAAAAAAGGAGTAATGAATTAAAAATAGTTGGAGGTAGTCTCACCTCAGTTCTAACATAGATGATCCATCTATGGTTCTAATGAACAAATAATGAATATATTGTTTTTATTTAGATTTGGAAGGTGTCTTACCTATATAGGTAATTGCGCCTTGTACATACATTTGTATATCCTAATATATTCACATGAATATAAATATTTTAATTATATTTATTTATTTATTTGTTTTGAAGATTCAAAGTATAATATATCAGTTCAATATTGAAAAGTGATTCAGTAAAAAAGTAACATGATGGAGGTACATGGTACCATTGAGAAAGTTTTAATGTCCTGTGTCCAGATGGTTAGATCATATTGTTATTTTATTACAAGTGGTGTGTAATAGGGCAATCAACCAGCCATGATAATGAGTTTAACTGTCTCAATCTGGTCAGGGAGAATAACCTTTGTATGTCAGTGCATTGAGTATCCAACAGATTTATGACCCTTAATTAAGATTTTTTTTTGTGTTGTGAGAAATGATTAGTGTGATGATTTCTGTTTCTTAACTACTGTAATCAGCAGTTGGAAATTGATATGATAAGAGTTAACTCTTGAAAAAGACAATTATAGAATATTTTCGTTGACATATACATATGAATATCTGTGTTGATATATCATACTACATGTAATTAAAGTTTAATATTTGTACATTGATGATCCACTAGAGTGATAATTAAAAATAACAGCAATACCATAATAATTCGGATGTTCTATTCTCATTAGTCATCCTGGTTTGACCAACCATGAATGTATAAATCCATAGGTTGGTTATACATCTATGGACCAACAAAGGTTTTATGGGAGACAAATTTGGATTCCTTTCTATAGTCGATTTTGGAGCTACTATAAATTTGGTACATTTTTTTCCCCAAATGTTCAATGCGTTGTGATACACAGATGTAATTTGATATTATTTTTAAATGAAAAAATATATCGGCAAACGAGAAACCTGTCTACTAAACTATTTATAAAATCATCACATCTTACTGTACATGTAGAATGCTCATTCATTATTAGTATATATGTTTGATTATCTAAATCTGGCCTAGGTTATGCTATCATACAGTAATTTTGAGGAAACGTAAGACTACCATTAAATACCGGTAACCAGAGGAACTGTGAGCAAACCCGCAAAGTAATAGCACCCGCCCCTTTTTGTGGAAAATTCAAATGATCTCCCCAATAAAATGTCAGAACAGAACTATATTGCTTCCTGCACATTTACATACTATGTCAGTTTGATCAAATTGACCCAACCAGTTTCAGGGAAGTTGCACTTACAAAAGTTAAAATTAAATTATCTCCCCTGAAAAACCTCAGAACATAACTATCATTTTAAAACATGTAATGTACTTTATTTGTAAACAATTTTTAGATCAAATTCCACCGACTGGTTTCAGAGGAATTGAGCTGACAGTCCAGTGCCTGTATCATTGGTAATAAGCAACAATTCAATCATTTCCCTTGGGAACTTAGGAATGGAACTATATTGTTTCGTGCATGTTCTTCCTTTTGTGTTCAGTTTGATCGTATTCCAACACGCAGTTTAGGAAGCCTTTTGATGGACAGACAGACCGACGAACATATTCGTAAATATACAATCCCTGAACCTTGTTAGGAAGTGGGCAATAAAAACAAATGTGTCTGATAAACAAGAGTGAATGACCCCATAACTTGAACTTCACAGTAAGGAAGACATCTAAAATTGTTAAGGATGGTAACTCCTGATTTTGTTTATATCAAGATTTTATGAAGAATAAGTCTCTGTGGAGAAACTTCATCAAAATGTGATTTATTTTTAGTCTGTTTTTGTTTTGGTTTGCTTTGTTTACAGTGGTTCATCATTAAGTATATTCAGAAAAATATAGACTTAAAAACTCTGAGGGGCAAAAAAAAACCCAGACTCCACTCCATGTTTTACAACATGCCCAATAAGGCTGACCTCATTTTTAAAATCTATTTATATATACAATGTAATCAACTTTCATTATGTTGTTGTATCATTTGATATCTTTAAACCAACATATATATGAAAAAACTATATGAATATATGTAAATTTCATTTTTTTTCATAAATACTTACTAGACAATCAGCTACCCAAAAAAATTCTGGGGGACAATAGTAGCACATCTTTCCATTCTTCTCGTACGATGAAGCCGTACATGACACGCAGCACAAACATGTATACACAACAGTAATGATGAAAATTAGATTTCCTAAACTGAGTTTTGTTATCGGAACGAATAATTTTTGAATGAAAAATGTATGACTCATAATGTCACCTTAGAAATCGCCTATAGATATTTAACCGAATAATCCAGTCGTTATCTTTCTTCTTTATTCTGTATTTCCTTCCAGACATGGAACACCAAGATCCAGTGAATCTTGTAGATATATCACATTTAAAACGGATTAAAAGGATAAAAGGAACGAGATCAAACTCCACTCCACTTGTAATAAAATTAATGTCACTTATTAAAACGAATAAAAGTAACACAATAATTCACTTTGTACATATATTTACAGAGTTCGGTTGTATTTAAAATCTAAAACTGATATTTACAGCAGGACGGTCAAGCCTCCAATATATTTTTCTCTATTTGGGACAACCGGGTCTGTTAGCCAGACAGTACCTTTTTGACAACGAGTCGATTGTGATCCGGAAGTGCAACCGTATTTGTGAAAAGAGTAGTATAACCGCGCATGTCAATCCTTACTTTGATTTTTAAAGTAAATGGTGGGAAACACGAAATATGTAGAAAGACTCACATACAAAAAATTAGCAACAACTATTTGGTACGGGGATGCCACTAAGTTTAAGTTTTGAGATTCATGTTTTGATGGAATATTGTTGGAGGCCGCTAACAGCTAGAAAATCTTAAAAAAGACAGTGCAGTCCACTTGTTGGATATATAAACACCTTACAAGTTACAACAGGTGGAATGTGATATAATGTACTAACAACAGAATATACCACAAATCACAATCCACATGTTGTATATAGACACCTTACAACAGATGGATTGTGATATAATGCATATACAACAGTATATCACAAATCACAATCCACTTGTTGTATATAGACACCTTACAACAGGTGGAATGTGATATAATGTACTAACAACAGAATACAAATCACATTCCACTTTTTGAATGATATAATTGAAAATTAATAATGGTAATATTTTATGCTATACAATATTAATAATAATAATTATATATCTGTGTTATATATACAACTGTGGATAATGCACTGTATATATAGACACCTTACAACAGGTGGAATGTGATATAATGTACTAACAACAGAATACACCACAAATAACATTCCACTTGTTGTATATAGATACCTTACAACAGGTGGATTGTGATATAATGTATATACAACAGACTACATCACAAATCACAATCCACTTGTTGTATATAGACACCTTACAACAGGTGGATTGTGATATAATGTATATACCACAGAATACACCACAATTCACAATCCACTTGTTGTATATAGACACCTTTCAACAGATGGATTGTGATATGATGTATATACAACAGACTACATCACAAATCACAATCCACTTGTTGTATATAGACACCTTACAACAGGTTGATTGCAATATAATGTATAATAATAAATTGTCAATTTAGTTCAAATTGATGAATTACAACAGACATAAACATGAGTTAAATTACCATTACTTAAACTGGCTGGGTTAGACAAACTGTTGAGAAAAAAAAAGGAAATAACTTAACAGTATGTATATTAATCTGACAATTCAGGAATAAAATACAAAATGATTTTGCTTTGATTATTCAATTATTCCAATTTCACTTTATAGCATCTTTCAGTATATAGCAGGAGTCTCGAGCACTAAATTTGGAACAATTAGTCTTTGATGATCAACTATCACAATGTAAAAAAAAGTATAAAAATACAGAGAAAAATATAGAAACAGTGCCCAAAACTAAAATTAAGCATAAATACAACATCAAAACATAACAATCCATGGAACAGCATAGCAAACTAAAGAGTGAGAAACCAACACTACTTAGAACCAGGAGTGAACTCAGATGCTCCTGAAGGGTTAGCAGTTCCTGTTACGCATATGGCACCGATATTGTAACTCATTGTCTTTCACACAAAAAAAAACACATCCTTAGTAGACTGAGGAACAGATAGCAAAGGAAAGAGGTCTATTGTAACCTGTGGCTCTAATACATTGTAGGGATTGATCCAATGAAGATGGATAGTCATAAATTGGTTGTTGTGATAACTTACAAAATTACTGCAAACACAGTCTGTCTGTAAATAGCACATGATTTAATCCTCCACTCAAAATAATTTGATAGGTGGAAAAAAACCTCTGGCATATTGTATTAATTAGCCAATAGTCGCTGCCTTTTACTTAAGATGGTCAGGTAAAAATAAATATACAGAGATATATGTGGTAATGTAAACGAGGCAGCAACCTTATTAAAAAGACAAATCCAAAAATAAGTTCAGAAGAGGTTACCTCAGTCTGACTTGTAACTAATTAACAGTATCTTCGGTAATTCAAAGTACCTGTTGATGATAGGACAAATTAAAATACGAATAAACACACAACACAAAGTAAAGTAGCAATTTGTTCAATATTTTTGACCCCAGAAAGGAAATTTAGTTGCATTTTCTTTAAAATGATGCACAGTTAATACAGTGGGGAGGGGGGGCACTTCAATAAGATTTTGCTACATGGATGCCACTGGAATTTGAAAACACCACATTCATATGTTCACTAGGACTAAAAATCCAACCCATTCATATATAAATGCATCAATTTGTTGACTGCAAAACATATATTTAATGGCAGGGGGGGGGGGGGGGGGGGGGGGGGGGGGGAGGTGTTACCACAGGCACTTGTTTCATTGTTTCATTCAAAAAATATATCCCCTCATCTTCCTTACTTCAAGGTAAACATCTACCCTTTTCCCCTTCCCCACTTCGCCTCAATATTTGTCGCTTATTTGTGATCCTTTCGCTGACCCAATTATATTGTTACACTCTCGAATTTCTCTTTTCGACTGTCACATTTGAATATACTTACCGGGCCCCCCTCAGACGACTTTGACAAGAATAGCCAGCGAACGTGGTTTAGTGAAAATTTAAGTCATTGAAACGGACACAGCCACTTCCAGTCCGGTTTAAATTGATTTAGAAAATAAAAACAAAGGTGCTTTGAAAATCAAATGTCAGTAATTTGGAATTGAACATATTTTTTTAATCTGCATTCTTCTTCTTCCAATAAAGTGCAGGGCTGCAGCAACAGCATCTTCACACTGAACAATTATCTGTATTTTAAAGGCTTACTTTACATTTGAGAGGAGATGATCATGTGGTATTGTTACACATGGCCGGTCTAGAGAATTCCGAATGCATATGGAAAATCCAGCGCAAACCGGAAGTGGCTGTATCCGTTTCAATGACTGAAGTTTTCACAAAGCCACGTTCGCTGATTATTCTTGTCCAATTCGTCTGAGGGGGGCCCGGTAGGTATATTTAAATTTGGCAGTCGAAAAGAGAAATATCTCGGGAGTGTAACGATATAATTGGGTCAGCGAAAGGATCACAAACAAGTGAAAAATATTGAGGCGAAGTGGGGAAGGGGAAAAGGGCAGATGTTTAACTTGAAGTAAGGAAGAGGAGGGGGCATATATATTTTGAATGAAACAAGTGCCTGTGGGTGTTACACTGGTCAGTTCAGTTTTATGATTTAATTTTGTTGCTTAATTGTAAATTTAATGAGCACAAAGAGCAAAGAGTTCCACTGCAGGGAATCGACTACAGCTGAAAATCTGAAGGAATAATTACAATGATGCCCTGTCTTGTCATTACATTGAAATTCACCCACAATCGTATATAAATCAGAAATTTATGTACCAATCACATATATGTCAAGTTTAAACCAGAGGCTCTCAAGAGCCTGTATCGTTCACCTGGTAATAAAAAGAACCAATTGGTCCTATGTAAAAACTATGTCCTGTAGTGGTAGTCATCTTGGAATTCCGATCAACATAAAAAACACAAAGTTTGTAAAGGACCATCCAATGATTGATGCACAGTTTAGGTTCAATCAGTGCAATAGCTTCAGAGAAGAAAATATTTCTGTATTTTCCCATATGGTCCTGTGTTAATACTATGACCTATGGTGGCAGCCATCTTGGATTTCGGATAGAAAAAAAACCCAAACTTTTTAGAAGACCTTCAAATGATTATTCCTGGGCAGTTTGGTTTCAATTGTCCAAGTGGTTTAAGAGAAGAAGTGTTTTGAAACATTTTCCCCATAGGGTCCAATGTTAAACTAAGTCCTGCCGTAGCCGCCATTTTGAATTTCATATCGGAACAAAAAATCTAAAGTTTGTAGAGGACCATCAAATGAACATTCATGTACAGTTTGGCTTTAATCATATTTGATTTGTAGTTTCTGAGAAGAAGGCATTTGAACATTTTCCCATAGGATCCAATGTTAATCTATGTCCTGCGATGGCGGCCATCTTGGATTTCCGATCGGCATAGAAAACAGAGACTTTGTAGAAGACCTTCCAATGATCATTCCTGGGAAGTTTGGTTTCAATTGTCCAAGGGGTTTCAGAGAAGAAGCGTTTTGAAACATTTTTTCCATAGGGTCCAATGTTAAACTAAGTCCTGCCGTAGCCGCCATTTTGAATATCATATCGGAACAAAAAACCTAATATTTGTAGAAGACCATCTAATGAACATTCATGTACAGTTTGGCTTTAATCATATTTGTAGTTTCTGAGAAGAAGGCATTTGAACATTTTCCCATAGAGTCCAATGTTAATATATGTCCTGCGGTGGCGGCCATCTTGGATTTGCGATCGGCATGAAAAACAGAAACTTGGTAAAGGACATTCCAATGATCATTCATTTACAGTTTGGGTTCAGTCAGTTCATAAGTTTCAGAGAAGAAGATCTTTGAAATTTCAGCCAATCAGAGCATATTATTGACACTGGCAGCCATGTTGAATATCCGACTGGAACGAAAAACAGAAACTTTGTAGAGGACCATCCATGGAACATTCCTGCTAAGTTTGGTCCCAATTGGCCCTGTGGTTTCGGAGAAAAAGGATGAACGGGTAATGCAATCATGAATCAAAGAGCACATTGTACCAATGATAATAACCTTTAAAATCTACTGTAAAGCATAACAGTTTTATTTAATGTCGGAGTTTTTGCTCTGTAGAGCTTTTTACCGAGATATAGCATCGTGTTATGGGTTTTCATACTATTATCGATTTTCCGATATAGCGATTAACAGTGTTAACCCTTCATTCATATGACAATTGGAATTTTCAAAGAATGGCTAGTTAAATATTTCTTTGTGCATAAGATTGTTTTAAAAGCCATTCTTGTATTTTAATATACTCTCGAATATCTGGCAACTTTTGCTGTCAGTAAAATGGCGGCATATGTTTTCGTATAAAGTAAAAACAGGGCCGATATACGGGATGGAAACGAATATAAAATCCGGAAATGGCTGGTTTTAAAATTTCATGGTTCTGGCCATCTACAAATCATACTACATCTAAATAAAATAATTGAATGTTTGAAAATGATCACTTTCAAAATTGTGTTTACTTTTGATGTTTTTTTTAGTGCTGAAACCACATGCACTGCAAGATGACATGTATTTTATATAAGAAACAGCACATTTCAGTCAGCTCTTTTGTTTACAAGTACGATCAGTGACCACATGACAGTCACATGACAGGAAGAACCGGTTTCTGAGAGGCAGATGACATAGTTCAATTTTATATAGCCCTTCTGGATTTTTTTCCAACTACTTTATAAATGAAGTAAATTTTTAGCATTACAAAAAGTATGGTTCAGTAGGTAGGTTCACTATGTCAGAAGGCATCAATCTCCCATACAGAGTTGTCGGTCCTTGCAGGCTATCTATCTCTGTAAACGTCTCGATTTTACAAGATTCTTGTAAAATATTAATATACTCTAGATTTTGCTTCTAAGACGCTATTCGTCTTTTTTACATATATCTTTAGTTTTGGCGTGAAATATGATTTTATGTGAGGCGAAATACCATTTTAAAAAAGCTATATTTATAGGGACTATATTTTTGTAAAACGTTTTCCTGTTCTAAGTAATTTGGTTTACTTATTCATCCGATAAAATGTCAACATTAGATACAATTGTTAAAGATTATGACAAGAACATCGTGTTGAGGGACTGATGGGGCGTTAGATTCATCGTTCTTCTGCCATTTTGATAAACAATTGTCACATGATCGTTTGTTACATGATCACGTGTTTTGGGACTACTTTTGAGACGCTTACAGAGATAGAGAGCCTGCAAGGACCGACAACTCTGTATGGGAGACTGAGAAAGCATACAAACATTTGCATATTATAGACAAACATACAAAGCAAAGCAGTTTTTTTTATATTTGTCCTATTTACAAGATTTTATTTCCAATCATTATTACCAGAAACGATGTTATTGTTATTACCCACAAACGTACGTATTTATAAATGGGTATTTCCAAAGTTTATTTAAGAATCTATAATGCGCATGCGCATGCACTCTAAGTCGGGCATCGTAAACGGTCTGTTTCCGGATCGCAATCAACTCGTTGTGAAAAAGGTCTTCCCCTTTGTTACATTAACGAGTAACGATAGCGGATAGAGGGCGCTGAATTATTCGAGTTAATAGGTATCCGGTTTTCCCCGAGTTAAATATAAATCAAGAAGTAAAATTAAAAGAGGTCGGGGTCTTCATAAACACGTTATTTTATTCTAACAGTTATTAGGGAACTGCTTAAATATTTTTTCTTTGTTTTTGTTATCTTATGCGTTTCTTTTTTTATGATGATAAAATAATATGTTTTTCGTACCCACTGTGCTCATACCACGTGATTTGTCCTTTATTCTAATATGAGACAGGCACAACCTGTTTGAAGGACGAAGCCCTATAATGTTTAGAGGGAGGCATGATAAGGGAATGTATTATTTTTTTCTTCAAGTACTTTTTAAAGTTTTTATTAAAACTTATTATTTGGCTGGAGTTATCTCTCTTTGAGTTGTGTAACTGAAGATTGAAGGTATGTTTGTTTGCAAAAAAAAAATCTTATAAAATATATATAATAGATCTTTTAAAAGATCTTATATAGATTGAAACATACTTTACTATAATAAAAATAAGATTCAAATTCAGATGTCTGTTCTCCTTCCTAATATATTCGAAACTAAGCAATATTTTTTTGTGTTGGATTTTTTTGTTCTACATTTGTGTTAGATTTTGTCAGTTTAATTTTTTTCCCAGATGTGGATGATTTTTCCTGTGGTTGTTTTCTTTTTTCCTGTTTTTTTCCTTTTGATATTTTTTTTTTATATATATATTTTATTCAGCTTTGAAAATGAATCTTACTTGCTTTTCTGCTGTATTGCAATGCTTGTCGAATGAAACTGGAAACTATTTTGTTCAGTAGAATTTTAATGATTCAGGTGTAGAAGCAAATCCACATTTCGACTGAGAGAAGAATTTATATATTCTTCCTTAGTGAAACAGATATTGTTATGTCCATCTCTTCCCTGTAACTAAATATGTATATTGCTTTGCAAAATTCTAGTAGCAACTGAAATCTCAGTGCTTGTAGCCCATTGGTTACCATGAACCATTTTATTCAGATATTCATGCCTTGAAATATTGGAATGGTGACTAAGTTTTAACTGGTCTTCATAGAAATCAATGTTGTTGTAAATTTCTGAGAAGATCAATGACCTATAAACCAAGCTTTGTGATAAATTGCCAGTGATGGCTAAACTAAGGGCATGAAAACATTTAAATTATTTTGTGGGGGTTTAAATTGTTCATAGCCCATAGGCATAGGTGAACCCTGTAGGCTGTATATGCTGTAAATTTGGTTGTTGTGGGGTTATATTTTATGAATGGTTATTCTCTATCTTTATTTTCTTAGAGTTATTAACTTATAATCCCCCCGCAATAGCGGTAAGGGGATATAGTAATAGCGGCCGTCTGTCCGTCCGTCCGTCTGTCCGTCTGTTCGTCCGTCACATTTTCTTGCTTACGCGATAACTTGAGTAAACATGGATAGATTTGAATAATGTTTTGCGTGTTGCTTGTAATTATTATTATCTTGGATGGGTTCTAACATGGAAATATTTGAAGCAAAGGTTTTGAGGGAAAATCTTAGCTTTTGGTTGAAAAATCACCAATATTGAGAATTGTGTCTTGTTTACGCGATAACTTTAGTAAACATGGATAGATTTGAATGATGTTTTGCATGTGGCTTGTAATTATCATTATCTTGGATGGGTTCTTGCATAGAAATATTTGAAGCCAGGGTTTTGGGGGAAAATCTTAGATTGTGGTTGAAAAATCACCAATTTTGAGAATTATATCTTGTTTACGCGATAACTTCAATAAACATGGATAGATTTGAATATTGTTTTGCATGTGGCTTGTAATTATCATTATCTTGGATGGGTTCTTACATGGAAATATTTGAAGCAAGGGTTTTTGGGGAAAATCTATATTTACATCAGAGGTTCAAAGTGGAGTACTTCCTGTATATTATTCAGATCATGCTGCAATATACTCCATCCTTCAATAAAGTATGCTATACATTAAGACTGCAAGGCTGCTTTCTATAAATATATAAAACTAAATATTATGCAAGTACGGGGGGATACGTCGCGCATTTATGCACTAGGCGGTTCTTTTGTTTGCATTTAAATTACTTGATAGTGGTTGAAATTGTTCATAGCCCATAGTCATAGGCATGGCAGGTGTACCTTGAAAATTTGATGGGTATGGGGTTATATTTTGAGAAGGAGAGCTCATCTTAATAATTTCAACATAAATTTCCTTAGGGGTACAGTCGGAGGTTTTAGTCTCAGTGTCTAAATTGTTGGGTAGGACTGTTGCAGGCACAGGTTTTTCATGGGTAGGGTTCTTTTTATTTTTATTTTGAGTTTGTACCATGGAACCCTTTAAAATATCAGCATAGGAATGCTCTTTGGTGACCATTCTACTCATGATCAAAATATGAGATTTAGGGTGACAAAAAACCACTTACAAATTCAAAAAAGTTAAGAGCGAAGAAATACTTCGCGAGGTAGAAGATATTCGTCTGCTAACAAAGATATTCCATTCAAGACCCCCTTTTTATTTACAGTGTAACTACGCCATTTTTTTTATTACAGCCACACTAAAACAACACGAAAATACAGGAAATAACGATCAACTGGTCAAATGCAAATCCTTCAATGAAATTTCAATAATACGATGATCCGTCCACGTTATATCTTTTATTTTGAATGCATTTTGTAGCAGATTTGTTATGGCTGTTACGTTCATTTTACCTACGCCGCTCTTCCGTCGAGAGACAATGCGCGTGACTTTGTACAGAGAAGACGCACCATTTTTTCACAGCACCAAGAATCTTGATTTTTACAATTTATTCACACTTTCGCACGGAGATTTATATCTCAAAACATTATTATTGTGTTTATTGAGTGACCTATATCCATTTACACAGAAAAGTTCGTGCGGAAAACACAAATATTCCAGAAAATTACCAGTGACACTCTGGCCATTTTCCCGCGCTGGAAAATTTTCCGGCCTCCATGTACATATACTCTCATAGCTGTCCCATAGATACCTTATAGTATGTAAAATAGAAACATTTGACTATCATTAATATTTTTACGCTCTCTTTCGTTCCATATATCCATTTCGTTCGGTTCGCTACATATGACGGAACAGAAGCTTTGGAAATTTCTGAACAGGCCGGCTAATCCACCGCCATTTGATCCAATCCACTACACTCCTATACTACTTTCCGACAGCAAAGGAAGATACCTAAAGGAATTCCTTGTAAACTCGGTTGTTGAAAAGAGTACAATTCTGGTACAAAGGCTTCTCCACCACCAGACAAATCTTTGACTGACTCAGAGATAACATAGACAGGAAAATACAACGTCACGGCCCTCTCTGGATTTATATATGGGTTGGCACATGTGACCTGACAACAAAAAACGGTAACTACATCCATATTACATCGGAATCTGACAATAGTACAGTGTCATATATTACTGAATACTACCAACTCTTTGCAGATATCATAAACAACCGTCCAAACTGTAAATATACCTTCCTGGAAACTCCAGTGTACTCTATTCAACATTTCAACGAATCAAGGGACCACCCCGATCCGAAAGAGTTAAACAATCAGGACAAAGAGCTTCAGAGCCAAATTTATGAGCTGAATGGTTACATCTAACAAACAAATACAGCAAATAACACAAAATCACCGCTGTTTTCTGCTGATATGTGCAGGCGATCAAATTACCGCCTAAGTTATCATCACCAACACTCAGCTGGCAGAGCTACATGCAACCTTTTTCTATATTCTGATGGTATTCATCCAGAAAGAATTTTATCACAAGTCTGGTTACGAAAGATTCTAAAGCAAATGAAAACTGACAGCTGGTAAAAACCACGACAAAACTTCATATTCATCTTGTAGCCATTTGTGCGGCCCAGTCAGTGTGGGATTTTCAACGTTAAACTGGTCGACAGCTCATTTTGCTACACAGAAAATCAACACATATAACTTCAATTTCTATTATCCTGTCATAAAACCGAAATACCACCAAGATTACTAAAACAGGGTTAGTCTGTCACCACCACACCGAACTGTGCAGCCTTAGTCAGCGTGGGATTTTCTACGCTAAACTAGGTTGACAGTACGTAAATCAGCCATCATCAAAAATCTACAACTACCACAGCTGATAAAATCAAAATTTCAATATCGCCACGTTTATTAAAGCAGGGTCAGTCTGTCACCACCTCACCAAACCGTGCAGCCTAGTCAGCGTGAGGGTTTCTACGTTAAACTAGGTTGACATTACAAAAATCAGCTATCAACGAAAATTCACTACTACACAGCTAATAGAAAGCAACTTTTTAGTAACACCACGTTTATTAAAGCAGGACCAGTCTGTCTTCACCTCGTCGAACTGTGGAGCCTTAGTCAGCGTGTGATTTTCTACGCTAAACTAGGTTGACAGTACGTAAATCAGCCATCATCACAAATTTATAACTCCACAGTTATTAAAATCAAAATTTCAGTATCGCCACGTCAGCGTGGGATTTTCTACGCTAAGCTAGTGTGACAAGAACATCAACCATGTTGACGAGAAGAAACACCTCCCCAAGTAATATCCACTCTGGGAATACTACACTAAAGCTTTATAATTTAAATAAGACTAAAGCACTCAGGAAAAAGGGAGACAACCGTAATAGGCAGCATCTCACTGCAGAATTAAAACTTAGAAAAAATCTGGTTATAGCATTAAGCACTGCAGCCTATGAACTTGCAAAACAAGCCATCCCTCATATTCTATCTGTTCATAAAGACATTCTTACTACTGAGCAAATAGATGGGATAGATAATAATGGATCATAAGTAGATAAAATATATAAGGTTTTCAATAAGAAAATAGATGGAACCATTGGCAAAGAACAGAAGTTTACAATAAATTTACATCATACCTCCTCACAGATACTGGTTAATGGAAATCGCATTGACATATTTGTAGAACTGCTATATCAAAAACTGTGTGATGAAATAAAGAAGGAATACGACAACATAAACATTATAGATAACAACATATGTTCAGCCATTGAACATAATAGTATTAGACAAGGCCAAAGTCTCGCAATACAAAATTCAGAGTAGTAAGTACCGAACAATCCGAGAGAGACAGTTGAGGTTAACAATACTATCATAACTGAACATAACATCGAAAATAACACCTCTGATAATATGGAAAAGAAAGAACATGAGCAATTAAATACTACCAACTTAGAGCAGTCTAGTAACATCAATGTACAGTTTGTATGTCCCATCTGCAATCAGTCTGCGGGGAATGACATTATAGAGTGCAGTGAATGTAGACTATGGATACATTTTGAATGTGCAAAAATCTCAAATAAAAACCTGCCACTTTACAAGAAAAAGGATTACATATGTATTATCTGTAGAGACAATATGATATATAATAAAGAAAATAAACAATCTCAAGATGAATGTCATGAAATTGCACTTGCAACAACTCAAAATAATGAAAATTCACTAGATGACAGTCTTACCTATGTAAAAACCAGACTACTAGTTGCTACTACCAGTATACAGATTTCAACACCAGAAATAACGGATAAAACTAAGAATATGTCAACTGGTCAAAATCTGAATGGCGAAAAAACCATACCAATAGCTACTACCACCAATTTACATAGTTCAGCTCAAGAAACGCCCGAACCAATTACCGAAACACCAACTACAAATAATCATGAAAACAGGGCCAGTATGGATAAGATGGAGGACAATACCAACAAGTTAAAAGCAAAAAGGACAACAAAATCAAAATCGAAAGATGAAACAAACATTGATAAGGCTTATATTACGCAATTAGAGCTACAAGTAGAACGTCTCACCTCAACAGTAGAACTCCTCCATCAATCTCAGAATCTGAGGCAAAGGGAAAACAATAATGTGCCACAAACATATGAACCAACAAGATGCATATCTGGATTTGACACTTGTCAAACAGCTGATTCCATTCACATATCTTGTAGCCAACTGATTGACCAAAAACTGAATGAACATCGTATCAGGTCCCTAGAAATGCAAATTATACAAACCATGCAAATAATGCAGGTACAACAAATGCAGATGATGATGCACTGCCAAAATACCCAGGCAAGACCGTACGCTACACCTCAGTACTCTCCATATCTGGTGAATAACCAATATGTCATACCACCGTATATACAACAGCAGCATGTACAGGCAAACCATCATATGTTTGGGCTAAACAACATCAATAGACAACCATCATGCGGTCATTTTATACCACCTCCACAACCAAGGCCACAAGTACCACAACAAACGCATGGACCACCAATTGGACATTATATATCGCCACCTACTTATCAGGTTCCACAACCAAGACCACAAGTACAACAACAAACGCATGGACCACCAATTGGGCATTATATACCGCCATCTACTTATCAGGTTCCACAACAAAATCACCAGCAGATGCCAATGGGAAGCCAATATCAGCAAATATCAAATCAAAATACCACTCCATCACAAAGACCATATATACCAACAAATACCCAGCTGGACAGAAGAACGAACAAGACGCAATTAAACCATAAAACTCAACAAGAGACAGTACCTCAATGCACCAATCTAGAATCAAAAACTACAAATTCAAAGATGCCCAAAAAGGAACTAACTCAAGCCAAAAAAGAGTTTTCTGACACATACTCTGTCAGCACGGTCATTATAGAGACAAGCCCGATAGTAAAACATTCTGATACAACAGAGAAGGATGAGAGGATGCATTCAATGATCCAAAAAGAACACGAACAACAAAAGCCTTTTCTAGACCTTACCAAAATAAATCCAAAACCACCAGAGAAAGAATTGATGGAACTAGAAAATCGCATTCGTCTCTCACAATAGCTACATGTATCATTGAAGGCGTAAAATCAAATAGTCAATATCTGCTACAACTATGTAAAACCTATGATATAATTTGTCTACAAGAACACTGGCTATATAGTTTTCAAAAACATGAACTTGAGCAATTCCTCCATGGCAAAGATTCTACCATACGTAATGTGGATACTTATGATGAAAGGAGTGGGTATGATAAGGGTAGATTTTGGCCCAATCTCAGAAACTGTTTATATAGATATAATATTAAACACAATCATTGAAAGGTAAGAATGTTTTTTTTGAATGATTTCACTTTGTCCTTTGTTGCTTAGCAACGTAAATGGAGGAGGGTCCAATTAATCATTGGAAATTCAAATATGGTGGTTTTATTTTACATATCTTGCATAGTCTTTTCAACAAAATGTTATATTCTGTGTATGTACACTCTAAAAATAATATTCCAATACTCTATGGTAGCATATAGTATTTTTGTGTAGTTTTGTCACCATAGCAACGGTTTTGTAAACATTAAATTAGCCTATATTATTGTAATTAATGGTTGAATTTTGACATCTACGATCTTTTGACTTGATAATTGATTAAGCGGTACATTTTTGTCAAGCTATACACACTACAAATGTCATTTCATATTTCAAAAATACATTTTGATATTTTTATTCATAGTTATGGCCCGTCCATAGCAACAGGTTTCCCTATGCACAGTATTTTCCTGTAGATCTCATGGACCTTTTATCTAATCAAGAAAACAATTTCTACAACAGCACCTTAGCAGATCTAGAGACATCTTATCATTTACTAACCAGTATACATTATAAGAATTCCTTAAACCTTACAATGTCCCTAATAACCAAATATTATCCCTTGCAACCGCAGAAACTCGTCAATGCTGAGCTCTGTAAATTGCTTTTTTTAAATCTTTTGATAATCGAATGTTGATCTTTTTATTTTTTAAATCATGAGAGGAAATTATTTTCAGTAATTAGAATGTCAAAGGAACCAAGTCAACTGCATAGCATGATAAAGCAGCGCTACAGCGGCAGGAGAGGATATAATCCATGTTGAATAATTAAGAAATGAATCATGGAAGCCAGAATGTGTTGGGGGTTTTAACATGGATTGGCGAATATTATACGTTATTAGTCTGGAGATGTTATACTGCCCTTTAAAACGGGATATATAACATCTAGAGACTGATAACATTTTTATCTGAATGTTCCAACATTAATAAGTATGTCCTTATTATAGGAAAAACATAAATACGTGTATCTTTGGACAAAGATGACAGAGAGCGATTATTGTTTTCTGTCATCTTGTGAAATGTGTGTCGTCTGATGTGTACAATGTAAATGGATAGCACATAGAGGTGAGAGCGATTATTGATTTTCTGTCACCGCACGGCTTCCATGAAGTTTTAAAAGTACCTTTTCAGTTAATCAAAATTCTACTTGCCACGAGAACATCAGAGAATAGTATTTTATCCCGAGCCAGAAGCGAGTGATAAAATTTACTAATATTCGCCAACCCATGTTAAAACTCAAAACACATTCTGGCTTCCATGATTTATTTCGATTCTGATATGTCTAAGAGTACAAATACAGTAGTATACTTTGATTGGAAGACGGTAATTTATATTTACGGTATCTTCAAACTTTTTTTGTTGAGAAAAGTACACTGTCGTCAATGAGCTCCGATCGAAAATGTTTGGTCAACATCCGGGATATTTTAAAGCGGTATTTTTAAAGCAGACAAGGATAATTATCGTAAGTATTTATAAATATACTGTGTATATAATGTTTTGAATTATGATGCTTTATGATTATTATTATTATTAATTTCATTTTTTGTCCAAATATCATTTATTTTTGCAGTGTAAAATTAGATTTTTCTATAAGTTATAATGAATCCGGCTTCAAAATCATTACAATCAACTGAAATATCGCTATATCTTGCATTTACGAATGAATTAAATGTTGCCCAAAAAGAAAAAAAATATTGATGAATGATTGATTTTACTTGAAAATACTATTTTGTTGATGAAAAGTCAATTAGTAACTAGTTATACCCTAAAACATGATGTCAACAGATGTTTTTGAAATCCGGCTTGGTCAAAATGTAAACATGTATACAAACCGGTTGGGTTAATTAGGTGTCAAACCACTAATTCACCAATCAGAGTAGTCCCTTTTCAAGAAAAAAGTTCCTTTCACTTTGTAGTATTGTGAAAACTACTGAATGGAATGGACTAATTAAAATTGATAATTGAAGTTAAATAAATAGGGATTATTTTGAGCCCAAATTGGATGGATTTAGTTGTATTTCAATACCTCTATGGAGGATGTGATGCATGACCTATACATACTGAATTTCTTGGGGATGACCGAGCTATTTTTAGAGTAGGTGTTTTCCGTAGCATGACATTTCACTGCAAGATTTTAAACATGCCCTGATATTTTGACAGAACGTAGAGGAATCATGTACGCCTCAGAAAATATATGGTTTTGGAAAGGTTAAGCTTAAGATAAAATGACCAGGTAGGCTCGAAAAAATACAAATTTAGTAGAAAACATTAAAGAAATTAATTAGTGGTTTTACAAATAACCGGGTTTGTCAGTATGCAAATACTACTGATCTTATTTGCAATTTAATAATAGTTATGATTAGGAAATATCTCAAAGGCGATAAATACTGATCCATAGTATGAATATTCGCCATGGCTGCTAATTTCAGCTACTTTGTAAAAAAAAAAATCGTTATTTCTATGCTAAATTGCTACTGTCGCGAACACTTGATTTTTTTAATGCTTTTTGTGGCACTGACATCACAGTTGGTGCTCAATACGCTACACTAACTTTAAGATGCTGTCCAGGCGCATCAATTGCGTAGTGTGAAATTATTTTTATAGCGCAATATTTTAATTTTATACTCGTTGATAACGAAGTAAGTCACTCTGTGGAAATAACTTCATGAATACGATATTTAAGTTTCTTCACAGTATAATGCTTACATTAACATTACAGATAAGCAAATTAACAAAGGCTGTAGTATTGAATTCCTTTCCACATGGACGATTTGGGCAGTTTGCATACAAAGAAAATGTTAGGTGTACTCGATTAATGCAACGTTCGTTACAAGTTGTAATACGACAAATGTTCGTGCTTTGCTCACTGAAAATAGAAGGCTCAGTGGTCTGAGTCTATGTCGTTCACCTTTCATTCTGCTTTGAGGAAACTTAATACAGACAGAACCTTCTATAGGTGCTTCCCACCAAAGTTCGGCTCATTTGGCTAAGCAGTTTCAGAGAAGAAGATTGTTAGAAATCGGACAATCAGAAAAAAGAATTGTCTGTGGCGACCATGTTTGTCAACAGATCGAGATGAAATGTGCAATCGTTATAGAAGACCTCCCATAGTTGCTTCCTACCAAGTTTCGGTTCATTTTGCTAAGCAGTTTGAGAGGAGAATATTTTATAAAATGGGCCAATGAGAAACAAGAATCGCTTGTAGCGACCATGTTTGTTAACGGATAGGGACAAAATGAGTAATCGTTACAGAGGACCTTCCATAGATGCTTCCTACTAAGTTGCACTTCATTTGGTTGAGGCGTTTCAGAGGAGAAGATTAAAATGTGAATAGTTAATGGATGATAGACGACGAACGAAAGAGGACGGACAACGCGCGCCAAGTGATGGTAAAAGCTCGCCTTGCCTTTGACAAGGTGAGCTAACAACAGTCATTGGGTAGATGTGTCTCTCCACTCGGACACATTGTTCTGATTCCGAACCAACCAGTCTTTGTTCTTTCTCCTTAATGCTGCGTTCTTAGCGGAGAGCAACAAATACCAATTTTATATTCTTTTGTTTGACAAGAACGCAGTTCGTACCCACAATCTATCGCACTCGAGGCGAGCACGCTAACCATTACGCTACCGATGCGGTTCCCTATTTTTATTTTATTTTTATTATTTTTTTAATCAAATTTTCTTATTGTCCTTCAATATATTATTTGAAAACAAAAATTAATCCAAAACAATAAGAGTTACTTGATATCTATATAAACAGTGAGAGTTCCTACTTTTGTTCAAACACTCTTTGAATATTGCAATAATCCAACTGCATAGCAAATAAAGAAAAAAAATTATAAGTTCTATACAAAATCATGACAATTCTGTCGAAGGTGCCTTGACGAATGCCAATTCTGCACAAACCGTTTTGTATTTCTTTCTTTTAATGTTATACAAAACATCCACATGTAAAATATTTTGACTATGTGCTGTTGTTTTTTTCCACAACTTTTATTCATTGAAGACAATTTTTTTTTTTCTTTTGATCAATTTGCAAATCGAACATACCCTTGACAATTGTTATAGTGAACCTTAAATAAATTACAAAAAGGAAACATAATTGTGATATTGAGCTGTTTTCGCTATTCTTAAAATTTTCTACATAGACAAAACCGGTTCTAGTGAAAAACTATTTTTGGAACCCAACCGAAAAGTAGTGGTTGACAGAGCCGGAACGAATGTACGTAAATAAGCATTGTGTTTTTTACTGTAGTAAGTCTAAAACTATTCATGGTGACACGCCAGTGCAAACTATCATGTATATAATCATTACAAAGGACTTGTGTACTTTAATTACACATATAGACTACGGTACTTTTTATAGCTTTATTTGATGATTTCAATCTCATTATTAGCATTTTTCATTGTTTATGTCCATCATTTTATCTATATCTGAGTAATCTATTAAGTTAACCACAGAAACATATACACTGTCGTCAAAGAGCTCCGATCGAAAATGTTTGGTCAACATCCGGGATATTTTAAAGCGGTATTTTTAAAGCAGACACGGATAATTATCGTAAGTATTTATAAATATACTGTGTATATAATGTTTTGAATTATGATGCTTTATGATTATTATTATTATTAGTTTCATTTTTTGTCCAAATATCATTTATATTTGCAGTGTAATATTAGATTTTTCTATAAGTTATAAGGAATCCGGCTTCAAAATCATTACAATCAACTGAAATATCGCTATATCTTGCATTTACGAATGAATTAAATGTTGCCCAAAAAGAAAAAAATATTGATTAATGCTTGATTTTACTTGAAAATACTATTTTGTTGATGAAAAGTCAATTAGTAACTAGTTATACCCTAAAACATGATGTCAACAGATGTTTTTGAAATCCGGCTTGGTCAAAATGTAAACATGTATACAAAGGTTGGGTCATTTATAAATAACCGGGTTTGTCAGTATGTAAATACCACTGATCTTATTGTAATTGAGCATTATATTGCAATTTAACAATAGTTATGATTAGGAAATATCTCAAAGGTGATAAATACTGATCCATAGTATGAATATTCGCCATGGCTGCTAATTTCAGCTACTTTGAACAATAAAAAAAATCGTTATTTCTATGTTAAATTGCTCCTGTCGCGAACACTTGATTTTGTTTAATGCTTTTTGTGGCACTGACATCACGATTGGTGCTCAATACGCTACACTCACTTTAAGTAGTTGTCCAGGCGCATCAATTGAGTAGTGGGATATTCTTTTCATGACGCAATATTTTAATTTTATACTCGTTGATAACGAAGTAAGTCACTCTGTGGAAATAACTTCATGAATACGATATTTAAGTTTCTTCACAGTATAATGTTTACATTAACATTACAGATAAGCAAAATTAACAAAGGCTGTAGTATTGAATTCCTTTCCACATGGACGATTTTGGCAGTTTGTATACAAAGAAAATGTTAGGTGTACTCGATTAATGCAACGTTCGTTACAAGTTGTAATACGACAAATGTTCGTGCTTTGCTCACTGAAAATAGAGGCTCAGTGTTCTGAGCCTATGTCGTTCACCTTTCATTCTGCTTTGAGGAAACTTAATACAGACAGAACCTTCTATAGGTGCTTCCCACCAAAGTTCGGCTCATTTGGCTAAGCAGTTTCAGAGAAGATTGCTAGAAATCGGCCAATCAGAAACAACAATTGTCTGTGGTGACCATGTTTGTCAACGGATCGGGATGAAATGTGCAATCTTTATAGAAGACCTTGCATAGTTGCTTCCTACCAAGTTTCGGTTCATTTGGCTAAGAACTTTTAGAGGAGAAGATTTTTGTGTTTAATCTGCCAATCGTAACTACTCGGCCATTCTCGCTACCCTAAAAATAACCTCGTATGCATTAGGCGTATTAATCGCACTACTTTTCACATGTCAGTTACATGAAAGTTTGATAAAGTTATATTTTAAACAATTTTATATATTTCAATTATTTTCATGGATAAAAGTTAAAGTTTTAATTAGTTTTGCATGATTAGATTTTACTTAGTATGTCTTCCATATTGGATTTTCGTGGACTATATTTTTGTGCGGCTTAGCTTAACTTAACTTAACTTCCGGGAAGCAATTTAAGAAGAATTTCTACTATCTACGTACGAGGTTATTTGTAGGGTAGCGAGCATGGCCGAGTAGTTACGATTGCTAGAATCGCTTGTGGCGACCATGTTTGTTAAGGGCAGTTTTAAAAAAAAGGTTCATACTGCTATAGCTGTCTAATTTACTCATTTTTATGATTTTATTGGATCTAAATAGTTCAAAAGATCTGTAATGATTTGATGTTTGTTACTGCAAAAAATCTTTAAGATATCTAGAATAAAAAAAAAATATTTCCAAAAAACATGTCAAAATTGTCAGGAGTGCAACCCTTTTTTGTGACACTTTAAAAAATCCTTAATTTTCAGCAACCTACCACAGTGTCATATCAAACAATATGTTATCAAAATCTATTTCATCACAAACTTTGATATGTTGACATACTTTAAGATAGCAATAGATCATGCTTCACATTTATTATTGCATAACAATATGGCTTTGTAAAAAAGATGTACCTAGTCAGGAGTGCAACAAACATTTATGCAAGTTTTCCTAAATTACATTGTAGAAATGTTGTCTTTTAGTTTTCAAAGATATGGGATATAAATAAATCTTAATACATTATTGCTGCTTCAAGACCATAGTTAAAGGATACACTAAAATCAGTAGTAAGGCCAAGAATGTCACATTAAAGGCAGCACCCTCAAATGTCAGGAGTGCAACATTTGAAATTTTCTTAGACATATTTTCTTTTAAATGTAACTAAAATCACATTTGTCTTTCTATTTCAACAGAGACTGACGAAGAGAACAGATAAAACCCATTTACCTGTTTGAGATACATAACATATCTCTCACAGAAGCATTTGATTTATGTCAGGAGTGCTACTAGTTTTAAGTGATCTTCTACACAGTCTAAATTATAGCTTTTTATATGGATGATTTAAATAATATGAAATTCTGTCAAGTTTAGAATAATGTTTGAAAAAATTAAAAGTGCCAATAGCATTTTATGTGCTTTTAATTTTATGTAATAAAGCATTTTTGTTCATTTTAAATGGTCTCATGCTTTTATATATATTAGGTATTAATACTAGAGACATTCTCTGACAAGGGAATATGTTTTCTAGGTTCATTAGCTATTGGAGATTAATTGACTTGATAAAGTTTATGATAAATGCATTTATCTATTTTCTTATAAATAATTTATGGTTATCCATGTAAATGTTGCACTCCTGACATAAATATTTAAAAATCATTGAAATTTGATATAATTAATTTTCTAAGTATCCAAAAAACACTTGTAATTGTACATTAAAAATCTATTTTAAATATTAATTTAGATTAATACATGTTTTAAATGTTTTTGTATAGTATATTTCAAAAATAAGTTGGAATTTTCGAGAAGTATGGCTGTAAACAAGTTACAAATAACTAGAAAAATATTACTTTAAGAAACAATTATCATTAAAACTTGGTAAAACTAATGCTTAAAAGAACACCAACTGATTTTTTCCCCTGTGAATTGTTTTTAAGTTAATAAATCTTCTTTTTCTTGATGGCAATATAATGTCAGGAGTGCAACATATCCTGATAAAATAGTACCATTGATAAAATAATGATAATTTATAATAAATTTCCTTTAAAAATATTATAATTATTTATTTATGATTTATCTAATATATTAGAGTGGTATAATAAAAAATTTCAAATGTACATAATTAAAAATATTGCTGCTAAAACTGGGTATTAAAGAAGTGATATGGCAAAAAATTGCTACACATTTCCAAATACTGTCATTTCTGTACAAATATTTCATTGAAAACAGGTAAAAATTATTGTATGAGTTAACAGTAACATCACTGTTCAATGTTGGCATTTTAAAATGTGATATTTTGTTCTTTTTTTTCTTTATTCTAAATTTATAAAATGTCAGGCGTGCAACAAAAATAGACAAAATGTTTTTTCTACAACCAATTATTTTGCGATGTTCAAAGAATGAATGTTATTATTTTTTTTACAAATGGCTACTTATCTTTAAAGTTTGAAAATTTTGCTGTCTTAAGTAAAAATATTCATTATTATTTTGATAATAAAACTTTATCAGGTAGATTGGACCAAAATATTGAGAATTTTTCATAAAAAATAGCTTTTAAGAAAAACTACAACTACCAATAACCCAATATTTTGAACAAAATGTCATTTATATCAGTTACATTGTTTGAGAAACCATTATACAAAATAATTGAGACTAAAGATTGTTTAACTGATGTATGTGCTTTTCATGGTTGCTATGCCAATTTGTGTTCAATGAAAGGTTCTTAAAAATGTATTGCTTATCTTTTCATTGTTTCTTTCTTGTTTCATTTACTTCAATGTATACAACATTGAAAATTATCAGCAGAAAGTTCTTAGGAGTGAGTTTAATTTGAACCTTTTTTCACATGTTGGAGCTATTTTGTATGAAACAGCTCTTAACGGATCGGGACGAAATGAGTAATCGTTACAGAGGACCTTCCATAGATACTTCCTACTAAGTTTCACTTCATTTGGTTGAGGCGTTTCAGAGGGGAAGGTTAAAATGTGAATAGTTAATAGACGACATACGACGAACGAAAGACGACGGAGCGATGATAAAAGCTCACATTGCCTTTGGCAAGGTGAGCTAACAACAGTCATTGGGTAGATATGTCGTTCCACTCGGACACATTATTCTGATTCCGAACCAACCCGTCTTTGCTCTTTCTCCTTAATTCTGCGTTCTTAGCGGAGAAGCAACACATACCAATTTTATATTCTTTTGTTTGACAAGACCGCAGTTCGCACCCACAATCTATCACACTCGAGGCGAGCACGCTAACCATTACGCTACCGATGTAGTTCCCTTTTTTATTTTCTTTTTATTATTGTTTTAATAAAAATTTCTTATTGTCCTCCAATATATTATTTGAAAACAAAAATTAATCCAAAACAATAAGAGTTACTTGATATCTATATAAACATTGAGAGTTCCTACTTTTGTTCAAACACTCTTTGAATATTGCAATAATCCAACTGCATAGCAAATAAAGAAAACGAATTATAAGTTCTATACCAAATCATGACCATTCTGTCGAAGGTGACTTGGCGAATGCCAATTCTGCACAAACCGTTTGGTATTTCTTTCTTTTAATGTTATACAAAGCATCCACATGTAAAATATTTTGACTATGTGCTGTTGGGTTTTTTTTTTCACAACTTTTATTCATTGAAGACAATTTTTTGCTTTTTCTTTTTATCAATTTGCAAGTCGAACATATCCTTGACAAGTGTTATGATGAACCTTAAATAAATTACAAAAAGGAAACATAATTGTGATATTGAGCTGTTTTCGCTATTCTTTCAATTTTTTACATAGACAAAACCGGTTCTACTGAGAGAAAAAAAATTGGGACCCAACCGGAAAGTAGTGGTTGACAGAGCCGGAACGAATGTACGTAAATAATCATCGTGTTTTTTTACTGTAGCAAGTCTAAAACTATTCATGGTGGCACACCAGTGCAAACTATCATGTATATAAGAATTACAAAGGGTTTGTGTACTTTAATTACACATATAGACTACATTTTATAGCTTTATTTGATGATTTCAATCTCATTACTAGCATTTTTCATTGTTTATGTCCATCATTTTATCTATATCTGAGTAATCTATTAAGTTAACCACAGAAACATATAGGTAAAAACAAGCAAAAATAATCAATCGATAACGACATCTTCTGGATTCAAGATATAATAAAACTATATGATCATAATACTTACATTTTGTCGTCGCCTGAATGTTAAACATGCCTAATTGACTTGTACCGGAAGATGACAGAACAATTCCGACCGGAGCTCTTTGACGACAGTGATATAGGTAAAAACAAGTAAAAATAATCGACCGATAACGACATCTTCTGGATTCAAGATATAATAATACTATATGATCATAATACTTACTTTTTGTCGTCGTCTGTATGTCAAACATGCATAATTGACTTGTTACGAAGATGGCAGAGCAATTCCGACCGGAGCTCTTTGACGACAGTGAAGTAAAACGTGATAGATTATATAAATATAATGCTTGGTAATACTGTATTATCGGTCATGGCACATTAAAGTAAAATCATACCACTAAAATTCCAAGTAATACTACACATTTAGCACTGACTCATAAACGATAGACTATATCAATGAAATTCGTACTAAGGATAACAAAAGGACCATTATAAACAAAACACCGAATATGTAAATCAAACCTGACATCCTTGTACTATGTTAAAACATGCACGCTATATCGTTATATGTACTGTAGTAGATGAATTATGAATTATTAAATATATTGTTTGTTTTTCCATACTTTATTGAAATAAGTAAGAATAAAATATTGATCTCACGATGTTGTTATCGGCAGTCATGTGTGCTAAACCATTACGTCATCGCAACGTTAATATTAAGCTATATATAAATCAAATTTACCTTAATACAATTATTCATCGGGAATTCACTTTGCGAAAGAGCTAAATAAAATATACTTAAACAACATTATTAAGAAAAAACTGGTGGAACGAGCTAATCTGGGTCACGGGTCACTGTAATCGGGCGGCTGTATCGAGAAACAGATACGGTGTTGAAAAAACTGTTGATACTCATAAAATATAGATAAATGCAATAAAATGTTATGTTTGTCTTCAAGAAATATGATAGACAAAACCATGTGTGAAGTTTTATGACGAAATATCTCCGATTTCTATGTAAATTTACGAGTTGAAGTGGGGAAACACCCACAGGTAATTTTAGCGATGTATTTTTTTTTTATCTTGGACAAGAATAATGAGCGTCCTGATTGGATGACCGATTTAAAACACACTGACAACGCATGGTAAAAAGATGCATGTAAAAGAAATCTATGTTATATTTATTCATTTGTTTGATTCTGGAATATTGTTGATCATTGATTTAAACAAGAAAAACAGAGAAAAGGGGGGGGGGGATGAAATTTATTTATGAATTCTACAGTTAAATAAATGTTATGTTTCGACAGTTTAAAGAGAAAAATAAAAATTTGTTGGACTAATGCTTAATTCAGCGTTAAAAATTTAACAAATATCAGTGGTTTTGTAAATGAGATTTATTTTAAATAGAAAATCTGAATTTATTATTCATTAATTTATTGTTAATGATACAATTTTATATCCCTTGGGAGGAGGAGGGGGCTATGATGAAAATTTGAAATAATCCAGGATTAGTTTTTTATTGAAAAATCCAGGAACCCTGCGTCCACGATTTTGCTATTAAAGTTAATAATATGAAATATTGACATCCACACTTGGCTTCTGGAGAGCACATTTCTGTGTTCACACTTGTTGTTAAAGAGCAAAAAAATAAGAAAAAGTAAAGGGACTACTAAAAATAGAAAGTTCCGATGTGTTTTCATTGTCAATGAATTAATTTCTAAGATAATCTGACGTACTAATTTTCTTGTTGGTTGCTTGTTTTGTTTTCTGTACTTGTTGTGAATTGTGGGGATAATATTAAAGTATACTTTAGTATATATAGAAACACATGAAATTTCACTAAGGGTTAGAAAAAAAACCACGTCGGACTCAATGCACAATCAGGTCGGCAGTAAATCACCTCCAAAATTTATTTAACGTCAAAACTGTTTCATAGAAATTGTTCAAGTTCTACTCCCGTAGCAAAACAACTACGATAACCAACTTTATTTTGGATGAGATTAAAAGGTCGATTTCTATTTCTGTCTATTACGGATGAAAACGGTCAATTAAAAAATGGCCGCTGACGAGAAATCGACCTTAAAATGATTTTTTGATTGCAGATTTCATACTCTCCACACTCGGGTACTAACACAAAAATTAAATGAGATATGTTTTTATGTATATTGCATCATACTATAATATGCCGTTGGTACCTGTTTGTGGTTATACTGAAAATTGATATTAAATACACATTTCTTGTTAGATTTCATATATTTTCACGAAACGATAGACTTTTCATTGACTATTGTGACGTCATCGCACGTGCAAATATGGAAAATTGTTACCAAAATAGTAGTTGGGGTAAAGGTCTTATCAAATCAAGAAACAACGAAGGCTATACGTTTCATTTATAATTTGTCTATTTTTTAGGTCAATTTCTGCCCTTATCATACCTACTCCTTTCTGGTATGCATCTCTCACGAGGAAAAGGAGGTGTCTCTATTTCTTGGCCTTGTGACATCACTCACATAGTTAAAAAGATTGATGAAGGAAATGAGCGTATTGTCGCAATTGAAATAAATGCAGATACTAAAATCAGTATCATCTGTGTATACATGCCAACACACAATACCTCAGTACAATAAAGGTAATAACAATCTTACAAAGGGAAAGTCAAAACTCTTAATTATATAAACAGACAAAATCAGTCAACAACCGGAAAACTGTGAAAACCGTAATGACCCTGACTTGGTACAGGCATTTCGATTGTATGAATATGCTAAGGGACCGACCATTTAACTTGAGGAGGGGGGGGGGTTATGGTTTTTTGCTTCGTTCAGAATATTCTTTTCGAACAACACAAGAGTTAAAATATTATTTTTTTTTGTCGCGCGAAGCGAACATTTTTTTTCTCCAAAACTTAACATTAGGTTATATGACAAAAACTCTGAATCAGATTATTTTTTTTTCCTCCAAAAAAATCAGAATATATTTTTCAGCAACATTGGGAATCAGAATATTTTTTTAGAAAAAAAAACATACCACCCCCCCCCCCCCCCCCCTTCAAGTTAAATGGTCGTTCCCTAACTGTCTGGATATACTATTCAGCATAATTTCAAACTATGCTGGTACCCATATAATCATCATTGCAGGAGACCTCAACGCCACCTTATTAATATCAAGGAAATACAATAAACATTATCAGATTCTCACGAAAGTTATATCAGATATGAACCTGCATGTTATTAACTCAAATAAATCAACCTACCATCATGCTGGAGGCTCACAATCACACATAGACTATATTCTATCTTCTGATCATGAACTTTTATACAATCATGAAATACATGAAAAGAATGCTATTAATACCTCAAGCCACACTAGTGTCAGTGCTACAATAAACATACAAATGAGCAGAAAGCCAAAAAGTGATACAAAGAATGAAAAAATCTACAAAAAGCTGTGGTCGAAATGCGACACTGAATTTTATCAACAGGAACTAAGAAATTTAAAGTCAATAATAAAGCCAAATACATCTTCTGAAGTAAAACTTGATATTCTTATGAAACAACTCAAGAAGGCAGATGAAATTGATGTTCCAAATAAAATCATCAAACTACAAGACCCTAAATGGAAAGCATCACCAGAAGTCCGTCCTCTGATACAAGACGCAAAATACAAACATTAGATATGGGTAGATCATGGAAAACCAAATGATAACCTAAGAAATGATCAAATCCAGGCTCAGAGAAAATTACGAAAACAAATGAGGAAAGAAAAATATAATGACAGACAAAAACTGTATTCAGAAATCATGGACAATCCATCAATGCAAAAATTCTACCAACTTATCAACAGAAATAGGAATACAGATGTATCAACAAATACCTCTCTAATCAACCACAATGGCAAAGAAGTCTTTGAACCAAAAGAACAAGTCAAATGCTTTGCTCAATATATGGAAGATCTCTTCATACCAAAAGATAATGAATATGATAATAACTATCAACAACTAAACAATATTAGATTTGAATCAATTGCATCCATATGCAGCAACACAAAAACCAACTTCCAACCTTTTACATCTGAAGAAATTCACAGTGCTATTGGACACCTTAACACCGGAAAAGCCATGGATGAATTTGGAATATCTGTTGAACATCTCCAAAAAGCTAAAGCCATTTTAACACCTATCATAACAACTATATTTAATCAAAGCATAGAGGAAAACAGCATTCCCATTTTCTTCAAAACAGGAATCACCAATCCAGTTCTAAAAAAGTCAAAGGATGCAACTCAAGTGGAAAGCTACAGAGATATAACTGTCACACCGACTTTTACCAAGCTTTTTGAATATGCTCTATTGCCAAGATTGACTCAGTATTTCAAACAAACAGATCTACAATTTGGGTTTACTAGAGAACTTTTAATGCTAATTTCAGTCTTTATAATATCGGAAAGTAGAGCTGAATCCAAATTCATGACTTTAAAACCGCTCTATCTCATAACACTAGATAGGCAGACTGCCTTCGATGTTGTATCGCACAAAACTCTACTTGATAAACTGTATGAAAGTGGTATACATCCAAGACTTTGGACCATCGTCAAAGATCTTTATACAGGCATGTCCTCCAAAATCAAACGGATGGGTGAAATTAGACAGAAATTCCCTATTCACCAAGGAGTACGTCAAGGTGGAGTCCTGACAACCCACCTATATAAAGTCTACATCAACAGCGTTTTGCACGAATTCAATAGAAGCCGAATAGGCCTGAAGATTGGCAATATCTATGTTGCCACACCTACATGTGCAGATGACATGGCTACTGAGAACCCGGAAGACATGCAAATAATGCTAAATACAGCTCTAAAGGAATTATAGACAAGACAGAGTCACAATACATACGACAAAAACAAATGCTGTTGTTCTGTCCAAAGGCAAAACAGTTGAGAAAAATCTAAAATGGGAATTAGGAAATAACATTGTAATACCAACGGACCAAACTAATCACCTTGGAATTATTAGATCTGAAATTAAGGAAAACGAGATAAACATTGAGGACAGACTGACCCTTGCTCGTCGTACCCTATACTCACTCATCAATACCGGGTTACATGGATCGAACGGAATAAATCCAATCGTATCCATACATGCCAACCCTCGAGAGACTAAAAGCGGTAGGGGGGTCTGAAATTTTTTTTTTCAGAAGGACGCAAAATGGTGCATTCTGTTGCATTTTGGATATAAAATCTGTTCAGTCAAATCTTTAAATATAGTATAAAAAGACCATGAAAAAATTGATTTTTGTTCAGAAGGACGCAACATGGTGCACTCTGTTGCATTATGGATGTAAAATCTGTTCAGTCAAATCTTTAAATATAGTATGAAAACACCATGACAAAATATAAATTAGCATTTTACATATATATATTTGTCAGAGTTTTAATAACACAGACTGTGACATGTATGAAATACAATTAAAAGATTACTTCCTGTAATCTAATCAAAATAAATGCACGTCATTTCTAAGATACAATAAGCATGAGATGTTTCAATAGTTAAGATCCTGATATGTTGTAGATTTACAACTTGCTAAGAGGTCACCAGTTGGTTTCCATTCATGACAGTTTGTGCCCTTGAACACATTTATTTTGCTGGTAAGAAGTCTGCAGAGTGTTTCTGACGCCATGAACATCTTTGTAAACACTATCACTAGCGTGTCCCTCTTTACCTCTACCAAGCTGACTTATCATGTCTGTTGTCATCTTTTTAGCAATGCTAAAGAGGGTTTCACAGAAACTTGCTGTGAGGTATTCATGTATTAGAAGGACATGCATGACGAGCTTGCACAAATTTAATTGGATACAGTTGTTTCCCTGTGGCAGGATCTTTGAGCCTTTGTATCGCTACCCAGAAGGCATCCACACGATCACCTATTTCATATGCAGGTACTGAACCTGAGTCAAGTGCCTGATAATCAAAGAACTCGGAACACAAAGCCTCTCTGTCCTCAAGCGGTACGATTATTTTAAATACCGTTTTTGATTGGTTTAATGATAAAGAATTGACCAATGGAAGTTTCCGGTACAAATGAAGAGGGAAACGATTACGGAAAGGGCCTAAATAATATGATTTGTACTCATTTATACGTCGTAGAAATCTACAAGAATAATCAACATATGAACAATTCACAGTAATTTTTTTTACATTTTTTTTTTTAAATCGGTAGGAAAACATCTAAAATCAGTAGGCGATAGAAGACTTAAAAATTCGGTAGACTACCGCGTAAATCGATAGGGTTGGCATGTATGCGTATCACACAAAATTTATTAAAGCTACGTCCTTCCTAGACTTTTATTTGGACTGGAGATAATGCCGCTACGTCAAATAGATCTCAACCGGCTAAAAAGTTCCATAGCAACTGCCTACGCAGATTTCAATCACTGTCACAAAGGACTGCTCTTTGCGCCGTTCATCTGCTAAATCGAGGCCTTCCAATTGAAGCTGAAATACATAAAAAGCAATTAAGCTTTCTACATGGTTTGTTATGTAATGACAACCAAACAATTCAGCGATTGAATCAAAAGCAAATCATCATTAATATAGACAGCTCTGAAAGCTTCTACTGTGTTGTAACCAACAACTTAGAACATTACAATCTACCAAATATCAAATCATTAATGGAGGAACTACCGAATAAACTGTCTTGGAAACACCAATATAAAACCGCAGTGAACAACTATTCGACAACATTTTTCAGAGATGAATCAGAAAATAGATCTACCCTCCAATTTATGAATTTCAGCGAAACGCAAATTGGAAAACCTCATCTACTTTGGGAAATTATTGGCTCTTCCGTTACTGAGGTCAAAAGATCAATTACACACTGTAGAATAGCAACAGGAACATATCTACTCCAAAGCAATATTTCAAAATTTTCAAACAAACAGGAAGATCCGACTTGTCCGTTATGTGCCTTGGGGGACGAAGATACCATACATTTGCTCACCAGCTGTAATATGTTGCACCAGGAACGTAAAATTCACTATTCAAAACTGAAAGAAATTATTATCAAATATATTGGACAATCTGTATGGAACAACATATTTTCAAAAATAGAGGCTATTACAAAACTAATAGTAGATGCCAGCAACAACTGTTACATTTTCAATTCAAAAACTGCTGTCGTAGATGTGGCAAAGGTGGCTAGCGACCTGTGTTCGGCCCTACATATTAAAAGGGTCATACTAACGAGTGAATTCAGCAAATAGTACAGAACCGCAATATGGAAAAAGACATTTTAGATTTTATCTATAAATGTGTGATAGATGAAAGGATAAAGACATTATAATCAAATTACTGTTTTATGCTGAACACATAATAGTGTGCTTTTAATATACACTAACATTTTAAACCGCCCCTAGTGCTTTTAGTTGTGTATGGACAATCGCATGAACAATTTATATATTTGCACATAGACTGGGTCGTAGATGTATATAACCTGCTTTGCATGAACTTTTTATATCGTATGCTTTTAGTGCTATATATATTTTATCAGTGTTGTACATGGAGGATGGATAAGCCATTTTGTATATTATCAAAGTCGATATTTAAGTGTATATAAGAAGATATTTTATAGTGCTTAACCGCGAACGTTAAAATATTTCTATGAGTTTTAACTTGGTGTTCCTTATTGGAAGGAGTTACGAAAGAAAGAATTACGAAAGAAAGAAAGAATGTCGTAGAAAGCGATTTTTTTTATTATAATTTTATTTCAAGTTTATTTCGATTTTGCATAGAGTAAATAATTAAAGAATTGGGAATTTTTCATTGAAATATATTTCTTTTGCGTTTCTAAATATCAATTGATCTATTTTTAAAACTTCCGGTGAAAAGATATTTGGCTATGAATAGATCTATACAGATGCGACTCCTATAGAAAGGAGAACAAATCGTACAGCCTACAGTTTATTATGGGACGCCAAATTCATAGAAATACACCGAGAACAATGTCTTTTCATAGATAATTAGCATTGTTGATGAGCCTAGTTGTAGAACGAGAAAGACAAAACCGGCTATAATTTATTTGCCAAACAAATTAATTTCAATTCTTTCCTTCACAGAAACCTAAAAACAACATGTAACTGTATACATCATTTATAACTTTTTCATGATGACATAGGGACAATTTTCAGAAGTCACTATAATAAATCAATTTCTTTTTGTTATGCGTAATGAATTAAAGGTTGTTTTTTAATTGGCGCAATATTTCAGTAATTCGGTTTTAGATCTTTTAATACGGGTTTTTCGCGCGCTTCAGAATTGTTCACACCAAACTGTGACCAGTTCGACAACTATATTAACTATATCATATGTATTTAAATGTATTTCACATTGTTTCACCTCTGTAATATATATTTTTTCTTTTAGTAGAACTGTACTAGATTATATTTGCAGTATTTATGCTGTTTTGGACTTAAAAACTAATGTTTTGTTTATTCACTATTCATTAAAATAAAACTGTTTGGTGTGCATCTCAATCGAGAATTGTTCACACTAAACCAGTTCGACAACTATATTGTTAGTCATAAGCGACGATTAAATTTCACGAGACCCTGAAACACGTGGATCAAAAGCGAGGAGCAGTACTGATAGTTCATTTTCTCCTAAAGACGCTCTTGCTTTATTTTCCCAGCAATTAGATTCAGCTTTGGGAAAGCACAAACAAACTTTCCGCTGAGATTGATGTAAAAATTGGTTTGCAGAATATCGATGAGGTCAGTCGCTCTACTTTTATGCACTAAAGAAAATAAATTCGAAGGGAATGCCAGGCAATATGATTTCAACGCTTCACGTCTCGATGAAGTTTCCAGAGCAAACGAGTTGTTTGATCGAGGTTCGACATGTAACTGTATGGACACCATTTATAACTTGTTCATGATGACATCATTTTTATGACATACGGACAATTTGAAGTCACTATGATATAATAATGTATGTGTTTTGCTTTGATCCATATGGGTGTAACTGCAAATAAATAAATAAAATAAAAATATAATACATACATTTCTTTTTATTTTAGTGGTATTTTCCAATCAATTTACAAGGTATATTGAGGTCGTCCCGGTCATAATCGTTTGGTAGTTCGATTTAGAACTACAGGTGCAATCAGTGCCTATCACCACTAAAGTGAGTTTGAATACCGCTGATGGCGAGGTGTACTCAATACAGTTTGTGAGTGATTTGCAGCAGGTCGGTGGTTTTCTCAGGGTACTCCGGTTTCATTCATCAATAAAACTGACCGCCAGGATATAACTGAAATATTTTTGAATGTAGAGTTAAACACCATAACCATAACCCTAGCCCAAAAACGTGTCTTCCTGTATTTTATAACAATTTTACCACGTGACTCCTTGTTATTCTCTAATCATTTTGTGTATGCTAAAGACAACTTTCATTAAATTCCGAACGAACACCTGCTTGTTAGGGGCAGTGAGACCTATTCCAATGCCACTTTTTATCTACATTTATCTACAATTACATGTATTTCTTAGTATGAGCTGATCTATGATATCGCTTAAGTGCAAGGAATGTAACATTTGCCATATATGAGGCACACAATGGGCTTCTCAAGAAAAAACTAGAAGAAAATAGACGAATCCTTTAATTTTACTTCCCGCTCTACAAATGACGTCCTTAAGTAATTAATACAAATTTGGTGATTTAGTTGATCGCATCTATTCCATTGAGCTTGAAATAAAGGATACCACATACATTGACCTACACCTAGAAATTGACAGTAAGGGTCGGTTAAGAAAGCAACTTTAAGGCAAAAGAGATGATTTCAATTTTTCCATTGCGTTAACTTTCGATTTATATACAACAACATTCCAGTAGCATCTTATGAAATGTATTTCTCTCAGTTGATAGACGTTTGCTGTTAACAAGAAAGAAACTGAACTAGGGGTTCCTAGTGGTTGAGTTGAAGTCATCACTTCTGACATGGTTTATTAACCCGGTTCACACGGTAAGTCATATATCTTTAATAGTATAGGACAAATCTTATCCTCTGTACCTCTTAATATTTGCTCTATTTCAAAATGTGTCGTATATAAATGTTTTTCATTCACATCAAAGATAAACACAAACTCTACCATGATAACAAAGTAAATAGTTCTAACAGTATTTTCAAATGCTTTCTTGTCAATTCTAGAAGCTTTGAGGAACTTCTGCTGATAATTCTGTCCAAGTTGAATGGAATGACCCAAATTATGGGCGTCTTCTTCTCCAAGGACGGACCCAACGCGATCTATGTGCATGATTCCTATTGATCTGTCTCCGTATAGTACCAAGAATAATTATAATGTATAAGGCTGAAGCGCATGCCATCTTTATCAATGAGAACCATTTTGTTTTGGAGAAAAAGTGATTTATATATATATATATATATAAATAAAAAATAAACCATCATAGTATAGGAGTCATTGCTTTGTGTGAACGGTAGTTTCGTATACTATTAAAATGTAGAATACGACTAACGACTAATCTTATCTATTGAACCATCATAGAATAGGATTCATTGCTTTGTGTGAACGGTAATGTCGTATACTACTAAAATGTAGAATACGACTAACGACTAATCTTATCTATTGAACCATCATAGTATAGGATTCATTGCTTTGTGTGAACGGTAGTGTCGTATACTATTAAAATGTAGAATACGACTAACGACTAATCTTATCTATTGAACCATCATAGAATAGGATTCATTGCTTTGTGTGAACGGTAATGTCGTATACTACTAAAATGTAGAATACGACTAACGACTAATCTTATCTATTGAACCATCATATTATAGGATTCATTGCTTTGTGTGAACGGTAGTGTCGTATACTATTAAAATGTAGAATACGACTAACGACTAATCTTATCTATTGAACCATCATAGAATAGGATTCATTGCTTTGTGTGAACGGTAGTGTCGTATACTATTAAAATGTAGAATACGACTAACGACTAATCTTATCTATTGAACCATCATAGTATAGGATTCATTGTTTTGTGTGAACGGTAGTGTCGTATACTACTAAAATGTAGAATACGACTAACGACTAATCTTATCTATTGAACCATCATATTATAGGATTCATTGCTTTGTGTGAAAGGTAGTGTCGTATACTACTAAAATGTAGAATACGACTAACGACTAATCTTATCTATTGAACCATCATAGAATAGGATTCATTGCTTTGTGTGAACGGTAATGTCGTATACTATTAAAATGTAGAATACGACTAACGACTAATCTTATCTATTGAACCATCATAGAATAGGATTCATTGCTTTGTGTGAACGGTAATGTCGTATACTACTAAAATGTAGAATACGACTAACGACTAATCTTATCTATTGAACCATCATAGTATAGGATTCATTGCTTTGTGTGAACGGTAGTGTCGTATACTACTAAAATGTAGAATATGACTAACGACTAATCTTATCTATTGAACCATCATAGTATAGGATTCATTGCTTTGTGTGAAAGGTAGTGTCGTATACCTCTAAAATGTAGAATACGACTAACGACTAATCTTATCTATTGAACCGACATTTAAATAAATACATTATTGACATTTGCAGTTCCTAAATAATGTAATTATTATTAAAAAAAACTAAGGTTCTCCTCAATTGGGCATAGATGACATTAGCCGATTTTGGCTCACCTGTTAGGTCCTTTGGATTCATTGCCCTCGAACACTTTTAATTTTTTGACTTTTCAATCTTTCGATTATGAGCGTACCTGACGAAGGTTTTTCCAGAATCAAGTCAGATTTGATATCACCATGATTTCATTAACCGTTAGGGAATATCTGCGTCACAAATGATAACGGAAACATTCCGTTTGTCGTATTCACACTCCGGTCCTGTCGTCATTCATTATTCATCGCAGGATTTGTAGGAAGAGTAACACGACGGATACAACTAGTAGAGCAGGAACTGCTTACACTTTTGGATCACTTTAGTTCATCCACGGTTGTTAGTGGATTCGTGTTAAATGCTGGAAAATATATTCTAGAGTCAAGTGAAGGAAGTAAGGGTAATAACAAAATTACTGAACACCGAGCAATCTTCCAAAGTGAAAGGCAAAACTCATAAGACAACAAACCGACAAAATCAGTCAACAACCGAAAAACTGGGATAACCGCAATGGACCTGACTTGGTACAGGCATTTCCAAAGAAATGGTGGGTTGAATCAGATTTTACGGCGCCAAACGCCCCACTTCCATTACGGTTTAAAGGTTCCGGTTATCATTATAACAGCATTTTTAACAATACTGGGACAAATAGGTATAATAGTAGTCAACGCAGTACTTTATGAAAATCCATCGTTTATTATCGTCTCTGTAGAAAGACAACTTTATTTCTTAAACTATTATAGTTTACAATTAATTGTGCTCATCGTGGCACATTTTTCTCCGGTATTGATAGAGATGTAACACGTCGAAGTGAGCTAGTTAAAATTCTGCTGTTACCCGTCTTAGTATTATTATATATATAGGGATTTTGGTCATTTCGTGCGATGATTGTTATATTCTTATATAGCTGGCGTGGGGGAGTGGTCTTGCGCTGATGCCAATATCTTTAAACAAGATGTCGAGACCTTCCTATACAACATGTTTGAATGATAAGATGGGATGATTCTTTATAAATCATTGACCTAATGGTTTAGTAATCGGGAGACGGTGACGTGGCAACAAAGTCTATTAGATATATTTATTACTGACATTTACAGTTCTTAAATAATGTAATTAATAATAAAACTAAGGTTCTCCTACCTCAGTCATAGGTGACCTTAGCCGATTTCAGATATCCTGTTTAGGCGCATTTATTGCTCATAAAATTTTAAATTATTTGGCTGTCAAATTTCTAGAATTTGAGCGTACCCGATGAAGGTTATTCCAGAAACGCGTCGTGCGCACTAAATTTGATATCTACGTTTTTATTAATACAAACTGCAAGCTAGAGCATAGAGGTACGAGCTGTGAAGTGTATTATTATATAAAAGAAATTAGTAAAAAAAGAACAAGACGGATTTTTCACAACATTCTTGTACTCCATTACAGCATTACTACAAATTCCTCTCGAAACATTCTAGCATCCCCCAACACTGCCTCATCAAGGACAATCCGATCAAAGTCCTGTAATAAAGACAAGAGATTTAATAAAAAACAGAGTAAAAACAGATGGTTATACATTCATCTAGAAAAAAATAGCTCTATTTAAAAAAAATATAATTCATTATAAGTGAAATAGTTTGCACAAATTCAGTTTAGAGAAATAAAAAAAAAGTCTTATTTTGGAAGGAAAGATTTTCTCGTGGGACTTCCTTATGACTACAGTTTTATTTCATTTTTTTGTTGGTTTATGGTAGAACCATTTTGGTCTTGCAATTTTTTTTTATAAATTTACCCCTCCAGCTATTCAATATTAATTTTACATGGTATTTTCCTAAACAAATATTTTGATTCTGAATCTTGAAGAAAAATATTTGGCTGGACAGGAGAGAAAAAAAAATATTCCGACTTGACATTTTCACAGTATAATCATATACAAAATGTTGAAGAAAAATGTTTATTCCGGCACTTCGCCAATCTAATTAAGATTAGATCTGCGCACTTGCTCCCTATTTTCTATCTTTTTTTTTGGTCGCTCGTGTACGTGGATCTAATTATGCACTCGCTCCCCGAAGGGTGACGGGGGTATACTGTTTTACCTCTGTCTGTCCGTCCGTCCGTCCTTTCAAGATATTTTTCGTCGCATTTTTCTCAGCAACTATTGATGGCAGAAATTTGATATTTGGTCACAAGTTTCATATAGGTACCCCATATCATGGGAAGTGGCAGGGGTATCATAAGTGAGCATTAGCTCACAGTTCACCTTGTTTTAATTAGATTGGCACTTCGCCGGAAAATAAGAAAATATGATTTTTGTGGCGTCTGAAAAAAAAAAAATTTCTACGGCGAAAAACCGTGACATAGGTAAATGGTCAGTCCCATATTATTTTGCAGCAACTGTCTTGTGGAACTAGAAGAAGTTCTCTTTTGTTTTTAATCCAGCCCAAATTTCTCTGAAACATTCCAGTCAATTAACAAATAAAACAACACTGGCTACGTCATTCGTTTTCATCAGACACTGTGTTCTACATGTATGTCTCTGTTTTCATATTATCGGTAAAACTGGCTAAAATAAATTAATTTAACAATTTATCAAAATCTCGGGGAACAACTTCATAATTTATATGAGGAAAAAAACTAATTTAGTTATTTTTAAGGCCGGCAACAATTTCCAATCGAAAATACGTAGTTGCTACGAAGCAATTTGTCCCCATGGGGTACCTCCTGGCATGTTTTCAATGGTTATCGTGGAAATATCGTCTGAATCTGTTAAGGCATGTAGTTTTCATCAAAGAAAATCTATTCCTGATACAGAAATTATTTATTCTACGTCTTTCAGATACAATCGGTTCGCATATAGCTTTTTTTCCTCAACTTTTATAGAAACTTACCTCAATATCTATGCTGCAGTATCCGGGCTACTGGCATCAAAATAGATAAATAAATAGAGTTGGCCTCGCCCAGGTCAGTGTATAATTAATTAGCTTCCGGTAACGATGGTCAGCTTTTTAAGTCGAAAAAACAACGTTTCGGAGCGTATTCATCAATAATTCGGTGTTTAATCTTCATTTTATGAAGGTCAGTACGGAAATCGACAATAATTTTGGGTATGAAAAAATACGCAGCTGGTAGACAATATCCCTTTAAGAATGTATTGTGCTTATTAATGAGAGAACACATGGTGTTTTGTTTAAGCCTGTATTGTACTTATTAATGAGAAAACACAAGGTGTTTTGTCTAAGCCTGCATTGTACTTATTAATGAGAGAATACATGGTGTTTTGCTTAAGCCCGTACTGTACTTATTAATGAGAGTACGCATGGTGTTTTGTACTCATTAATGAGAGTACGCATGGGGTTTTGTACTTATTAATGAAAGTACGCATGGTGCTTTGTACTCATTAATGAGAGAACACATGGTGTTTTGCTTAAGCCCGTATTGTACTTATTAATGAGAGAACACATGGTGCTTTGCTTAAGCTCCTTATTGTACTTATTAATGAGAGAACACATGGTGTTTTGTCTAAGTCTGCATTGTACTTATTAATGAGAGAACACATGGTGTTTTGCTTAAGCCCGTATTGTACTTATTAATGAAAGTACGCATGGGGTTTTGTCTAAGCCTGCTTTGTACTTATTAATGAGAGTACGCATGGTGTTTTGTACTCATTAATGAGAGAACGCATGGTGCTTTGAACTTATTAATGAGAGTACGCATGGTGTTTTGTTTAAGCTACATGTAGTAGTATAATTATTATTGAGAGAACGCATGGTGTTTTATTTAAGCCTGTATTGTATTTATTAATGAGAGTACGCATGGTGTTTTGCTTATGCTTGTATTGTTCTTATTAATGAGAGTACGCATGGTGTTTTGTACTTATCAATGAGGGAACGCATGGTGTTTTGTTGAAGCCTGTATTGTACTTATTAATGAGAGCACGCATGGTGTTTTGTTTAAAGCTGTGTTGTTCTTAATAATGAGAGAACGCATGATGTTTTGTTTAAGCCTGTATTGTACTTATTAATGAGAGAACGCATGGTGTTTTGATTAGGCCTGTATTGTACTTATTAATGAGAGAACACATGATATTTTGTTTTAGCCTGCATTGTACTTATTAATGAGAGTACGCATGGTGTTTTGTACTCATTAATGAGAGAACGCATGGTGCTTTGAACTTATTAATGAGAGTACGCATGGTGTTTTGTTTAAGCTACATGTAGTAGTATAATTATTATTGAGAGAACGCATGGTGTTTTATTTAAGCCTGTATTGTATTTATTAATGAGAGTACGCATGGTGTTTTGCTTATGCTTGTATTGTTCTTATTAATGAGAGTACGCATGGTGTTTGGTACTTATTAATGAAAGTACGCATGGTGCTTTGCTTAAGTTTGTATTGTGTTTATTAATAAGAGTACGCACGATGCTTTGTGCTTGTTCTTATTCAGCCTGTCTTTTCCTTATTTTTGAGAGTACGCATGGTGGTTTTCTTATGCTTGTATTGTGCTTATTAATGAGAGTACGCATGGTGCTTTTTACTTATAAATGACAGTACGCATGGTGTTTTGCTGAAACTTGTATTGTGCTTGTTAATGAAAGTATGCATGGTGTTTTGCTTAAGCTTGTATTGTGCTAATTAATGAGAGAACGCATGATGTTTTGTTGAAGCCTGTATTGTACTTAGTAATGAGAGAACGCATGGTGTTTTGTTGAAGCCTGTATTGTACTTATTAATGAGAGTACACATGGTGTTTTGTTTAAAGCTGTGTTGTTCTTAATAATGAGAGAACGCATGGTGTTTTGTTTAAGCCTGTATTGTACTTATTAATGAGAGAACACATGATATTTTGTTTTAGCCTGTACTGTACTTATTAATGAGAGTACGCATGGTGTTTGTTTAAATCTGTATTGTACTTGTTCATGAGAGTAAACATGGTGTTTTGTTTTATCCTGTATTGTACTGATTAATGAGAGAACGCATGGTGTTTTGTTTAAGCCTGTATTGTACTTATTAATGAGAGTACGCATGGTGTTTTGTTTAAGCCTGTATTGTACTTATTAATGAGAGTACGCATGGTGTTTTGTTTAAGCCTGTATTGTACTTATTAATGAGAGAACGCATGGTGCTTTGTCTAAGCCTGTATTGTACTTATTAATGAGAGTACGCATGGTGTTTTGTTTTAGCCTGTATTGTACTTATTAATGAGAGTACGCATGGTGTTTGTTTAAATCTGTATTGTACTTGTTCATGAGAGTAAACATGGTGTTTTGTTTTATCCTGTATTGTACTGATTAATGAGAGAACGCATGGTGTTTTGTTTAAGCCTGTATTGTACTTATTAATGAGAGTACGCATGGTGTTTTGTTTAAGCCTGTATTGTACTTATTAATGAGAGAATGCATGGTGTTTTGTTTTAGCCTGTATTGTACTTATTAATGAGAGAATGCATGGTGTTTTGTTTTAGCCTGTATTGTACTTATTAAAGAGAGTACGCATGGTGTTTTGTTTAAGCCTGTATTGTACTTATTAATGAGAGAATGCATGGTGTTTTGTTTTAGCCTGTATTGTACTTATTAATGAGAGAATGCATGGTGTTTTGTTTAAGCCTGTATTGTACTTATTAATGAGGGTACGCATGGTGTTTTGTTTAAGCCTGTATTGTACTTATTAATGAGAGAACGCATGGTGTTTTGTTTAAGCCTGTATTGTACTTATTAATGAGAGTACGCATGGTGTTTTGTTTAAGCCTGTATTGTACTTATTAATGAGAGAATGCATGGTGTTTTGTCTAAGCCTGTATTGTACTTATTAATGAGGGTACGCATGGTGTTTTGTTTAAGCCTGTATTGTACTTATTAATGAGAGAACGCATGGTGTTTGTTTAAGCCTGTATTGTACTTATTAATGAGAGAACGCATGGTGCTTTGTCTAAGCCTGTATTGTACTTATCAATGAGAGTACACATGGTGTTTTGTTTTAGCCTGTATTGTACTTATTAATGAGAGTACGTATGGTGTACTGTTTAAGCCTGTATTGTACTTATTAATGAGAGTACACATGGTGTTTTGTTTTAGCCTGTATTGTACTTATTAATGAGAGAATGCATGGTGTTTTGTTTAAGCCTGTATTGTACTTATTAATGAGGGTACGCATGTTGTTTTGTTTAAGCCTGTATTGTACTTATTAATGAGAGAACACATGGTGTTTTGTTTTAGCCTGTATTGTACTTATTAATGAGAGAATGCATGGTGTTTTGTTTAAACCTGTATTGTACTCATTAAAGAGAGTACGCATGGTGTTTTGTTTTAGCCTGTATTGTACTTATTAATGAGAAAAGGCATGGTGTTTTGCTTAAGCCTGTATTGTACTTATTAATGAGAGAACGCATGGTGTTTTGTTTTAGCCTGTGTTGTACTTTGTAATGAGAGAACGCATGGTGTTTTGTTTTAGCCTGTATTGTACTTATTTATGAGAAAAGGCATGGTGTTTTGTTTAAGCCTGTATTGTATTTATTAATGAGAGTACGCATGGTGTTTTGCTTATGCTTGTATTGTTCTTATTAATGAGAGTACGCATGGTGTTTTGTACTTATCAATGAGGGAACGCATGGTGTTTTGTTGAAGCCTGTATTGTACTTATTAATGAGAGCACGCATGGTGTTTTGTTTAAAGCTGTGTTGTTCTTAATAATGAGAGAACGCATGATGTTTTGTTTAAGCCTGTATTGTACTTATTAATGAGAGAACGCATGGTGTTTTGATTAGGCCTGTATTGTACTTATTAATGAGAGAACACATGATATTTTGTTTTAGCCTGCATTGTACTTATTAATGAGAGTACGCATGGTGTTTTGTACTCATTAATGAGAGAACGCATGGTGCTTTGAACTTATTAATGAGAGTACGCATGGTGTTTTGTTTAAGCTACATGTAGTAGTATAATTATTATTGAGAGAACGCATGGTGTTTTATTTAAGCCTGTATTGTATTTATTAATGAGAGTACGCATGGTGTTTTGCTTATGCTTGTATTGTTCTTATTAATGAGAGTACGCATGGTGTTTGGTACTTATTAATGAAAGTACGCATGGTGCTTTGCTTAAGTTTGTATTGTGTTTATTAATAAGAGTACGCACGATGCTTTGTGCTTGTTCTTATTCAGCCTGTCTTTTCCTTATTTTTGAGAGTACGCATGGTGGTTTTCTTATGCTTGTATTGTGCTTATTAATGAGAGTACGCATGGTTCTTTTTACTTATAAATGACAGTACGCATGGTGTTTTGCTGAAACTTGTATTGTGCTTGTTAATGAAAGTATGCATGGTGTTTTGCTTAAGCTTGTATTGTGCTAATTAATGAGAGAACGCATGATGTTTTGTTGAAGCCTGTATTGTACTTAGTAATGAGAGAACGCATGGTGTTTTGTTGAAGCCTGTATTGTACTTATTAATGAGAGTACACATGGTGTTTTGTTTAAAGCTGTGTTGTTCTTAATAATGAGAGAACGCATGGTGTTTTGTTTAAGCCTGTATTGTACTTATTAATGAGAGAACACATGATATTTTGTTTTAGCCTGTACTGTACTTATTAATGAGAGTACGCATGGTGTTTGTTTAAATCTGTATTGTACTTGTTCATGAGAGTAAACATGGTGTTTTGTTTTATCCTGTATTGTACTGATTAATGAGAGAACGCATGGTGTTTTGTTTAAGCCTGTATTGTACTTATTAATGAGAGTACGCATGGTGTTTTGTTTAAGCCTGTATTGTACTTATTAATGAGAGTACGCATGGTGTTTTGTTTAAGCCTGTATTGTACTTATTAATGAGAGAACGCATGGTGCTTTGTCTAAGCCTGTATTGTACTTATTAATGAGAGTACGCATGGTGTTTTGTTTTAGCCTGTATTGTACTTATTAATGAGAGTACGCATGGTGTTTGTTTAAATCTGTATTGTACTTGTTCATGAGAGTAAACATGGTGTTTTGTTTTATCCTGTATTGTACTGATTAATGAGAGAACGCATGGTGTTTTGTTTAAGCCTGTATTGTACTTATTAATGAGAGTACGCATGGTGTTTTGTTTAAGCCTGTATTGTACTTATTAATGAGAGAATGCATGGTGTTTTGTTTTAGCCTGTATTGTACTTATTAATGAGAGAATGCATGGTGTTTTGTTTTAGCCTGTATTGTACTTATTAAAGAGAGTACGCATGGTGTTTTGTTTAAGCCTGTATTGTACTTATTAATGAGAGAATGCATGGTGTTTTGTTTTAGCCTGTATTGTACTTATTAATGAGAGAATGCATGGTGTTTTGTTTAAGCCTGTATTGTACTTATTAATGAGGGTACGCATGGTGTTTTGTTTAAGCCTGTATTGTACTTATTAATGAGAGAACGCATGGTGTTTTGTTTAAGCCTGTATTGTACTTATTAATGAGAGTACGCATGGTGTTTTGTTTAAGCCTGTATTGTACTTATTAATGAGAGAATGCATGGTGTTTTGTTTAAGCCTGTATTGTACTTATTAATGAGGGTACGCATGGTGTTTTGTTTAAGCCTGTATTGTACTTATTAATGAGAGAACGCATGGTGTTTTGTTTAAGCCTGTATTGTACTTATTAATGAGAGTACGCATGGTGTTTTGTTTTAACCTGTATTGTACTTATTAATGAGAGAATGCATGGTGTTTTGTTTAAGCCTGTATTGTACTTATTAATGAGGGTACGCATGGTGTTTTGTTTAAGCCTGTATTGTACTTATTAATGAGAGAACACATGGTGTTTTGTTTTAGCCTGTATTGTACTTATTAATGAGAGAATGCATGGTGTTTTGTTTAAGTCTGTATTGTACTTATTAATGAGAGTACGCATGGTGTTTTTTTTTTTAGCCTGTATTGTACTTATTAATGAGAAAAGGCATGGTGTTTTGTTTAAGCCTGTATTGTACTTATTAATGAGAGAACACATGGTGTTTTGTTTTAGCCTGTATTGTACTTAGTAATGAGAAAACGCATGGTGTTTTGTTTTAGCCTGTATTGTACTTATTACTGAGAGTACGCATGGTGTTTTGTTGTAGTCTGTATTGTACTTTTTAATGAGAGAACGCATGATGTTTTGTTTAAACCTGTATTGTACTTATTAATGAGAGTACGCATGATGTTTTGTTTTAGCCTGTATTGTACTTATTAATGAGAGAACGCATGGTGTTTTGATTTAGCCTGTATTGTACTTACTAATGAGAGAACACATGGTGTTTTGTTTTAGTCTGTATTGTACTTATTAATGAGAGAACGCATGGTGTTTTGTTTTAGCCTGTATTGTATTTATTAATGAGAGAACACATGGTGCTTTGTCTTAGCCTGTATTGTACTTGGTAATGAGAGTACACATGGTGCTTTGTCTAAGCCTGTATTGTACTTATTAATGAGAGTACACATGGTGCTTTGTTTAAGCCTGTATTGTACTTATTAATGAGAGAACACATGGTGTTTTATTTTAGCCTGTATTGTACTTATTAATGAGAGAACGCATGGTGTTTTGTTTTAGCCTGTATTGTACTTATTAATGAGAGTACACATGGTGCTTTGTTTAAGCCTGTATTGTACTTATTAATGAGAGTACACATGGTGCTTTGTCTAAGCCTGTATTGTACTTATCAATGAGAGTACACATGGTGTTTTGTTTTAGCCTGTATTGTACTTATTAATGAGAGTACGTATGGTGTACTGTTTAAGCCTGTATTGTACTTATTAATGAGAGTACACATGGTGTTTTGTTTTAGCCTGTATTGTACTTATTAATGAGAGAATGCATGGTGTTTTGTTTAAGCCTGTATTGTACTTATTAATGAGGGTACGCATGTTGTTTTGTTTAAGCCTGTATTGTACTTATTAATGAGAGAACACATGGTGTTTTGTTTTAGCCTGTATTGTACTTATTAATGAGAGAATGCATGGTGTTTTGTTTAAACCTGTATTGTACTCATTAAAGAGAGTACGCATGGTGTTTTGTTTTAGCCTGTATTGTACTTATTAATGAGAAAAGGCATGGTGTTTTGCTTAAGCCTGTATTGTACTTATTAATGAGAGAACGCATGGTGTTTTGTTTTAGCCTGTGTTGTACTTTGTAATGAGAGAACGCATGGTGTTTTGTTTTAGCCTGTATTGTACTTATTTATGAGAAAAGGCATGGTGTTTTGTTTAAGCCTGTATTGTACTTATTAATGAGAGAACACATGGTATTTTGTTTTAGCCTGTATTGTACTTAGTAATGAGAGAACGCATGGTGTTTTGTTTTAGCCTGTATTGTACTTATTAATGAGAGAACACATGGTGTTTTCTCTTAGCCTGTATTGTACTTTGTAATGAGAGAACGCATGATGTTTTGTTTTAGCCTGTATTGTACTTATTAATGAGAGTAAGCATGGTGTTTTGTTGTAGTCTGTATTGTACTTTTTAATGAGAGAACGCATGATGTTTTCTTTAAACCTGTATTGTACTTATTAATGAGAGTACGCATGATGTTTTGTTTTAGCCTGTATTGTACTTATTAATGAGAGAACGCATGGTGTTTTGATTTAGCCTGTATTGTACTTACTAATGAGAGAACACATGGTGTTTTGTTTTAGCCTGTATTGTACTTATTAATGAGAGAACGCATGGTGTTTTGTTTTAGCCTGTATTGTATTTATTAATGAGAGAACACATGGTGTTTTGTCTTAGCCTGTATTGTACTTGGTAATGAGAGTACACATGGTGCTTTGTTTAAGCCTGTATTGTACTTATTAATGAGAGTACACATGGTGCTTTATCTAAGCCTGTATTGTACTTATTAATGAGAGTACACATGGTGTTTTGTTTTAGCCTGTATTGTACTTATTAATGAGAGTACGCATGGTGTACTGTTTAAGCCTGTATTGTACTTATTAATGAGAGTACACATGGTATTTTGTTTTAGCCTGTATTGTACTTATTAATGAGATTACACATGGTGCTTTGCTTAAGCCTGTATTGTACCTATTAATGAGAGTACGCATGGTGTTTTGCTTAAGCCTGTATTGTACTTATTAATGAGAGAACACATGGTGTTTTGTTCAAGCCTGTATTGTACTTATTAATGAGAGTACGCATGATGTTTTGCTTAAGCCTGTATTGTACTTATTAATTAGAGTACGCATGGTGTTTTGTTTAAGCCTGTATTGTACTTATTAATGAGAGTACACATGGTGCTTTGTCTAAGCCTGTATTGTACTTATTAATGAGAGTACACATGGTGCTTTGTCTAAGCCTGTATTGTACTTATTAATGAGAGTACACATGGTGTTTTGTTTTAGCCTGTATTGTACTTATTAATGAGAGTACGTATGGTGTACTGTTTAAGCCTGTATTGTACTTATTAATGAGAGTACACATGGTGTTTTGTTTTAGCCTGTATTGTACTTATTAATGAGATTACACATGGTGCTTTGATTAAGCCTGTATTGTACCTATTAATGAGAGTACGCATGGTGTTTTGCTTAAGCCTGTATTGTACTTATTAATGAGAGAACACATGGTGTTTTGTTCAAGCCTGTATTGTACTTATTAATGAGAGTACGCATGATGTTTTGCTTAAGCCTGTATTGTACTTATTAATGAGAGTACGCATGGTGTTTTGTTTAAGTCTGTATTGTACTTATTAATGAGAGTACACATGGTGCTTTGTTTAAGTCTGTATTGTACTTATTAATGAGAGTACACATGGTGTTTTGTTTAAGCCTGTATTGTACTTATTAATGAGAGAACGCATGGTGTTTTGTTTAAGCCTGTATTGTACTTATTTATGAGAGTACGCATGGTGTTTGCTTCCGATACAAACTACAAAGCATTATCAGATTGAATTAAATGTTAGAAAATATCATTCTTTTAAAAAATTGTATTGAATTATATGTATTTCCCCAGGTGTAAATCTGCTTCCATGAATAAATCATTTTTCAATTTCAGATGAACACATTATTGAACCTTAAAGTAGAATTTTAATGAATTTCAAGATATTATTTATCAACGATTAGTAACAAACTTTGGGAATCACAGCGTCATATCGTATTGACAATTATTGAATAATTACCCAAATAAAAACATAATATCGCATAGGAAGGACATAGGCGGAATGTAGACGGACGCTATGCAAAATATATTTAAATTAAAGGAAAACGTTTAGTACAAGTTGAAAGATGAATCTGAACTGGAATATTTTTCTATCAACTCATTTACTGTTGTTCTCTCATATAATTTTGATAAAATGTGAGAATTTAACGAGTTTGTTAGACTTGACAACGATAGGACAAAAATAATGTACAGGAGAATGCTATGATCATGGAAGTTGTAAATCTTTCACATACAACAGAGGTCATCTTGAATGTTCACTGTTTATTAACACTATGGCAAGTGATGAAGACTATTTTTATAATGGAAAAGTACAATGAGAGTACACATAATGCTTTGTTTTAGCCTGTGTTGTACTTATTAATGAGAGTACACATGGTGTTTTGTTTAAGCCTGTATTGTACTTATTAATGAGAGTACACATGGTATTTTGTTTAAGCCTGTATTGTACTTATTAATGAGAGTACCCATGGTGCTTTGTTTAAGTCTGTATTGTACTTATTAATGAGAGTACACATGGTGTTTTGTTTTAACCTGTATTGTACTTATTAATGAGAGTACACATGGTGCTTTGTTTAAGCCTGTATTGTACTTAGTAATGAGAGAATGCATGGTGTTTTGTTTTAGCCTGTATTGTACTTATTAATGAGAGTACACATGGTGCTTTGTTTAGGCCTGTATTGTACTTATTAATGACAGAACGCATGGTGTTTTGTTTTAGCCTGTATTGTACTTATTAATGACAGAACGCATGGTGTTTTTTTTTAGCCTGTATTGTACTTATTAATGAGAGAACGCATGGCGTTTTGCTTTAGTCTGTATTGTACTTATTAATGAGAGTACGCATGGTGTTTTGTTTAAGCCTGTATTGTACTTATTAATGAGAGAATGCATGGTCTTTTGTATTAGCCTGTATTGTACTTATTAATGAGAGTACGCATGGTGTTTTGTCTAAGCCTGTATTGTACTTATTAATGAGAGTACACATGGTGTTTTGTTTATGCCTGTATTGTGCTTATTAATGAGAGTACGCATGATGTTTTGTTTTAGCCTGTATTGTAATTATTAATGATAGTACGCATGGTGTTTTGTTTTAGCCTGTATTGTACTTATTAATGAGAGTACACATGGTGTTTTGTTTTAGCCTGTATTGTACTTATTAATGAGAGTACACATGGTGCTTTTCTTAAGCCTGTATTGTACTTATTAATGAGAGTACACATGGTGCTTTGATTAAGCCTGTATTGTACTTATTAATGAGAGAACGCATGGTGTTTTGTCTTAGCCTGTATTGTACTTATTAATGAGAGTACGCATGCTGTTTTGTCTAAGCCTGTATTGTACTTATTAATGAGAGTACACATGGTGCTTTTCTTAAGCCTGTATTGTACTTATTAATGAGAGTACACATGGTGCTTTGCTTAAGCCTGTATTGTACTTATTAATGAGAGTACACATGGTGCTTTGTTTAAGCCTGTATTGTACTTATTAATGAGAGTACACATGGTGCTTTGTTTTAGCTCGTATTGTACTTAGTAATGATAGAATGCATGGTGTTTTGTTTTAGCCTGTATGGTACTTATTAATGAGAGTACACATGATGTTTTGTTTTAGCCTGTATTGTACTTATTAATGAGAGTACGCATGGTGTTTTGTCTAAGCCTGTATTATACTTAGTAATGAGAGAACACATGGTGTTTTGCTTTAGCCTGTATGGTACTTATTAATGAGAGTACACATGGTGCTTTGTTTTAGCCTGTATTGTACTTATTAATGAGAGTACGCATGGTGTTTTGTTTAAGCCTGTATTGTACTTATTAATGAGAGAACGCATGATGTTTTGTTTAAGCCGGTAATGTACTTATTAATGAGAGTACCCATGGTTCATTGTTTAAGCCTGTATTGTATTTATTAATGAGAGTACACATGGTGCTTTGTTTTAGCCTGTATTGTACTTATTAATGAGAGTACGCATGGTGTTTTGTTTAAGCCTGTATTGTACTTATTAATGAGAAAACGCATGATGTTTTGCTTAAGCCTGTATTGTACTTATCAATGAGAGAACGCATGATGTTTTGTTTTAGCCTGTATTGTACTTATTAATGAGAGTACACATAGTGCTTTGTTTAAGCTTGTATTGTACTTAGTAATGAGAGAATGCATGGTATTTTGTATTAGCCTGTATTGTACTTATTAATGAGAGTACGCATGGTGTTTTGTTTAAGCCTGTATTGTACTTATTAATGAGAGTACGCATGGTGTTTTGTTTTAGCCTGTATTGTACTTATTAATGAGAGTACACATGGTGCTTTGTTTAAGCCTGTATTGTACTTATTAATGAGAGTACACATGGTGCTTTGCTTAAGCCTGTATTGTACTTATTAATGAGAGTACGCATGGTGTTTTCTTTTAGCCTGTATTGTACTTATTAATGAGAGTACGCATGGTGTTTTGTCTAAGCCTGTATTGTACTTAGTAATGAGAGAATGCATGGTATTTTGTATTAGCCTGTATTGTACTTATTAATGAGAGTACGCATGGTGTTTTGTCTAAGCCTGTATTGTACTTATTAATGAGAGTACACATGGTGTTTTGTTTATGCCTGTATTGTGCTTATTAATGAGAGTACGCATGGTGTTTTGTTTTAGCCTGTATTGTAATTATTAATGATAGTACGCATGGTGTTTTGTTTTAGCCTGTATTGTACTTATTAATGAGAGTACACATGGTGTTTTGTTTTAGCCTGTATTGTACTTATTAATGAGAGTACACATGGTGCTTTTCTTAAGCCTGTATTGTACTTATTAATGAGAGTACACATGGTGCTTTGATTAAGCCTGTATTGTACTTATTAATGAGAGAACGCATGGTGTTTTGTCTTAGCCTGTATTGTACTTATTAATGAGAGTACGCATGTTGTTTTGTCTAAGCCTGTATTGTACTTATTAATGAGAGTACACATGGTGCTTTTCTTAAGCCTGTATTGTACTTATTAATGAGAGTACACATGGTGCTCTGTTTAAGCCTGTATTGTACTTATTAATGAGAGTACGCATGGTGTTTTGTTTTAGCCTGTATTGTACTTATTAATGAGAGTACACATGGTGCTTTGTTTAAGCCTGTATTGTACTTATTAATGAGAGTACACATGGTGCTTTGTTTAAGCCTGTATTGTACTTATTAATGAGAGTACACATGGTGCTTTGATTTAGCCTGTATTGTACTTATTAATGAGAGTACACATGGTGCTTTGTTTTAGCCTGTATTGTACTTATTAATGAGAGTACACATGGTGCTTTGATTTAGCCTGTATTGTACTTATTAATGAGAGTACACATGGTGTTTTGTTTTAGCTTGTATTGTACTTATTAATGAGAGTACACATGGTGCTTTGTTTAAGCCTGTATTGTACTTATTAATGAGAGTACGCATGGTGTTTTTTTTAGCCTGTATTGTACTTATTAATGAGAGTACACATGGTGCTTTGTTTAAGCTTGTATTGTACTTAGTAATGAGAGAATGCATGGTGTTTTGTTTTAGCCTGTATTGTACTTATTAATGAGAGTACGCATGGTGTTTTGTTTAAGCCTGTATTGTACTTATTAATGAGAGTACACATGATGTTTTGTTTAAGCCTGTATTGTACTTATTAATGAGAGTACACATGGTGCTTTGTTTAAGCTTGTATTGTACTTAGTAATGAGAAAATGCATGGTGTTTTGTTTTAGCCTGTATTGTACTTATTAATGAGAGTACGCATGGTGTTTTGTTTAAGCCTGTATTGTACTTATTAATGAGAGTACACATGGTGTTTTGTTTTAGCCTGTATTGTAGTTAGTAATGAGAGAACACATGGTGTTTTGTTTTAGCCTGTATTGTACTTATTAATGAGACAACGCATGGTGCTTTGTTTTAGCCTGTATTGTACTTATTAATGAGAGTACGCATGGTGTTTTGCTTTAGCCTGTATGGTACTTATTAATGAGAGTACACATGGTGCTTTGATTAAGCCTGTATTGTACTTATTAATGAGAGAACGCATGGTGTTTTGTCTTAGCCTGTATTGTACTTATTAATGAGAGTACGCATGTTGTTTTGTCTAAGCCTGTATTGTACTTATTAATGAGAGTACACATGGTGCTTTTCTTAAGCCTGTATTGTACTTATTAATGAGAGTACACATGGTGCTCTGTTTAAGCCTGTATTGTACTTATTAATGAGAGTACGCATGGTGTTTTGTTTTAGCCTGTATTGTACTTATTAATGAGAGTACACATGGTGCTTTGTTTAAGCCTGTATTGTACTTATTAATGAGAGTACACATGGTGCTTTGTTTAAGCCTGTATTGTACTTATTAATGAGAGTACACATGGTGCTTTGATTTAGCCTGTATTGTACTTATTAATGAGAGTACACATGGTGCTTTGTTTTAGCCTGTATTGTACTTATTAATGAGAGTACACATGGTGCTTTGATTTAGCCTGTATTGTACTTATTAATGAGAGTACACATGGTGTTTTGTTTTAGCTTGTATTGTACTTATTAATGAGAGTACACATGGTGCTTTGTTTAAGCCTGTATTGTACTTATTAATGAGAGTACGCATGGTGTTTTTTTTAGCCTGTATTGTACTTATTAATGAGAGTACACATGGTGCTTTGTTTAAGCTTGTATTGTACTTAGTAATGAGAGAATGCATGGTGTTTTGTTTTAGCCTGTATTGTACTTATTAATGAGAGTACGCATGGTGTTTTGTTTAAGCCTGTATTGTACTTATTAATGAGAGTACACATGATGTTTTGTTTAAGCCTGTATTGTACTTATTAATGAGAGTACACATGGTGCTTTGTTTAAGCTTGTATTGTACTTAGTAATGAGAAAATGCATGGTGTTTTGTTTTAGCCTGTATTGTACTTATTAATGAGAGTACGCATGGTGTTTTGTTTAAGCCTGTATTGTACTTATTAATGAGAGTACACATGGTGTTTTGTTTTAGCCTGTATTGTAGTTAGTAATGAGAGAACACATGGTGTTTTGTTTTAGCCTGTATTGTACTTATTAATGAGACAACGCATGGTGCTTTGTTTTAGCCTGTATTGTACTTATTAATGAGAGTACGCATGGTGTTTTGCTTTAGCCTGTATGGTACTTATTAATGAGAGTACGCATGGTGTTTTGTTTTAGCCTGTATTGTACTTAGTAATGAGAGTACGTATGGTGTTTTGTTTTAGCCTGTATTGTACTTATTAATGAGACAACGCATGGTGCTTTGTTTTAGCCTGTATTGTACTTATTAATGAGAGTACACATGGTGTTTTGTTTATGCCTGTATTGTGCTTATTAATGAGAGTACGCATGGTGTTTTGTTTTAGCCTGTATTGTAATTATTAATGATAGTACGCATGGTGTTTTGTTTTAGCCTGTATTGTACTTATTAATGAGAGTACACATGGTGTTTTGTTTTTGCCTGTATTGTACTTATTAATGAGAGTACACATGGTGCTTTGATTAAGCCTGTATTGTATTTATTAATGAGAGAACGCATGGTGTTTTGTCTAAGCCTCTATTGTACTTATTAATGAGAGTACGCATGGTGTTTTGTCTTAGCCTGTATTGTACTTATTAATGAGAGTACGCATGCTGTTTTGTCTAAGCCTGTATTGTACTTATTAATGAGAGTACACATGGTGCTTTTCTTAAGCCTGTATTGTACTTATTAATGAGAGTACACATGGTGCTCTGTTTAAGCCTGTATTGTACTTATTAATGAGAGTACGCATGGTGTTTTGTTTTAGCCTGTATTGTACTTATTAATGAGAGTACACATGGTGCTTTGTTTAAGCCTGTATTGTACTTATTAATGAGAGTACACATGGTGCTTTGTTTAAGCCTGTATTGTACTTATTAATGAGAGTACACATGGTGCTTTGTTTTAGCCTGTATTGTACTTATTAATGAGAGTACACATGGTGCTTTGTTTAAGCCTGTATTGTACTTATTAATGAGAGTACACATGGTGTTTTGTTTAAGCCTGTATTGTACTTATTAATGAGAGTACACATGGTGCTTTGTTTTAGCCTGTATTGTACTTATTAATGAGAGTACACATGGTGCTTTGATTAAGCCTGTATTGTACTTATTAATGAGAGTACACATGGTGTTTTTTTTAGCCTGTATTGTACTTATTAATGAGAGTACACATGGTGCTTTGTTTAAGCTTGTATTGTACTTAGTAATGAGAGAATGCATGGTGTTTTGTTTTAGCCTGTATTGTAGTTATTAATGAGATTACACATGATGTTTTGTTTTAGCCTGTATTGTACTTATTAATGAGAGTACGCATGGTGTTTTGTCTAAGCCTGTATTGTACTTAGTAATGAGAGAACGCATGGTGTTTTGTTTTAGCTTGTATTGTACTTATTAATGAGAGTACGCATGGTGTTTTGTTTGATCCTGTATTGTACTTATTAATGAGAGTACACATCGTGTTTTGCTTAAGCCTGTATTGTACTTATTAGTGAGAGTACGCATGGTGTTTTGTTTAAGCCTGTATTGTACTTATTAATGAGAGAACGCATGGTGTTTTGTCTAAGCCTGTATTGTACTTATTAATGAGAGTACGCATGGTGTTTTGTCTTAGCCTGTATTGTACTTATTAATGAGAGTACGCATGGTGTATTGTTTAAACCTGTATTGTACTTATTAATGATAGTACGCAAGGTGTTTTGTTTTAGCCTGTATTGTACTTATTAATGAGAGAACGCATGGTGTTTTGTTTGAGTCTGTATTGTACTTATTAATGAGAGTACACATGGTGTTTTGTTTAAGCCTGTATTGTACTTATTAATGATAGTACACATGGTGTTTTGTTTAAGCCTGTATTGTACTTATTAATGATAGTACGCATGGTGTTTTGTTTTAGCCTGTATTGTACTTATTAATGAGAGTACGCATGGTGTTTTGTCTAAGCCTGTATTGTACTTAGTAATGAGAGAACACATGGTGTTTTGCTTTAGCCTGTATGGTACTTATTAATGAGAGTACGCATGGTGTTTTGTTTTAGCCTGTATTGTACTTAGTAATGAGAGTACGCATGGTGTTTTGTTTTAGCCTGTATTGTACTTATTAATGAGAGAACGCATGGTGCTTTGTTTTAGCCTGTATTGTACTTATTAATGAGAGTACACATGGTGTTTTGTTCTAGCCTGTATTGTACTTATTAATGATAGTACGCATGGTGTTTTGTTTTAGCCTGTATTGTACTTATTAATGAGAGTACACATGGTGCTTTTCTTAAGCCTGTATTGTACTTATTAATGAGAGTACGCATGGTGTTTGGTTTTAGCCTGTATTGTACATATTAATGAGAGTACACATGGTGCTTTGTTTAAGCCTGTATTGTACTTATTAATGAGAGTACACATGGTGTTTTGTTCTAGCCTGTATTGTACTTATTAATGAGAGTACACATGGTGCTTTTCTTAAGCCTGTATTGTACTTATTAATGAGAGTACGCATGGTGTTTTGTTTTAGCCTGTATTGTACTTATTAATGAGAGTACACATGGTGTTTTGTTCTAGCCTGTATTGTACTTATTAATGAGAGTACACATGGTGCTTTTCTTAAGCATGTATTGTACTTATTAATGAGAGTACGCATGGTGTTTGGTTTTAGCCTGTATTGTACATATTAATGAGAGTACGCATGGTGTTTTGTTTTAGCCTGTATTGTACTTATTAATGAGAGTACGCATGGTGTTTTGCTTAAGCCTGTATTGTACTTATTAATGAGAGTACACATGGTGCTTTGTTTAAGCCTGTATTGTACTTATTAATGAGAGTACGCATGGTGTTTTGTTTTAGCCTGTATTGTACATATTAATGAGAGTACACATGGTGCTTTGTTTAAGCCTGTATTGTACTTATTAATGAGAGTACACATGGTGCTTTGTTTTAGCCTGTATTGTACTTATTAATGAGAGTACACATGGTGCTTTGTTTAAGCCTGTATTGTACTTATTAATGAGAGTACACATGGTGTTTTGTTTTAGCCTGTATTGTATTTATTAATGAGATTAGACATGGTGCTTTGCTTAAGCCTGTATTGTACTTATTAATGAGAGTACACATGGTGTTTTGTTTAAGACTGTATTGTACTTATTAATGATAGTACGCATGGTGTTTTGCTTAAGCCTGTATTGTACTTATTAATGAGAGTACACATGATGTTTTGTTTAAGCCTGTATTGTACTTATTAATGAGAGAACGCATGGTGTTTTGCTTAAGCCTGTATTGTACTTATTAATGAGATTACACATGGTGCTTTGTTTAAGCCTGTATTGTACTTATTAGTGAGAGTACACATGGTAATTTGTTTTAGCCTGTATTGTACTTATTAATGAAAGTACATATGGTGCTTTGTTTAAATCTGTATTGTACTTATTAATGAGGGTACGCATGGTGTTTTTTTTAGCCTGTATTGTAGTTATTAATGAGAGTACACATGGTGTTTTGTTTTAGCCTGTATTGTACTTATTAATGAGACAACACATGGTGTTTTGTTTAAGCCTGTATTGTACTTATTAATGAGAGTACAGATGGTGCTTTGTTTAAGCCTGTGTTGTACTTATTAATGAGAGAACCCATGGTGCTTTGTTTAAGTCTGTATTGTACTTATTAATAAGAGTACGCATGGTGTTTTGTTTTAGCCTGTATGGTACTTATTAATGAGAGTACACATGGTGCTTTGTTTAAGCCTGTTTTGTACTTATTAATGAGAGTACACATGGTGTTTTGCTTTAGCCTGTATTGTACTTATTAATGAGAGTACGCATGGTGCTTTGTTTAAGTCTGTATTGTACTTAGTAATGAGATAACCCATGGTGTTTTGTTTAAGCCCGTATTGTACTTATTAATGAGAGTACACATGGTGTTTTGTGTTAGCCTGTATTGTACTTATTAATGAGAGAACGCATGGTGCTTTCTCTTAGCCTGTATTGTACTTATTAATGAGAGTACGCATGATGTTTTGTTTAAGCCTGTATTGTACTTATTAATGAGAGTACGCATGGTGTACTGTTTAAGCCTGTATTGTACTTATTAATGAGAGAACACATGGTGTTTTGTTTTAGCCTGTATTGTACTTATTAATGAGAGAATGCATGGTGTTTTGCTTTAGCCTGTATTGTACTTATTAATGAGAGTACGCATGGTGTTTTGTTTTAGCCTGTATTGTACCTATTAATGAGAGTACACATGGTGCTTTGTTTTAGCCTGTATTGTACTTATTAATGAAAGAACGCATTGTGCTTTGTTTAAGCTTGTATTGTACATAGTAATGAGAGAACGCATGGTGTTTTGCTTAAGCCTGTATTGTACTTAGTAATGAGAGAACGCATGGTGTTTTGTTTAAGCCTGTGTTGTATTTATTAATGAGAGTACGCATGGTGTTTTGTCTAAGCCTGTGTTGTATTTATTAATGAGAGAACACATGGTGTTTTGTCTAAGCCTGTGTTGTATTTATTAATGAGAGTACGCATGGTGTTTTGTCTAAGCCTGTGTTGTATTTATTAATGAGAGAACACATGGTGTTTTGTCTAAGCCTGTGTTGTATTTATTAATGAGAGTACGCATGGTGTTTTGTTTTAGCCTGTATTGTACTTATTAATGAGAGTACGCATGGTGTTTTGTTTAAGTCTGTATTGTACTTAGTAATGAGAGAACGCATGGTGTTTTGCTTAAGCCTGTATTGTACTTAGTAATGAGAGAACGCATGGTGTTTTGCTTAAGCCTGTATTGTACTTATTTATGAGAGTACGCATGGTGTTTGTTTCCGATGCAAACTACAAAGCATTATCAGATTCAATTAAATGTTAGAAAATATCATTCTTTTAAAAAATTGTATTGAATGATATGTATTTCCCCAGGTGTATATCTGCTTCCATGAATAAATCATTTTTCAATTTCAGGTGAACACATTATTGAACCTTAAAGTAGAATTTTTATGAATTTCAAGATATTATTTATCAACGATTAGTAACAAACTTTGGGAATCACAGCGTCATATCGTATTGACAATTATTGAATAATTACCCAAATAAAAACATAATATCGCATAGGAAGGACATGGGCGGAATGTAGACGACGTTATACAAAATATATTTAAATTAAAAGAAAACGTTTAGTACAAGTTGAAAGATGAATCTGAACTGGAATATTTTTCTATCAATTCATTTACTGTTGTTCTCTCATATAATTTTAATAAAATGTGAGAATTTAACGAGTTTGTTAGACTTGACAACGATAGGACAAAAACAATGTACAGGAGAATGCTATGATCATGGAAGTTGTAAATCTTTCACATACAACAGAGTTCATCTTGAATGTTCACTGTTTATTAACACTATAGCAAGTGATGAAGACTATTTTTATAATGGAAAAGTACAACTTGGACTTCGAAGTCGTGACGATATCAATACCGTAAGTTTGTTGTTAGATAACTATATTATTGAGTCACACCCACCCAACTGACCACTCTATTCCTACGTAATTAGTTTCTTATTCATTAAAAGAAAATTTCAACAGTGATGGTCAACAATTACACCAATATCAATAAAACAAAGAAAGTTTCAACAGTGATGGTCAACAATAGAAATCATTCACCGCTTCTCCCGTTTGGTGACACTACTGTTCCATAAATGGTTAATTGTGCGTTTGAATCACAAAGACGCTTGTATCTTTACGTTAATCTAATGACGGTATTCTAGAGCCATTTTCCCCCTAGCAATCTTTCCCCCCGAAAAATGGCTATATAGCCATCGTTCGCCCCGAACATTGGCTATATAGCCATCTTTCCCTCTTCCTTATCAGGGGGGAAAAATGGCTATATAGTAGAATCCCCCCCCCGGAAAAATGGCTATATAGTGGGGTTTCCCCCTAAATGTTATTTCTAATTTACTATAAATAAGTTATGATTTATTTGCACTAAGAAAACATTTATTCATTTTTATTATTATTATTATTATTATTATTATTATTATTATTATTATCACTATTATTATTATTATTTATATACTTAGAGTAAAACACATATACATTTTTATTATGCATGATGCATGACTTTGTAAGACATGTATCACATACCCTATATCGCATCCCTACTCGGGTGCTATAGTTATACATGAGTTATACATGATCAAACTTATACCACATGCTATGTCAAGCCTCGACCAATATCACCCCTAATATAAGATAATACTACTACTAATACAATGTACTACTACTACTACTAATAATAATAATAATAATAATAACTAGATGACATGAAGATGGAAACTATCTCTAAGGACCCCGCCGTTGCAAAATAAAGTCAATGTCTAAAGAATCTGTTGGGATTCCAAAATTATCGTCCCATCAAAAACCCTAAGTTTGAGACCTTGACTTTTGAAGGACAAATATGAATTAAGTAAGACCTTCTCAAAGTGGTTAACGATCACAAAATATCATCCCTCTACAATAATTAGAGCGGACACGATTTTCTGTAGTTCACAAGAAGAGTTTGAAGATACCAAAGGGGCAATCAGAAACCGTATATCGAAGAACAGACAACACAATGGCCAAAAATAAAAGCACGAAAGGACAAACAACGATCGGGAAAACATACATATAAAACTAAAGATCGAGTAACACGAACCCCACTAAAAACCGGGGTTGAACCCAGGTGTTTCGGAAGGATAAGCAGTTCCTGCTCCACTACTGGCACCCGTCGTGTTAATCTAGTTACAAATCCGGTAATAAGTCGTGAATGAGGAAAGGACCGGGAAGTGTTTACGACAAGTGATGACTTCAACTTTACCAAAAGGAACCCTTGGTACAGTAGCTTCCTTGTTAGTAGCAACCCTCTATCAAGGAAATCCTGATAGGAACCACAACCTCTGGAATATCGTATCATCTGAGAGATATATACTTCATATAGGGGTCCCATGAAATGAAAAGTTTGAGACCTTGACTTTAGGAGAACAAACAAGAATATGATATGCGACACATCTTTTAATAGTAGTTAACAATCATGCAAAGTTTCATCCATCTACTATAGAATAGAGAAATGACTGGTTATAAAGTTATGAAGCGAACACGAATGTGTTTCGAACGGACGGACAGAGCGATCAGTATAGGGCGTTCGCCACTATGTGGCGGGTCCCTGATTATCTGTTGCATGTTTTTTTTAACATTAATGCACCCTTTGGAAGTGATTACTTCGTTTTGATATCCCAACATAATTTTGGGGGAAAAACTACTATATAGCCACCCCCCCCCCCCCTATTTGCCAAGGGGAGAGAAATGGCTATATAGCCATTTTTCCGGGGGGGGAAACTATATAGCCATTTTCCCGCCTATCCAGGTAAAGGGGAAATATGGCTATATAGCCTAATGAAGAATTGTTAAATTTTGAAAATGAATTGATTGAAAATAGAAAATCGTAAATTTAATGGTAAAATGTGGGAAGGGAGGGGATGAGAGTCAAAAAAGAATTTTTTTTGGTGTGGCTTAAACTAAAAATTGAAACAAAAATGAGAAAAGGAAAATATGTTTCAAAAATAAAAACTGTGATCATCTAGGCAAGGATTTGCATAGTAGAACTACTATATAAATCCTTGATCTAGATAGGGAAGGTCAATTAAGTTTTCCCTTTCCGTAAACTGGATATATCATACAGATGAAGAAATTTTTTTGCTGAAATTTTTTGAAAATAATCATAATCATAAATGTGTTTCCTTTGGATTGTTAATTACAAAAATACATTTATTATTGCTATTAATTTTTTTTTATTATTGGTCGTTTTTATATTTATTTTGAATAAGTTTTTTTTTTATATGATATAAATGATATAAAGTACCAACTATGCTACTTGAAAAGGTGTCTATACACACAGACATTCTATTTGTTCATTGTTACAAGTTTTTTTTATTATTACTTGTTCTTTTTCTGTGTTTGTTGAAAATTGTATATTACTGCTTATGAGCTATTAATGAATTTGTTGTGTTCCTGTGTATTGTACATGTATGGTTTTGATATTTTATCATTTTAACCAGATTTTTATTATTAGTCATAAAGAGACAATTTTTTCCCAGAACAAACATTCTGTTTCAGAGTGCATTTTTTCTTCAGGTACAGAAATGTAGCATCGAAATCTTTTTATCAGAATAAAATACACCCTTTTCCCCTAATGCTAATGCAAATAAATGAAATGTGATACACGTATACACCGTTAGGAATTTAATTAATAACCTAATATTCCTGTCGTTCTGTAGTCAACTGTTCCAGCGCAATGGTTGTAAGAATAAGATACAGTACTATTAAAAAAAAGAAGCGGCCCGAATTGAATATCCCGCAATACGTATAACTTCTTTTGCTTCATAGTAGTTTATCTAACTTATACAATAATGTTATAATTTATGATATAAAAAATGTCGTGAGAACAGTTTTGTTTGTGAACGAAATGTGCAGAAATTTCCTATTCATGCTATAAGGGCATTATATATTGACGTGTCCTTGTACCTAACGTTAACAATTCAATCGTCATCGAGATTAAAACGTTCCGCTAACCACCTATGGAACAACAGCGACGTCTGTCGAAAGAAATTTGGTGAATGATCCCCAGTAAACCGATATCAATAAAACAAACAACCACTTCTCACCTCAAATCACTGAATGCAAGAGAAAATAAGATATTCCTATGAACATCCAGATCCTGACTTGAGACAGGCACAAAAATGTAGCGGCATTAAACTGGTTGAGACGAATAAGTTCATCATTATAACCGAAAAATCGACCTGGTGTTCATTTTTCGAAGCTCTGCATTGTACGTCATTTTAACGGTTCTACACAGAGTTTTAACATATGATCTGGTGTCCATTGATTACACCTAATATGCTTCCAGGGGACCTTACTTACGTTTCTAAGACATACGTGGGCATTATTGATTAAGAAATAATTCATGGAAGCCATATGCATATATTGTTTTTACCACGGGTAGGCCTTTATGTCACGAAGTTTTACCCCGAGCGCTAGCGAGGGGAAAAAAGCTGACATAAAGACCTACCCGTGGTAAAAACAATATATACATATGGCTTCCATGAATTGTTTCGATTCTAATATGTAAAAATTGGTAGCATATCGTTATAAATTGTCGATTACGTCATAAATTTAATCGGTCATAGATTAATATTATTTTTACCACGGGTTTGGACTCAAAGCGTTTGAAGGACGTCATATTAGAATTAAGAATATTCATGGTAGCCATAAGTTTGTTGGAGATTTTAACATGGATTCATTTGGTTCGCGTTTAAGTTAGTTGGTCTTGACAGTATTGACGACAAGGTGATTTTTGTTGCAGGTTGGATGGTGTCAATATTCACTTTGCAATCATTTACTATACTAGTATCTTATTTACACTGTCCCCCATCAGATACGCTAGTGGTGCCATTATATACAGCTATTACATGTACATCCAGTTTGCAATGTAATATATCAGACAATCTTCTATGGCCTTAATTTTCCCACCACGTAACGTCTTCACTTAAGAAATAATTCATGGAAGCCATAGTTTGTATCCAATTTTAACATGAGTAACATTATTTTCGTAAATATTGTATCCCTAGCAAAAGCGAGAGATAAAATGCAACAATGTTACTTATGTTAAAACGTTATACAAACTATGGCTTTCATGAATTATTTCGATTCTAGTAGAACAAAATCTAACTTATATTTTGAAGTGGAAGTCAGTAATGGAAATGCATGTAATAACACAATCCACTAACCTTAATGTTTACAGTTGGTTTTCCTACATGGATAACTAGACGGTGATGCAATTACATTACTGGTATTTTCCAACTATTTGATGGCATTTTGCATTTAGCTACTTAAACAAGTAAACAGCTCACAAAATCGTCAAATAAATGAGTAACCAGCTTGTGTTAATGTTATCAGCGTTCCTTGTAAACTACGTCACCAGAAGACGGCAAATTACAAACAACAAAGTCGATAGATAATTGTCTTAAGTATTTTTCCGAAAAAAATGATATTTCACAAAACCATTCGAGAATTTTTACCTTTGTATGCACCATGGTCCTGTATGAATTCATGAATTTACTTAGGAATGATGTTTAAAATTTGATCGTCAATACGCATGTGCGAATTAAAATATATCGGGAGTTTTATCACGGTATTATTTATATAGCCAATGAAGTACGTCATGGTAGAAGTCCAGGTTTATATCATTTGTATACATCCTACACAGTAGCATTGTTTTAACAGCAGAACTAAGAATCAAGAACACATTGCTTTTCCTGTAAATGTTTGTATTTTCTACCATTTTGTCTTCTATCAAATTAGGATTATCCTCCCCCAGACATAGGTGACTAAAGCCATTATGATTATCCTCCCCCAGACATAGGTGACTAAAGCCATTAGGGTTATCCTCCTCCAGACATAGATGACTATAGCTATTAGGGTTATCCTCCCCCAGACATAGGTGACTAAAGCCATTGGGGTTATCCTCCCGCAGACATAGGTGACTAAAGCCATTAGGGTTATCCTCCCCCAGACATAGGTGACTAAAGCCATTAGGGTTGTCCTCCCTCAGACATATGTGACTAAAGTCATTAGGGTTATCCTCCCCCAGACATATGTGGTACTATAATTATAGATGTTATTCTTATATTTTTTGTTTTCATATTGCATCGTCAATCGTGCTGCAAAATGCAGAAAATGTTATGAGTAAATCAAATATATTCTAAATAACAGGTAATTCCGCATAAATGTAAAAAAAAAGTCTCAGGTATATTTTACGGGCAATTGTAATGCTCTTTTTCCGTGCACTAAAAGTGATACCTGTTAATCCTCAAATCCACGGAAATACAATGTGCCCTCTGTTTGTGCTTAACTTTATTTTTGAACCATTGTTTGTACATGCATCCAATATATTTGTTTTCTTGCAATTTCATCTAGGTACATGCACTCGTTAATAAAATATGTTGATATTGTAAATGCAGAACTGATAGAAAGTACACTGAAACAAACAATAATGTGTAACAGTTTTAATGATTTTATATGGCTCTCGAAATATAAAAAATGTTGCATGCATCTAATATTTATTGATTGCTTCATTTGATTAATGTTCATATTAAAAAAAATAGATAGCAATTCTTCTCTTCAAAAATAGGCTTACGATTTACTACTTACGTGTACCTTCCACCACTCTTAACTTTGCGATCACTTTTTATCGCAAGTCGTAAATCCTAACTATTAGTGAAACGGTCGTAACTCTTAAGAGTACACTTACGTCTACGTTTACGACTTACGACCTTTAGTGAAACGATCGCCTGGTGCCCAACTTAACAGCATTACTGTATATCTCGGTTAAAGGTCTGGTACCCATCTTGACAACATTAATGTGTATGACGGGAGAAGGTCTGAAACCCGGCTTAACAGCATTACTATATGTCCACCAGAAGGTCTACTATCCTTTTTAACAGCATTACTGTACATCCCGGGAGAATTACTGGTGCCCTGCTTAACAGCATTACTATATGCCCCGGGAGACGGTCTGCTATCCTCTTAAGAGCATTACTGTATGTCTCGGAAAAGGTCTGCTACCCTGCCTGTACGTTCATGGTGAATCTCGTAATTTGATTATTTGACGTTTATTAACTGTTGACTGACCTGATGTTTTATTCAGGCTATTGTTCTTGATATTGTCCTTGTCGTATAGCTGACTCAACGGATTTCACAGCCTTCATTACACTTAATTCTTTCAAAACTGAATTAAGTTTATACCAAAGCAATTTGTTTTTAACTCCAACGTTCGACTTCAATAATTGCAATAATCGAGTTTCGTTAAAAGCATCTTCAATAGAAGTACATTGTTTTTTGCAATTGCCGAATCTGTCTGAAGTTTAAACGATTTTGGATAATCGATAGTTACTATTGATTTCCTGGAAGCATTGTCAAGGTGATATTTCCTCAGTTATAGAAACCTGCAAATCTTCAACTCGCGTTAGGACTGACATAATCGATGGTAATATAATTAAGAAATTATTTCGATTCTGATATGTCTAAGAGTACAAATACGGTAGTATTCTTTGATTGGAAGACGGTTATTAATATTTACGTTTGCGGAATATGTCGCACACAATTTATCCTGCCAAATTGGAGCAGACGACAATTCATCAACATGTACATTTACGACAGGAAAGTCAGTTACATGCACCAGCGCATGTGCTAATGAGAATATACCCAATCGATACATCGCTCGTTTGTTTACAAAGCGAAAGAAGGACGTCATGCTAGAATTATTGACGACTGCCGTAATCACAATACCGTCCTTTGCCCATTCATGACATATCATCGAGTTTTGTTGCAAGAATAACACGACGGATGCAACGAGTAGAGCATGAACGGCTTACCCTTCCGCAGCAGCATGAGTTCACCTCGTTTTTGTTTGTGGAATACATGCTGCTCAATCGTTAGTTTTTTGTGTAGCGTTTGGAGGATCCTTGTTTGTCCTATCGTCCGTTGTTTTTTGCCATTTTACCTTATGTCCTCCTTGGATATATATAGCTTCTGATTACCTCTGTGGTATCTTCAAACTTTTCTTACATTTTATAACACTCGTAAGTAGTATATGGGCACAGTTCAATTAGTATTTGAGGCGATGGTGAGGTTTATTATGACGTCACCGCCAATGACCGGAAATGACGCCACCGGAAGTTGCATCACCGGAACCGGAAGTCGTGAACCGGAAGTGAAAGGGAGATAATTTCCTGCGCTTTTTTCAGGAACTCCTCTAGATTCTAGGTACGAACAATGGAATTTTCAATCCAACCAATCGTCGGCCTTCTGATATTTGAATCCCACCAATCGTAGCCCTTCTTGCTTCGAATTCAAAAACAACCAATCGTATGCTTTCGATTTGAATCCAATCATTGGATTGGCTTGCATCTGGTTGCTACTAAATCTTTCAATTTAAATTAAACTTTCATATTCGAGGGTAATAATAATATTTTCAATATTTTCATCAGCATACGATGACGTATTGTTATCAGCATTCTATACAGATTATCATATAATGGAAAATGAAGCTGCATGGTGGGTGGATTTGTTAATGATTGTACTATATTTTTTGTGAATGAATCAATCAATAACTACCATTATTTCATAGGACATTATTTTGCTTTACAAATGTACCGATGAATACAGGGCCAATATCCAAATGGTCAGAAGGGGTGATACTCATCAGAAGCTTGCTTTTATTCCCATTTCTATAGCTCATACAAATGAATAATATATTTTTGGACAATGTATATAAATTATATATATACAGTGTCAATTGGAGTGTAAATTTACTTGTTATGACTTTGACTGCCTTGTTATTATATTTAAGAATATAAAATACAAGTAATTTTTGTATATCATATTAAGAATTTTCTTTTGAAGAATTTAATTAGCGTTATATTTTTGATAAACTTTTCGTCTGCTAAATCTATTGATTTTATGCTTATGGATAATCAAGATATTTAAAATGTCCTTTGTTAAAAGTCGCGTGGCGTCTGCTACATTCCTATTTAATTGTAAGATTCAGATGATACTTTTAATTATAATATAATAGTTTATGTACCTTGACAGATCGTCATGAATAAATAAGGTCGCCATTTATGGATTCAAAAGTAGCTATTGAAAATATGTAATTTCGCTTTGAGGGCTTTATCAATTTTACATTACTCTTCTTTTTTTTTGGCTACGCTTTAAGTTATCGGATAATTTACATGAATTAAATTACCATCATTAAATATTTAGTCGTGTGGCTTCACATGACCGAACAAGTTTCAATGTTTTTTCAGGTGTTACTCTCAGATTGACTAATCACAGGGTATCAGATTGACATGTTTAAACAAGTCTATTTATAGTAAATATTTATGTTAAGACTTTGACTGCCTTGTTATTATATTTAAGAATATAAGATACAAGTTATTTAGTCTCCCAAGCAAAGTTTGGAAGACTTATTGTTTTTGCTCCGTTTCTTATTATTATTATTATTATTATTATTATTATTATTATTATTCTCTTTCTCCTTTCTTTCCGCGGACCACGAACTTGACCACGGCAGATCTCAGGAACTACTGGACAGATTTTCATGAAACTTGGTGGAGTTATAGATATATGTTTCTAGTTGACCCTAAAGTTTTCAACTTTGTGGTCAAAATTTTCGAGATGTCTGCCATTTTAAAAATGGCTGCCAAAATACGGCATAAAAATGGGCGGTAAAGATTCAACATTGTCCGATATCATCAAAATTTGATATGTGGGTAGATAATAATGTCCCGAATTTATTCCCGACATTGCAAAATTTCTAGCGGTCGCCATTTTCAAAATGGTCGCCACAATACCGCAAAAATTCAACATTGTCCGATTTCAACAACATTTCATATGTGGGTAGATTATGATATCCCGAATATATTCCCGACATTGAAAAATTTCTAGCGGTCGCCATTTTCAAAATGGTCGCCCCAATACCGCAAAAATTCAACATTGTCCGATTTCAACGACATTTAATATATGGGTAGATTATGATGTCCTAAATTTATTCCCGACATTGAAAAATTTCTAGCGGTCACCATTTTCAAAATGGCCGCAAAAATTAAACATTATCCGATATCATCACAATTTGATATGTGAGTAGATAATGATGTCTCAAATTGATTCCCGACATCGAACAATTTCTAGCGGTCGCCATTTTCAAAATGGCCGCCACAGTACCGCACAAATTCAACGTTGTCCGATTTCAACGACATTTCATATGTGGGTTGATTATGATGTCCCGAATTTATTCCCGACATTGAAAAATTTCTAGCGGTCGCCATTTTCAAAATGGCCGCAAAAATTAAACATTGTCCGATATCATCAACATTTGATATGTGGGTAGATAATGATGTCCCAAATTGATTCCCAACATTGAAAATTTCTAGCGGTCGCCATTTTCAAAATGGCTGCCACAATACCGCACAAATTCAACATTGTCCGATTACAACGACATTTCATGTGTGGGTAGATTATGATTTCTCACCCCTTGGATAAAGTAGTCCGTTAGTTTAGGTGAAAAAGACTTTTCTATCTTACCCCGGCTCAACGGTAAGACAAGCTACACGCCGTTTTTCCCGCAAAATTGTTTTCCATTGTTGAATTAAATTGTCGATTTATAGTGTCTTGACAGTATTTTAAATGTATTTCACAATAAAATACAATAAAATACAATGTATTTTATTTATAAATGCTACTACAACAGCGATAAATGCCTGTTAAATTTTTTTATTTGACGTTGGTCAAAGGGAGGCAATTGTTTTTATTTACGTTAGTTGCATAACAAGGGAGAGTACTCTATATTTTCTCAACGTAAACAAATATTGAAAGAGATGAGAAAAAGAGACAATCATCGTAAAAGGTGCAAAATTTTGTTATTGTAGAATCTATCACAAGTTTGTTAACTTTATTATTTTGAACCTCTTTAAAGTTGTTAAATGAACATCTTGTTTTATTTTATTACGTGGCATTTTGCCTTTGGTCCTGTGGCTGTGATACGGTTCGCAAATTAATGCACCAAACTACACAACAGGTAAACAAACATTGACACGGTAGAAAGGGGAGAGAAAAAGAGTCAAACACCGTAAAAGGTGCAAGATAGTAAAATCTGTGACACCCTCGGGTAAGATTTAACAGTTATGATATCTCCTTTATGTACAAACTGCCATGATATAACTGTAATATTGTTGAATGTGGCATTAAACACCATAAACATAACCCTTTATTTACAGACATATACCTACCCACCTATCTAGCTACATTTTTATCAGAATTATAGATTTTATTCAATGTTTGCTAGTTATTTTCCTATCTTGATGAGTTTCAAATTTCCACAATCAAATTTATTTTACATAACAGCCTGACACAGTATTCTATTTTTAGAGCAGTAAAAAAACTTACTTCCTGAACAGGGTTTTATTATGTATTTACCTGCCAGAGGCAAGCAAATATCTGTATATAGGCTTAAATATATCTATTTTCCTGCCAAGGGCAAGTAACTCTATGCATATAAGTGTAACAATCGATTTCCAAATAGCCATTTCTTGATACGTATTACATAGTATTTCTCTTTCTGCACAGATATATGTCCAAATACAGAGTGATGACCCTCTTTATCCTCTACATAAAGAGTTATGTTCCCTACTGCAGTGTTATTCCCACATGAATAGTTATGTCCCATACTGCAGTGCTAAACCTCCACATAAAGAGTTATTCCCCCTACTGTAATATTATCCTTGCACATACAGAGTTGTAACTTATTCCTTCACATAAAGAGTTATGTCCCCTACTGCAGTGTTAAGCCTTCACACACAGGGTTATGTCCCCTACGGCAGTGTTATCCCCACATAAATAGCTATGTCCCCTACTGCAGTGTTAAACCTCCACATAAAGAGTTATTCCGCCTACTTTAATATTATCCTTGCACATACAGAGTTGTAACTTATTCCCCACAAAGGAGTTATGTCCCCTATTACAGGGCTATCCCTTCAGATATAGAGTGATGCCCCCTTACTGTAGGGCATAATGTAAACTTAAATAAATTACATGCAGTATTAATTGCTTTGTAAAAAAAAATACTTTTCTTCCATATTTTCCATATCATTTCACATTTCAACTTGGGTTTCTTCCATATTTTCCATATCATTTCACATTTCGACTTACTTTTCTTCCATACTTTCCAAATCTTATCACTATTCAACTTTCTTTTCTTCCATATTTTTCATATCTTTTCACAATTTTCTACCATATTTTCCCTATCTTTTCACTATTCAACTTACGTTTTTTCCATATGTTCCAAATCTCTTTTTCATTGTTTCTAATGATTCTTTCAAATCAGAATTTTCTTCTCACCATCTTTGCTGATTTTCCAAGATTAATTCTGCTTTGCTCATTCTGGAAATATAAAAGAATGATTGAAATCCTAATTTCATACGCCATGATTATGATATTGTGGTGTTTACTCTCAGAACAGTGAAATCTATATAAGCATATTAAAACTCTGTAAAACGAGCATAATGTTTTGCAACGTTACTTGTTTTCCGCGTACATGACGTCATAAGACATTTTATTTTACCGTACTTTTTCAAACCGCAACGTTATTTGTTTTCCGCGTACGTGACGTCATTTTCCACGTACGTGACGTCATTTTCCGCGTATCATTTTCCCGTACTTTTTAAGAAAAAAATCATTTTCGTCACAGAATCTATTCAATAACAAGTTTTATTATTTTCCAAAATTTTCATTTTCGGCCCAGAATCTATTTTTACTATCAATACTACAGTATGTTATAGCTTCTAAAAGCAACCACATTAATACAATGTTGCCCAATGAGATGGTCTTACCTTTTCTACAAAAGCTGAAGATTAAATATGAATTGTCTTACCAATCTACTACCAGGCTGAAATATATTGATACATTTGACCAATTGCTGATCATCCACCAGTGAATGTCTACGGTTGATAACACTACGATCGTTGATACATTTCACAATTTTTATCTGATACTATGTAGTAAAACATTTCCCATCATTTATAAAAACATCATTATTAAATAACTGGTGTCCAATTAAAACGTTTATAGTATTACATGTGTGGATCCTGTTTACGTGACACAGACAACAATATCAGTGATTATATTGCAAAGCATACATTACAGTATAGAGGTTCCCCCCCAAAAAACCCGGATTATTGGTTTTCAAAATATAATAGGGTTCTTCATCATTACTCTGTGAGTATTGTTGCTGCTGCTGTTGCTCTTTGCTACCGAAAGTGACGTCATAACCGGGAGAATAAAAAAAAATAAATGGAAAAAAAAAGAAAAAATTAAAAAGAAAAAAAAAGAAAAAACCTGAAAAACCCCCGAGGGTTCGTACTAAAAACAAGTGTCTGGGTGAAGGTCTATTCTTAACAGTTAATTATATACTGTCAATGAGGAAGATAGATTGACGTCACCCAGCTTGCTATTGACGTCACTGAGAGGTTTGAAAGTACCATAGATCGATAGATAAATGAAAGGGCTACACGTTACGAAAAATATACGAAAATACGAAAAAGGTATGAAGCTACGAAAAGGTACAAAGTTACGAAAAAGGTACGAAGTTACGAAAATGTACAAAGTTACGAAAATGTACAAAGTTACGAAAATGTACAAAGTTACGAAAAAGGTACGAAATTACGAAAAGGTACGAAGCTACGAAAAGGTACGAAGCTACGTAAAAGGTACGAAGCTACGAAAAACGTACGAAGTTACGAAAACGTACGAAGTTACGAAAAAGGTATGAAGCTACGAAAAAGGTACGAAGCTACAAAAAAGATACGAAGTTACGAAAAGGTATCAAGTTACGAAAAAGGTATAAAGTTACGAAAAGGTAAGAAGTTACGAAAACGTACGAAGCTACGAAACGGTACAACATTACGAAAATGTACGAAGCTACGAAAAAGGTACGAAGCTACAAAAAACGTACGAAGTTACGAAAAGGTACAAAGTTACGAAAAAGGTACACAGTTACGAAATAAGCTACGAAAGACATTGGTTACGAAGTTACCAAGTTACGAGATAGTAATTACGAATATGTTACGAAATGAGTTACGAAAGACCTTGGTTTCGAAGTTACCAAGTTACGAGATCGGGATAATTTACTATGACGTATAGTGATGCATTATATGAAAATAAAATGGCAAGAGTTTCCTATGGCTATAGGACGCGGACGTCGTAGAAAATACCCCACGGACACTTCCGAAGGGGTCACGTGACCTTTTGTCACTACGGGTGTTGCACAGCTACCGGTTGCGCATGCACACACCCAAGGGAACCCCGAAGTGGTCAAATGACCTTTGGTCACATTCGGTAGCCATGGTACTACTGTACTAGTACTAAGAAAGAAAAAACGCGGGAAAAACCGGGGCATGCGCAGAGCATACTTCCGGTCAGGGCCACTTCCGGTCAGGGCCACTTCCGGACAGGGCCTATTCCGGTCACGTGACTTTGTCACTTCCGGTCAAAAGGCCCAAATAGGGCGGATATTGCGCAACTTGCGCAGATCATACTTCCGGACAGGAAACCTGACTTTTGTCAATTCCGTCACGTCACTTCCGATAGCACCACCTCACAGCACCACCTCAAATGATAACTGAGCTGTACCCATATACAACTTTTAATCAATATATTATGCATGAAATATTATGTATGAAATAAAATTGTCTACAGAAAAAACAGGAGTTTAAGTTTGAGATGTTTGAGATGTATTAAAGAATTCAAATGTTATTATTTTTGTTTATCAGTTGGTACATATATAATATTACTTATTAAATAAATTGAAGCTATTTTGTGATAAGTGGAATTTTTAAGTGTAAATACTGTGAAAACTAAAATAATGATTTTTAATAAATCTGGTAGAAAATCAAAAGGTTATTCTTTTGTGTATGCTCAACAGTCTATAGGACAAGCCTCTGAATATAAATATTTAGGTATCATATTTAAACCATCTGGTTCTTTTCCATATGCAACCGATCAGCTATCAAAAAAGGCATGCAAAGCAATGTTCTGCATACAAAAATCTTTATTGTCTGATATATATGGACATATTAAGCTTTTTAATGCCTGTGTGCAACCAATCCTTTTATATTGTAGTGAGGTTTGGTCACTGTTTACTTTAATAAAAGGAAATATTAATGTGGAATTGAAATATGATTCTTTTATTCCTAATAAAGTACAAATGAAATATGCTAAATATATGCTGGGTGTACACAAGTTAGCTACAAATATTGCTGTATTGGCTAAACTATCCACTTTCAATTGCAGCACTTAAATCATCTGTCATTTATTGGATTCATTTATTAAACTCAAAGTGTAACAGTTTAATATTTCATGCATATCGAGAAAATTTAAGACTTAATGAAAGTTTATGTATCAAATTGAAGCAGCTATTTAGTATAATTGGTTTCAGTCATATTTGGGAAAATCAAGGCACTTTTTCAAAATCTAAACTTTTATTTATTGTTACAAAATAGTTAATAGAGAACAGATATATTGAACATTGGAAGACATTATTGTTTAATGATAATAAATCTGGAGGAAATAAATTAAGAACATATAGAAAACTAAGAACACAGTTTCATTTGGAAAACTATTTATGTGCAGATGTAAATAAAAAATCTATATCAACATTTGTTAAAATCAGAATAAGTAATAGTAATCTAAATATTGAAAAAGGCAGATATTTAAATACTCCTGCTGAAGACAGGATATGTAAATTGTGTAATTCTGGAGTAGAAGACGAATTCCATTTTACTATTATATGTTCAAAATTTCAGTCTTGTGAAGAATTTTTCAAGGGTATCTGTGATGTTGTGACTTCATTTATTAATATGTCTGACTTTGACAAATTTAAATTTATATTTAATAGTAATGATATAGACAAATGTAAAATGTGTATATTAGGTGTCAACTATCAACTATTGTGTATTATGTTATCAAATATTGTGTACTTAAAGTTGTCTTAGTTGTGTTTGTCATGTTCTGTATTGATGATAATCATTTGTTTGGATTTTTAGATCAATAAAATTATTTGATTTAATTTGATTCATTACATGTATTACATATATCAATCAATCAGCAGCAGCAGTTTATCTACCTGATAAATATATATACAACACAATACTCAGTTGACAAGTTGTTGGTTTTTTTTCTTGGTTGTTTTAATGTTCATTTTGTTCTTTGCTGTTTTAATGTTCAGTTTGTTATATAATTAATCAAGTTAGTATTAGTTCTTGAATATTAAGGCTTTGTCTTTATTATTCCTTATTTCCTTACATTGTAGTTATAAGTTACCGCTTTAATGGAGAACTACTGCTGGAAAAAAAAAACTACATGTATGCACTGGTGACAATTTATAAAACTATCCTACACTACCACAGGTGCTTTAGGTACTGGTCTTCCCTATACCTTGTTAATAAAAATATGGACTGTTGAAATAATTATAAAGCTGGACATTTTTCTAGATAGTATCTGTTGTCTTCAACATACTTGGAAAGAAGGATATGGTATTAATGATTGCTTGTGTTTTGTATTTTTGTATTTTTTTTTATTATTATTACCCCCCCCCCTCCCCCCCCTCCACCCCCCAAATAAGTCTTGGCCCAGCCACAACTTATTCTTGAAAAAGCATTGACCCTACCAAAATTATTTGTATACAAAGTCTATGTTCCGTCCTAGTTTGTACCGGTCCATCCCCTCAGATAAATATTGCACGGTCCCTAATTTCAAGTGTTTGTCAAATAAAAAATATTAAATATATAAACCAGAATCTTACATATTATAAAACTATTGTACCATTGCTTTATTTATAATGAATTAATCAAGTAAAGTCACCCCAAACGACCCCATACTACCCAACAGTCCACTATGTCAAATATAAGAATTTAAGCGCTTTTTGTTATTGGTAGCTAGTTTTTTTTATCTCCAATTTATACACCAATTACCATTTACAGAATAAGTAAGCGTTAAGTAATTAATTCTCCCGTGTTTCATTTCATTTTCTATATTAATTGCTTTAGAAATAACTAAATAAAATCAATCATTCATATCTATTTGACAATCTAATATTGTTGGGTGTCGTCAAAATCTATATTAAAATATATAATTTACTAATAGGTGCTTTGTTATTTAAAAATAATTAATATTCTTTGTATTACATGAAATTGAATATTTTTTTTCTCAAATTATATTCTGATATTCAAATCCCTTTACAAATATGAATGATATAGGAAAGGGTAGTAATGTGAGGGGAGACATTATTTCTGTTTGTATTGATTTATAAACGAAGTATAAAGAAATATAGATGTAAGATACAAGTAATATATGGCAGGGGCGGATCCAGGGGCGCGCGGGATGTATAAATTCACAACCAACCCGTCCTGCGGATGAGACGTAAATAAAACCGAGGTCCCGTGTTGAGAGAGTGCCACCCTCTCCGCACGTCAAAGAACCCAGTGTAACAGTTCATTATGCACTGGCAAAATTATCCGTCCCTACTCATCACCTTTCCTTGTTTCGAGTCCCGTGGCGTTTAAATTTTTAAATGTTCTTGTCCTGAATATAGCTGGGCTCTATGCTTATCTTAACATGGGTAGGCATTATATTTGTCATTATTTTACACCGAGCAACAGCGCTCAGACAACAGGAATTCCCGCGGAAAACTAGGATTGGTAATGAAGGAATTATCGACCCTTTTCACTTAGAATATTTCATCAAGATGTGATTGACTGATTGATTGGTGTTTGCTAAACGTCCAGTCAGCTATATTTCAGTTATACGCAGGATGCGAATAAGTACAATAATACATGTATATAAAAGGTATATAGAAATGAGGAAAGGGATGTGTCAACCTGGTCAACAACCTTTGACTTCCACTGAAAAAGTATGGAGAGGTTGGTAGGGATAAACATTTTATTGTTTTTTTTTGTAGCGGATACGATATCCTACTCTTTTCCAAAAGCTATACAGGAACTTTTTAGCGTGCAGGGTGCGTGGCATTGTCCAAACACGTTCCCCATTATGGTCCACGGTCAGGATGTTCACATGATAGCCTGACCACCCCCTATGGAGAGGATTCTATCTATCCACCGCCAGGGGACGCGCTGACCACATATGTGCATTGTGTCATGGCAACCCTCACCAGTTCCCAGCATTAAACTGTGTGCAACACCTATATTTTTTTTTAGAATTAATTGAAACGTTACATGATCGTTTTTTATCATAATTAAAATCATATAGTCATTATGACAGTTTGATCGGACTATTTGTGAAAGAGATATTGATTGATTTCATTTAAAATATTTCATTCAAAACCTGGTACGTCCATCTCCGCCTACATTGTGATAAAATTTATAGAAATTGTATGCTTGCTTATTTCCATATATAGATTCTAATTTCACTATGGGAATTTGATCTGACTGTTGTTGATGTAGTATTTGTCATCAGTGACTTAGAATATTTAATCTAGCAGAAATGGGGAAAAGGGGGGCGATATAGAGGAGACATTTGTTTTTGTGTCAAAAATAACGTTTATTTATTTGAACTTTTTAGTGTTTATCCTGTTGATTGTATCAGGATCAACCGTTTTCATTTTCAACATACTTTTGCTAGAAATTTATTCGGGTGAAATAGCTGTAAATGATGTTCCTGCTTATAACTTTTCTAACATTTAATCAGCAATTACCGGTTCCTGGGATCCATATAAAAAAAAACTTCTAATTATGAAACATTTCAAATCATTATATTGACAACCATTCCTTTTATGAAATAAAAAAGTATTGTCTCCCGCTGCACAATACTATACAATTGAATTTAAATAAGTAATGAGAATTTTCAACACACCTAGACAGGTAATAAACAGGTGAATAGCAACGCCGGTGTGATTATGAAAAGAATCCACAAATAGTATTATTGTAAATGAGATAATTATTTATTTAACTAGAGAATTATCAATTAATATGGTTATTGACAGTTCATAACTGCCACGGTTCTGTAAATGTGTAATACAATGGGAAAAAAACTAATACTCCGTCGACATAGTATATCCAACAGGAAAATCGTAGAACTAGGGACATAATGAATACAGAGATAATACATAACTACTTACTTTCCTGGCTCGGTACAACACTTTAAAAAAAGTGGCGGGGTTAAGTTTTATGGGCCCAAGCACCCCATCATAGTGAAATGAAGCGATCATGCAAATATATTTCCATATGACAGTAAAATGCTCGATCATCACAGATGACTGGGTGTGCAGATTTGTTGTAAAGAACGCTGGGTTTCAAATCTTAAATTTTACATAGCATATTTATTCTTTGTGACTCAAAATAAAAGTCATATGCATAATGCAAGTTGTGCAAAATAGAGCGGATGTCTTTATGACTAATGTTCTGCTCTATAAGGCATATTAGACCTTAGACGATTTTGGCTATCCTATTTAGGCCCTTTGGTTTTATTGCTACCAACAATTTAAATTATTTGGCTTTTCAATCTTTCGATTTTGAGCGTACTGATGAAGGTTATTCCAGAGACGCGTCATGCGCACTAAGTTTGATGCCTACATATTTATTTATTAATCATCATTTAATGTTAATTAGTACAGAATGACTTCGGAAGGTAAAATAGGGAACAATGGTCACTCTCAAATTCAAAAGATTGGAAACTATGTTCATTATTGAACAAAACAAGGTTAAGCTTTGAACCAATACAAATACATTCATAATACAACACAATTAATAATACAGTTGGACACATTTGATTTGATTTATTGTGTTTAACGTCACTTTCAGCAATATTTCAATATGTCATGGCGACCAGTTTTATTGGTGGAAGACGTAGGAGTACCCGGAGAGAACCACCAACCATGGGCAAGCAACTGATGCATTTTATCACTTGCGGCTGCGAGTCGAGTACACCCTTTTTTGTGATTTACAAAGCCAGGCGCCAACCCACGCCGTATTGGTGATAGGCTTGCATGAGTTGTTAGGTAATCCAACCACCTAGTTCATTGAGCCACATGGGCTCTTGGATACATTTGAGTTATATAAGTCTGCTTACATATTTGTAATAAAGAAAAGGATAAAATACATTCGTCGAGTTGTAATTTTCTGCTTCCTTAACTGGTCTTGGGCATTGGGGTTTCACAGTGGGTGACATCAATAGAAATACAACCAAACCTGCCTTAAAGGAGCACCTCTTATATAACAAATCACTATAAATAAAGGGCAGACTATTTTTTTCATATAATTTGAACCTGTATCTAAACGACACATTCTCCGGTTCTCTTGAGTGTCATTTATATACCGGTTCGACTGTATTTGTATGTACGCATTGCATTATAACACAAGATCTTAACGCATGTTAGGATTGCGCATGGCATTATAACACAAGATCTTAACGCATGTTAGGAGTGCGCATGGCATTATAACACAAGATCTTAACGCATGTTAGGATTGCGCATGGCATTATAACACAAGATCTTAGCGCATGTTAGGAGTGCACATGGCATTATAACACAAGATCTTAACGCATGTTAGGAGTGCGCATGGCATTATAGCACAAGATCTTAACGCATGTTAGGAGTGCGCATGGCATTATAGCACAAGATCTTAACGCATGTTAGGAGTGCGCATGGCATTATAACACAAGATCTTAACGCATGTTAGGAGTGCACATGGCATTATAACACAAGATCCTAACGCATGCTAGAAGTTATCAATTTTCTTTCTTTCTACGATTTGTCTATTAGATCTCGGAGCTGTTCTGACAGTGTGTGGTATTTTATTACGTCACTCTGACTCCCGTCGATGCATTTTCATATAGTGAAAATGTATAAAGATAAGGAAGCCAAGAAAAATGTCAAAAATAATTTTTTATCAATGTGTGACGTAAAAGTGCCTTTGACATTTACTCCACTGAATATGGTACTGCTTTGACGACTGTTTTACCTATTTTGTTCCTATATTTAAATACTGTTATAGTGACAGCCGGAACCTTTGAACGGTAATGAGAGCGGGAAGTTTGGCGCTTTAAAATCTGATTCAACTGACCATTTCTTTAGAAATGCCTGTACCAAGTCAGGGTCATTACGGTTTTCACAGTTTTCCGGTTGTTGACTGATTTTGTCTGTTTATATAATTATGAGTTTTGACTTTCCCTTTGTAAGATTGTTCTGAGTTCGGTAATTTTGTTATTACCCTTATTCATCAAACTTCATGAAACTTTGTAGGAGTATCCACCGTAGTGTGTGGCAGCTTTTGGGGGGTTGAACAAATTCAAAATGGCAGCCGTTGTCATGGTAACCAAGGTGCAAAAAATGTTAAATTCACTCCAAACTTCACAAATGTTTGCAGTAATGTTTTCTGTCACATCCACATCTAGTGGAACGAGATAAGCCCAAAAAATCGGAATCGGTAGGACAAACTTTGCCGCAGTTGCCATGGAAATAAAAAAGGGGGAATATAAAAAAAAATGATTTCTATCATCAAGCTTCATGGAACATCGTAGGAACGAACAGAAATTGATGAAACTTGATAGGAACAACATCCACATTTAGTGGAACGAGATCAGCCAAAAAAATCTGAATGGGTTGGATAAACTTTGCCGCAGTTGCTATGGAAGCAAAAAAGGGGAGATTTAAAAAAAGTTTGGATTCCTTTCATCAAACTTCATGAAACTTTGTAGGAATATCCAACGTAGTGTGTGGCAGTTTTTGGAGGTTGAAAAAAATCAAAATGTTGCCGTGGTAACCAAGGTGCAAACAATGTTAAATTCTCTCCAAACTTCACAAATTTTTGCAGTAATGTTTCCTGTCACATCCACATCTAGTGGAACGAGATAGACCAAAATAATCGGAATCGGTAGGACAAACTTTGCCGCATGGAAATAAAAAAGGGGATTTTTTTTTTATTTCTTTCATCAAACTTCATGAAACATCGTAGGAATATTCACTGTAGTGTGTGGAAGCTTCTGGCGTATAGATTAAATTCAAAATGGCGTTACCATGGAAACCGAGATACCAAAATAATGGGGAAGGGTGACGTCCGCTATTGCTTTGCAATGGCAATTCTAGTTTATTATTGTTATGGTATTCTATATCAGTTTGATTGATCTATTTCTTCATTTCCATCAGGTCGAAGCAGGTCCGTGCTTTGGACATGAATGTGCAGTAGGGAGCACATGTTATGTGTTAAAGAACGGAACAAAGATATGCTTGAAAACAGGTGAGTCAATGTCAAAGAGGATGTACATGAAATCACCCCAGTGGTTTTAAGCTTGCATTGTTATAGTCAATACTTATCTGATTCATACTACTGTTGTAACACCTTTCATTTGCACTTGGGAGGTTTCAGGTCTTGAAAGAAGAGTTTGAAGATACCAAATGAGTAATGAGAATCCGTAAATAAACGTTTCGATCAAGGTCACATAAAGGTGATTGTCTATCAATGTGGAAACAAAACAACAGGCGAGGCTTACGTAACATTACTGACCAATAACAACAGACCGTCTCTGTTTCTTGAGTGATGTGAATTCCTAATAAGCAAGTAACGACGGACTATTGCCATTGGTTAGTAATTTGCATAATCCCCACATGTCCCTCTTTGCTGTACATCGAAACCGAAAAGTGTAAATCCGTTGATGTGAGGTGGAACGTGTTTCAATAGGACAGACTAGGCGATCAGGTGGATAATCAGTGTCTACAGCATTGTAAACATGAAGCCGTCTGGATTATTCTGAAAATATATCCTGAAATATTATTGATTTTAAGACCTGATTGCGTGTATAGAAGCATCTCAGATTTATAATCGACAGTTCATTTCCACATAAATATACCAGAGATTAAATATTTCTATGAAATGGTAAAAGAGAAATTAAAAATGCATGATCAAAACGACATATCATTATTATTATTATTCAATCTCAGCAATTAAGGGCGAAAAAGGAAATGTAGTTATCATATTGTGCAGGAAGTTTGAAAATAACGTTTAAACAGTGATGGTCATAAATTCCACAAAAATCAACAAAGCGAACAATCGCCTTTCACCTTTCACCTTTGCTCACTGAACACAAAAAAGACCACGAAAATCCAGGTCCTGGCTTGAAAAAGGTTAAACCGGTTAATGTGGTCCGAATCCCCCCTTGATAACTGGATCTCCAACGGCAGTACATATATAAACAAACGATGCAAAACCTGATGTTTATTGTATTAAACAAAATAAAAATTCTATGGCAATGCATTACCATCCAGTTTTTGGTCAAATGATGTAACCTTACATATATCTTTGACCGTCCAATCAAGTGTAAGACAGTTAAATATATTGACCAATGGGACAACAGCTCTTGACGTGCACTCTGTTTTGATACCTAAATATTTAGTTGGCTCATCGCTGATTGGAAGGCGGAAAATATTGACCCCTGGCGTTGCGCAAAAGAAAAAAAAATTCAATTAGATTTAGATTGTATGGTAATGAAAGACTATTGTTACCGCCCAAGTGTTATGATGGCTATCGTGCTCCCTAAGAGTGAACCAGGTCGTGAGTTAGACCACCGGTGAAATCATTAACTATACAATTGCTGCTTCTGCATTAAGGAACTTAAGCACAGATTTTGGGATCTAAGTCGAGAAAATGTATCCAAATGGATCGACATCCCTAGTTTTTTGTTTTTTTGTAATTTTACGTTTTATTGTTGCCTAATTAACAATTTACATACATCATGTTCATGTCTACATAATAATTATAAATGTATACAGTTTGATCATGCAAAAGAGTTTTTCTTTTTTCTTTTAACCATGCCATATACCAACAATGTGGTACAATATATGTAATAAACAAAAAAAATTAAAAAAAACCCAGCTTTTGCAACCCCGACCCCCCCCCCCCCCCCACCCCATGCTGCTCCTTAATCCCTAGTTGTGTTGTTTCAATAATACAACACTATGAAAATGCAGGGAGTTAATTAAATATAAATTAAGCATCATCATCTCATTAACTTCTTAACTGCATCAGTGGTGTAATGGTTGGCGTGTTCGCCTACAGTGCGGTAGATCGTGGGTTCGTGCACCGATCGGGTCAAACCAAAGACTATAACATTGATATTTGTTGCTTCTCCGCTAAGCACGAAGCATTTAGGAGAAAGAGCAAAGACTTGTTGGCTCGCAAGCAAGATAATGTGTCCGAGTGGTGTAGGTGTAGGTGAATAACTTTACACTTGACCTTGAATAGCAATCACTCACTCATTCGTCCACCAAGATAATGTGTCCGAGTGGGGCGTCATGTCTACCCGCGGACTGTTGCTTCAGCGAGCTAGCACTATGGAAATCCAGCTAAGCAAACTCATCATCTGTCTCATTGAAAATTAATTTGTTCTCGTCATGATGTAGCTGCACGATTGCTCAGTTGGCGTTAAACAACAATCACTCAATTACTCACTAACCTCTTGTTCTCGTGGTGTAGGTGAATAACTTTACACTTGACCTTAAATAGCAATCACTCACTCATTCGTCCACCAAATACGTCTTTTAATTTATTTCTATGGTCACTTATGCTAATTCAAATTTGTGAAATCTTTTCACAGAATGCCTTATACCACCACCATCTGTTTTAAATGCATCAGTGATAGACACCAGAATGTTATACAAGTTGAAGGACAGTGTTCATTATGAATGTATGACTGGCTACCTACTGGTTGGGAATGATGCTGTTGTTTGTCGAGCTGGTGGCCAATGGTCAAAGGTGAATTTTGCATGCAAAGGTATGACACTATAAATTTTATTTGATACATACCCGTTATCTATAATGAACTCAGATCAGCGTCCGGACTAAAATCTGCGTCCTTCTACAATTCTCAAATCTATGGCCGATTTATTGGTTAGGGTTAGGGTCAGAGCTTACGTCAATAGATTTGAGAATTGGACGCCGATTTGATAATTTAAGAAAAGAACATAGATCTGATGTACAGATGTCTGTGACGTAGAATTCGGACATGGGTTTGAGGATTGTACGTCGATCTGAGTTTTACATATACATAGTGTGTTTCCACCAGACTACGTATCAGGTCAAGACTGTTGTGTGAACCATTATCACTAAGTGTGGCGATATCAATGAGTAGTGATGCGATTAGTTCACGCGACAGACTAGACCCGATACAAAGTTTTATATCAACGCATTTATGAAAACTATTTAATGTTAGATAAAGTCTGCTATTTTACTTACAACAGTTCTGTCTTTTTCTACGAGTCCTTTTGTTTTCTCTGCCAAATAATCTGATAGCCACGATATAATTGATTTTGGTCAAAGTGGTGATAAAGATATATCACCCTATTCAGAGGCGGATCCATGATTTCAAGCCAGTGGGGCGCACTTAAAAAAATTGCGCCGAGCGGAGGGGGGGGTTCGGAAATTTTTGGGGTATTTCGTGTGAAAAACCACGATTTTACGCCAAAAATTCTAATTTTTTCCAATTCTAGGGAGGGGGCGCGCCGGGTGCGCCACCGGGATCCGCCCCTGCTATTAAAGTGGAGATACAGATCTATTATCCTATTCCTACAGAACAACATACTGTAATTCATTTTTGAAATCTATGTTGATATGAATAATGTCACTTGTAATACCCGAGTATGAACAATTAACCTTTCTATCGTGGTCGGTTTGAAAGTGTCAAAAATCCGGAAATTGTCATTGTAAGAAGCATATGAAATCATCATAGACAGGTTTTATATGTTAATTTAAGTGTCATAGTTACTGTATATGATCTGAAAAGGGGTACTAGCAATATTTATTTAGAAATAAGCTTTGCTGAATAGTAAATCTCTTGCTATTTAGTAAATAACGAGGAAATACTAGGTAAAAACTGTATATCTAGTAAATTGTTTCCAGCAAAATTTAGTCCAATAAAATTGCTTGTGTTTAATTTTCTTTAAATGATGTCAAGAGAATATCGTCGAAGGGGTGATCTGTTTCTCTCAATCCCATTATTCCTTTGATATGCTATTTCTGAACTTGTGGTTCCTATCAGGATTTTCCTGACAGAGCGCTACTACTAACAAGAATGTTTCTGAAACAATGTTTCCTAGTGGTTAGGTGGAAATCGTCACTTTTAAAGTTTCACAGCCGCCATCATGACTGGGTTTCCGTTAACCACTACAGAATACCTGTATCACAGATGATCACAGATATTTTCTGTATGTCGTAATATTTCCGTCGTATATCATCGGATATTTAGCAAGAGTAGCACCAAAATGTGTCACTATTGGAGAAGGAATTATTCACATTTCAGGAGCATCTCAGCTAACCCCCGATTTCTAGTGGGGTTAATGTTGATCAATCGTTAGATTTCCGTGGAACGTTTTTCCAGACCACTTGAAAACAGCAACACGAACCCCAACCAAGTCCGGGGTGGAATAGTGGCATAAGTTGTCAATGTAACTAATGCTCCAATCCAACCTTGTGTTGTATACCCAATCACTGCTTCCAATACTGAGCAACATTAACAAAACCGCTTTCCTCTTTCATGACTAATCAATGGACGAGTTTGACTAGAGTAAATAGTAAGACGCTCACCACGTGAGTTCGAACCCGTTCATGGCGAGGAGTACTCGATGCTACGCTATGTGATCACATTTGTCAGTAACTTGTGACAGATCATTGATTGGTCGGTGGTTTTATCCAGGTACTACGGCTTCCTCCACCAAAAAAGCTGACTTTCAAGATATAACTGAAAGAATGTTGAAAGTGACGTTTAACACCATAAACGTAAACCTTTAATAGAGCAGAAACTTACCCAGTCGGAGAGCACCCCTAGTGTTAGTGAGATTCGCGTTGCTCAGTCTTTAGTGTGTTTTCTAGTGTTTTGTAGATCATTGTTTTCCCCCATTTCTTTCGGATATTGCAATGTTTGGCCTTCTACGATGTACGACCTTTGATTACCCCCTCTGGTATCTTCAATGTCTACTTCCAATTGGAACACAATGCATCTTTCTTGTATTATTAATGTATGAACAGTATATTACATGAATGTATTGAATTATATTTTTTAGACTGTGGCCCACCTCTTGTTTTAAGTAATGCCCAGGTCAACATTTACACGGGCTCAACGATAGGTAAAAACGTATTCTACAAATGTGACCCGGGATACCAAGAAGTGGGTCCATTAGGGTCAACATGTAAAAGTGACATCACGTGGACAATGCTATCCAATGAATGTCTACCGCGTAAGTATAATCTATTTTTTAGCAGAGAATCAAGAATAGCTTGAGCATATTTCAGTTGCCATGTGCATCCTCTGGCATAATCTTTAGCTTGTTAAAGTGATCAAGAAGAGGAAGATTAAAGCAGATTACGAAGTTCCGAAAGGAATATACGAATAACCGAATGTTTTATTACGTAGAAGTTGACACATATTGAATCATATTACGAAGTTCCGAAGGATTATTTGAGTACCTTGATGAAGGTTATTCCAGAAGTGCGTCGTGCGCAGTAAATTTGATACCCACGTTTTTATTATAAAACGACAGCAGTACAATCATAAATGTCAATCAAAGGAAATGAACGAAATATTACCACTTGAAATATTAGTTAGATCTGTTACTAACATTGTCATATTGCAGTTAGATCTGTTACTAACATTGTCATATTGTAGTTAGATCTGTTACTAACATTGTCATATTGTAGTTAGATATGTTACTAACATTGTCATATTGTAGTTAGATCTGTTACTAACATTGTCATATTGTAGTTAGATCTGTTACTAACATTGTCATATTGTAGTTAGATCTGTTACTAACATTGTCATATTGTAGTTAGATATGTTACTAACATTGTCATATTGTAGTTAGATCTGTTACTAACATTGTCATATTGTAGTTAGATCTGTTACTAACATTGTCATATTGTCATTTTACAGGTTTATTTTTGTTCATTGATCCATTTTCATGTATAGATCTATTTGAAAGCTATCTAATTTGTGTTTATTTTGTATTTCTTGTTTTAGTACTGATTTTCCGCTTGAAAATACTGTTCAACATTTGGTATTTGTCTGAATATGATTCAATGTCTTTTGCAATTTTAAATCAAGTCTAATTCAGTTTGCAGAACAGCAATAAATGCGCGGTTCCTTTTCTTGAATGTGTGTCCAAATGTAATGTTGGATATTCTCTCATTTTCATTTTCATCCATATATTTTTTGACTACTGCATTATCAATGCTGTATTAGGTTAAATGCAGAAACATCAAAGTAGAGTGAACAACTCATTTGCTCTACATATGACGAGGAAATCGGATAGTATGCTTACTCTGAGATTTGCATATTTCGCAACCGTAAGATTAACCGAGTCATCATGTTGTAACTGGGATATTGCTCAAACACGAACTCAGATTAGGATTATTGGTGGTTTTCATCACTTTTAGCAATTTGTCAGCTATATTATGACTACCAGACCAGACTTGATGGGGGACTAAGTCCAAACAGATATATAAAAAATTGACCGGTGTAACCCTCGGCTATGAGTTGATAAGTGTCTGGAAACCTTAAGCACTTGGTGTGGGTTATGAGGTTCGAGGTGTATAGCTTATATATTGCGCAATTAATGCTTATTTCTTTTCGTCATTACATAATGTATTTTGTCATTTATGAACCCATAGTCATTAATAAGACTGATTTATAGTATCATTACTAAGACTGATTTATGACAATTATATTTTGGAACTGTTACGACAGAATGTTTTTTCTATATATTCCATTTTTGTATATATAAAATGAAATGCATCCGTCTATAGTAGAATAACGCATATTTAATTTATTTCTATTTTTAGAATGTGCCCCTTTCCCTGATTTCCCGAATTCAGTACGGATTACTCAGGGAGATAAGAGAATGCTTCATGTCACAGCTAACTTTTCATGCAACATTGGATATGAACCGCAATTCTTTTCGGTTACGTGCGTTGACAACCTATTATCAAATGATACATTGGTGATTTGGTCAGACCCGACTGAGAATTGCGCCAAAGGTATGTTGTTTCACACTGATATTGTAGCATAACCCAAGAAGTTGGATTGTAACATAGACAACCACGACAACACACACAGTTTCTCTTACCAACATCAAATTCCAATAGACATAATAACGTGGCGGGGTTAAAACGCCTAATGATATTCCAATTCCAATTTACAACCAAAAGCGGTTGATTTTCTATTTAACTAATTATGAACTTTTAGCACAGCTTTCGTGAATATCCTTTGTGAAGTATATTTTTTTGTATAAAATATGTGAATTTAGAGCAATAATAATAGTGTGAAATTATCGTTCTATTTAAAATAAATAAACTTCATTGTATTGTTTAATCCCGCCAGATTTATGTTCCTGTCTCAAAACAAGACCTTGATTTTTTTCGGTTTCTGTCGTTTTCGTCGCTATGTTTTTGTCAATAATCTAAGCTAATTAATTACTCTCCATCAATTTATTTTTCTGAGTACGGAAGACAGCAATAGAATTAATTAAGTTCCATTTAATTGCACGTACGATCTGGAATATAATGCCGTCACAATGGTGTATTTTACGACATTTTCTCAATGTTGCGCTATTTTAGTTTATGTTCTTCAAATATTGATGAGACAACAACACTTTGTGCCTAAGTATGAATGCCATGGTTGAAGCAGTAGATGTGTATATTCTCGACTCAATAAACCCCAGATTAATATCTATGAATATATATTATATTACCTAGTTTCTGGGAATTTTGAGGTCAACATGTGGGGTTTTATATTACAGTACGTACTAAGAATTCTATACAGGATATTTTTACTATTGGGTTTTGTCGTCCGAGTTACTTGTTTTGTATTCCCTCTCAAAATGTCTAGGTGTTTACCTTTGCTCAAGTTCAAGATTAGGACTCAGTGTCCATTACTCCCATTTGCTTCAGTTTGTCAGTGACTTGAGACAGGTCGGTGGTTTTCTCTGGGCACTCCGGTTTCCTTCACCATTAAAACTGACCGCCACGACATAAATGAAATATTGTTTAAAGTGGCGTTAAACACCATAAACCAAACCAAACCAAACCACCAACCCATATGTTTTGTAGGGGGTTCATGTTTTACTTATGTTATTTGTATTTATTTACTATATATACGTATGTCCAACACAATTTCCATATCAAATGATATTCGTATCATTTAACAGTAACACGACGGGTGTGACTTGTGGAGCAGGAGCTGCTAACTTCCGGAACACCTGATTTCACCCACGGGTTTTAGTGGGGTTTGTGTTGCTCGATCTTTAGCTTTCTGTGTTATGTTCTGTAGATCAATGTTTGCCATTATGTTATCTGTCCTTATTCGATTTACGGCTTCTCATTACCCCTTTGGTATCTTTTTTTTTCACTATTCACTAGGGTTGATATTTCACCCACATGTGGAAAACACGTGCATGACCACATCATTCCTCTAAGAGGGAATATTTGTCTTCATAAAACTAGTTGACCCTGTCACCTTTTATTGAATTGCATTGAGTAAGTCAGGAAGGTAAGTGGTCATGTATTTGTGTTTTAAGGGTACTGATGTTACCTCTGTGTTTATGGTTTTCCTATTAGATTTAGGAACTGTTCTGACAGTGTGGTATTTTTATTTTCCTATTAGATTTTAGAACTGTTCAGACAGTGTGGTATTTTTGTTTTCCTGTTAGATAAAGGTAATAACAAAATTACCGAACTCCGAACAATCTTACAAAGGGAAAGTCAAAACTCATAATTATATAAACAGACAAAATCAGTCAACAACCGGAAAACTGTGAAAACTGTAATGACCCGGACTTGGTACAGGCATTTCTAAAGAAATGGTGGGTTGAATAAGATTTTCAGGCGCCAAACCTCCCGCTCTCATTACGGTTCAAAGGTTCCGGCTGTCACTGTAACAGTATTTAAATACAGGAACAAAATAGGTAAAATAGTTGTCAAAGCAGTACCATATTCGGTGACGTAAATGTCAAAAATATTTTTACGTCACACATTGACAAAAATATTTTTGACATTTTTTACTTCTTTATCTTTATACATTTTCACTATATGAAAATGCATCGCTTATAATTTTTTCTGCAGAGACGGAATATATTTCGACAAGATATTGGTATCCGAAAATAAACTTTTTAAGAGATCGAATAAGGCGAATCTTTTTCTAGCCCTGGTCCAGTAGCCTGTTTCTCAGATGAAGATGACGTTTCAGGAAATCAGAATAATTGCTACTGACCCTTGCATAGCGAATCAATTGCGAGATGTAAACACCATATGCAGGTGAAGCTGGTATATTGCTGCACATGTTTGGAAAATTTATGATTTTAACTTCCAGCTCTAGGAACTGTTCTGGCAGTGTGGTATTTTTGTTTTCCTATTAGATTTAGGAACTGTTCTGACAGTGTGGTATTTTTATTTTCCTATTAGATTTTAGAACTGTTCTGACAGTGTGGTATCTTTGTTTTCCTGTTAGATTAAGAACTGTTGACAGTGTGGTATTTTTGTTTTCCTATTAGATTTAGAAACTGTTCTGACAGTGTGGTATTTTTGTTTTCCTATTAGATTTAGGAACTGTTCTGTCAGTATGGTATTTTTGTTTTCCTATTAGATTTTAGAACTGTTCAGACAGTGTGGTATTTTTGTTTTCCTGTTAGATTTAGGAACTGTTCTGACAGTGTGGTATTTGTATTTTCCTATTAGATTTTAGAACTGTTCTGACAGTGTGGTATCTTTGTTTTCCTGTTAGATTTAGGAACTGTTGACAGTGTGGTATTTTTGTTTTCCTATTAGATTTAGAAACTGTTCTGACAGTGTGGTATTTTTGTTTTCCTATTAGATTTAGGAACTGTTCTGTCAGTATGGTATTTTTGTGTTCCTATTAGATTTTAGAACTGTTCAAACAGTGTGGTATTTTTGTTTTCCTGTTAAATTTAGGAACTGTTCTGGCAGTGTGGTATTTTTGTTTTCCTATTAGATTTAGGAACTGTTCTGACAGTATGGTATTTTTGTTTTCCTATTAGATTTTAGAACTGTTCAGACAGTGTGGTATTTTTGTTTTCCTGTTAGATTTAGGAACTGTTCTGGCAGTGTGGTATTTTTTTTTTCCTATTAGATTTAGAAACTGTTCTGACAGTATGGTATTTTTGTTTTCCTATTAGATTTTAGAACTGTTCAGACAGTGCGGTATTTTTGCTTTCCTGTTAGATTTAGGAACTGTTCTGGCAGTGTGTTATTTTTGTTTTCCTATTAGATTTAGGAACTGTTCTGACAGTGTGGTAATTTTATTTTCCTATTAGATTTTAGAACTGTTCAGACAGTGTGGTATTTTTGTTTTCCTGTTAGATTTAGGAACTGTTCTGGCAGTGTGGTATTTTTGTTTTCCTATTAGATTTAGGAACTGTTCTGACAGTGTGGTATTTTTATTTTCCTATTAGATTTTAGAACTGTTCTGACAGTGTGGTATCTTTGTTTTCCTGTTAGATTTAGGAACTGTTGACAGTTTGGTATTTTTGTTTTCCTATTAGATTTAGAAACTGTTCTAACAGTGTGTTATGTTTGTTTTCCTATTAGATTTTAGAACTGTTCAGACAGTGTGGTATTTTTGTTTTCCTGTTAGATTTAGGAACTGTTCAAACAGTGTGGTATTTTTGTTTTCCTATTAGCTTTAGGAACTGTTCAGACAGTGTGGTTTTTTGTTTTCCTATTAGATTTAGGAACTGTTCTGACAGTATTGTATTTTTGTTTTCCTAATAGATTTAGGAACTGTTCTGACAGTGTGGTATTTTTGTGTTCCTATTAGATTTAGGAACTGTTCTGACAGTGTGGTATTTTTATTTTCCTATTAGATGTTAGAACTGTTCAGACAGTGTGGTATTTTTGTTTTCCTGTTAGATTTAGGAACTATTCTGACAGTGTGGTATTTTTGTTTTCCTATTATATTTTAGAGCTGTTCTGACAATGTGGTATTTTTGCTTTTCATTCTCTTTCTACGACTTTCTTATTATATTTATGAGCTATTCAGCCATTGTGGTGTTTTATTTAATTGTCATTTTGCAGTTGACTGTGGTCCACCATTGGATATTGTAAACGCTAATTATGGATCAGTAAATGTAACAACATACCTGGAAACTATACTGTACACCTGTGATAATGAGATGACAATGGCAGGTGATATCTATAACAGTACCTGTCAAGCCAATAAAACATGGACTGAAACAAACTTCCTTTGCTCAGGTGAGTTACTGGTTGTAAAGAAGACATAGATATCTAATTTAGTGCGCATGACGCGTTTCTGGAATAATCGTCATCTGATATACTCATTATCAAAAGATCGCAAAGTCAAAAAATGTAAATATAAATATAGCTTGTCAAATTCAGTGCGCATGACGCGTTTCGGGAATAATCGTCATCTGGTATACTCATTATCAAAAGATCGTAAAGTAAAAAAATGTAAATATAAATATAGGTGTCAAATTTAGTGCACATGACGCCAATCTAATTAAGAGCCCGGCATCCGAGAATTATTTCGATTCTAACAGGACATTTACGGTAATTTTATGCAATCAAGCGTATTTTTGGGCGCTGTTCCAATTACCTCCCGTTATTATTTACAAGAAAATATAACGCTACAGAAGCTGCTCCAATTACCTCCGCTATTATTTACAAGAATATATAACGCTACAGAAACGTTATAAAAATTGATAACGATCAAAAATTAGTTTCATCTGATTTTTTTGGTATATTTATTATTCTTATTCTTTTAATTTAACATGCATAAAGTACAACTATGCAAAATACGCTGTCAATTAGATATGCCTTCTGCGCTTGTCCTAGGGTGTTCTGTGCTATTTAGAGTCCTCTATTGTTTTTAAAGCGAAAGTAGCACGCCGTGTTAGAATTAAAATTAGATCTTGAATTGCCCCTTTTTTCTGTTATGTCGCGCATATCAGAAAAAGGGGGGAATTTAATATCTAATTTTACTTAGAGTGGCATGACGAGTTTCTGGAATAATCGTCATCGGGTATACTCAAAGTCAAAAGATTGGAAATCAAAGGACAAAATCAGGATAACCAAAATCGGCTAATATTACCATTGTCTGGAGATAGTGTACATTTAGGAATTGTAAATTCCATATATAGATTGATTTAATTATTAGTGTTTATCGTCACGTCAGCAGTTTTTCAGCTATATCATGACTTATGGAGATAACGGGGGAAGATTGATGGTTGTTCCGAACTATGCACTGAAGCATATTTTAATCGACTGCGTAGATGTAACTAATATTCGTTCGTCCTTCTATAACGTCATCATTTTATCTTCTTTGCTTACAAATGTCGCAGGCGACACACTTTTGAAAGTTTTAAAAGAAAGATACAATTAGTGTTAAGACTTTGGTTTAACGCCATTTTCAACAATATTTCAGTAATAACGTGGCAGTCAGCTTTATTGGTAGAGGAATTCGCAGTACCCTAGTTTTAAACGAAATTGAAATGTATGCAAAAATATACATAGCATACCCTCTAAATAATAACCGGTTGTTTTATAGATGAATATGTGTGAGCATACTGGTGTCGGACACAAACTGTGGGTTTTTTCTTCAATGGAAGAAATTCTGCAAATCTAGAATTTTTGATAGATAAAACGTCATCAATATACCTGTATGTGAAATTAAAGGCTCTAGCCTCATGAATCTTCTTATCTTTTACAAGCTTTTGAAGAAACTCCGACTCATATGAGTATAAAAATAAATAGGCTAGAAGAGGGGCACAATTCGTACCCATTGGTATGCCGACGGACTGCTGAAACAGTGTTCCTCCAAAGGAGACAAATATGTTATCGATGAGGAACTCCAGCATACTGATCACCTATTCCTCGGAGTAGCATGTTTTACCTTTTTGAATTTTCTTTCAAAAATATGTGGAATTGTAGCCTAACACAATACATTTTGAGCCATAGTTTCTATGACTAAAAGCTTTATGAATTGTTTCTTTTAAGCGGGTTTTTAATTTGTCATGCGGTAGGGTGGTATATAGAGTTGAAAAATCTAAAGTTTCGATGGAGGATACCTGAGAGAAAGATGTTGATTTCAGGTTATCCAAAAGATCTTTAGAATTTTTCAAAATCCACATGTGATTTATGCCACTACGCGAGTAAACAGTTTCACAATATTTCCGTTGTCCCTCTTTTACTGCAGACAGAATCCTTGTCAGGTGAATAGACAATTCTTTCGTCGAACAAGTTGATGATCCCGCTATGTACCTTTCTTTGTATGGTGTCTTATGGAGTTTAGGTATCCAATATAAATAGGGTAAATCCTCAGACACTTTACCAGAGGGAATGTTTAAAGAGGTCATGCATGATCTGTGGTTAGCTAAGATTTCATCTTTGTCGAACGAAGTTGGTTTGTATGTGGTATTGCTAGAGGTGTTGCTATTTATGCCTAATTCCTTGATTAGGCATTCGAAGTAATATGATTTACATACAAACACGATATTGTTGGAAGCCTTGTCCGCAGGAACGACAACATATTTGTCATGAAGAGAGGAAAGACACTTAACAGCTTCTTGGTCTTTAAATACAGACTTAGGTAGACTATTAACACAATTTTTGAGTTTGTGAATCCGACCTTGTACTAGAGACCTAATTGTTCTAACCCAGTCTGACAAGGACTCTAACTCAGGATCTTGGTCTACTTCTCTCTTGATCCACCTTCTGGCATAATCTTCAACAGCATCCATAATTATCTTGAAATTATGTTTCCAATTGATGTGTTGAGGTTCTCTGAATTTAGGACCATGAGAAATCACCTTTCGGAGACTCTCATGTTGAATGATATTCAGATCACCAGTGATTACATGTCCAGATGGGTTGCATTGAAAAGGAGAGTGGGAGCAGTCACAAGTCAGAGGGTTCTTAAGGTAATCTTCTATGTTAATATCTTGCAATGCTTCTTTGTAGTTGAAAATAATTTTACGGCCAATGCTGTTAGTGTAGCAATAGGAGACAATGGGAACAGATTGATTTTTGAAATATGGTGGAATTTCTTTAGCGACCTCTTTTCTATTAAGAATGTTGCTGATGTTAATAGCATCGATTCCTTTGTTAGCAAACGGAATATGGAGGAATTTTCTGTTGTTATCATGAAGAGGTTCAGATCGAACTGGCTTAAAAAGACGAAAGGACGCCACGTCACATATAATACTAGACAATCTGTACTTAGGAGAAAAATGATCTACGCCTCCTTTGTCAAGTCCAAGATCCCTAAGATCTTTGAGATAGTTTACAGGTAGTGAAAATAAGATTGTACTAATATAATGAATTCCAAGAGGTTTCTGTATATTAGAAAGTAAATCATTAAAAGTATCTTGTAACGTTCTTGGTTTAGAGGAATTTTTAACATTAGGATGTTGAATTATGTGATAAAGTTTGTCAGTGACTTGCCAAAGGTCCGTGATTTTCTCCGGATACTCCAGTTTCCTCCAACAATAAAACTGACCGCCACGATATAACTGCAATATTGTTGAAAGTGGCGTAATTCACCATAAAACAAACCAAAACATAGATCGCTTAGCTCTGAGTGATTGTGTATTCAACGTAGCTGCTTTAAAATATTAAATTCATGAAAGTTAAATTCGTGATCTAAATATTTTTTGTAGGCTGTGGAGAATTTCCAGTTCCGGTTGGAGCAGTGGACATGACCGTTTTCCGAGGTGTTTACAGTAGTATTAGCTTGACTTGCACTGACGACTATATAGCAACCGGAAGTTTGAATGTTAAATGTGAAACTGGCACGTGGGATATCGGTAATTTTACTTGCTGGTGGAAAGGTTTGTTTCTATTATACATAATATCTTGTTGTTATCGTGCTGTTTGTCGCTATGGAACCGATTTGTCACAATTAGTAGCAATAAGCAAAATATAATACTGCAAATGTCAAAACGTACCACGCTGTTTATCTATGATGCCTTTGTACAATTGGGAAAGTGGTAAGTAGCAATTAAAATTATTAACGAATTGTCTCACAATTTTACTGGTACCATCATGTTTGCCAAAAAGGAACATATTGTGCTATAATATGTTTAATGATTGTGCAGCTGTCGCTTCTAAAGAAGTACTTTTTTGTTTATTTCTTGAGAAGAAATATTATTGGTTCCACTACTTTTTGTGTTGGTAAGTAGATAGGATTCTGATTATTTCGGAAAGTGTCGGACATATAAAGCAAGTCAGGACCTGGATTTCCAACGTCATATGTGGTTGTTTTTTGTGTGTGTGTATTCAGTGTGATTATTCGTTTTGTTGATGTTAGGTTGCATTGTTGATATTCACTGTTTAAGCTTTCTTTTCATAACTGCATATTCGTGGATCTTAAATTTCGAGGGTTGCCTATAAAATATATATTTGTGGTTTCCTTGGTGCGTTGAATCCGAATTGCCAACATGAAAGAAAAGGAATTGTATTATTGTAAACTACCTATTAGATCTTGTGCTCTTCCTGAAAATAAGAAGAAAACATTCTACCTCGCTGGGGTCTTAAATTTCTGAATTGGTTCGCCTACGAAATCCAGAAAAATATATACGCACGAATAAACATTTTCCAAATGAAAACAGGGAAAATCCATTTTCTTATTTCAGATTGCGGTGAACCATCTGCTCTACCCGGTGCACAACGTACATTTTCTGGAACTGAAGTAGGATACGTGGCGACTCATTCCTGTAGTGATGGCTATGTTGACGTAGCTAATGTGGTGACAGTAGAGTCTACATGTTTACTTGGCGGGAATTGGTCTACCGTCTTCATTAATTGTTCAAGTATATATGTATTACCATCTCGGACAGCTTATATTTCAATAGTATACTATTGTGTGTTCTCCACGTTTGAACTTCTAAGAGCCATACCTTGTTTCAATTGTCAAATTATTTTTTCTTCATCTTTTGATAATATAAAATAGTCTTACTCTTAGATAACACTACATATATTATTTTGTAATAGAACATTATGTATGTTTTTTTTGTAATTAAAGAAAGTAGCTAATCTGATACAAGATTTCGGAAGCAACATGCTATATCACCTCACCGTTTCATTGGACGATAGACTCCGCAGACGACAGTAGCACGTGGAACTTTTGTGGATAGACTGTCTCATTAAATTTGATAACTACGTTTTTATTACTATCACTGGTTCGATACCTCTGCTGGTGGACTATTAGTCCCCGAGGGTATCATCCGCCCAGTAGTGAGTGTTTCGGCACTGACATGGTTTTCCAGAGATATTTATTATTGAAATTTACAGTTCCTAATTAATGTTATCATTATCAAATCTAAGGTTCTCCTCCTTCAGGCAAAAATGACCTTAGCAGATTTTGGCTATCCTGTTTAGCCCTTTGATTTTGGCTATCCCGTTTCGGCCATTCGGTTTATTGTTCCTAAACACGTTTAAGTTTTTAGGCTTTCTAATATTGCGTCATGCGCACTAAATTTAATATCTACGTTTTTATCACATAGGCAAGTTCCATGTACCAAAGAATTAATTTTATTTGTTTTCAGGAAATTGCTATTCGCCTCCAGCAATGCAAAACGCACACCATTCATCTAATATTACGACATACTATGGGTCAGTGGTATATTACACATGTGAAAGTCGTTTTACCATGGTTGGTGATCGAAGCTACTCCACTTGTTTAGTTAACGGTACTTGGATAAGTCCTGACTTTGAGTGTGTCCGTAAGTACATTTTATTTTCAGTAAAGCAATGTTATATAATAGTAGAGTAAATGGTTTGACAGGATGATATTGCTTAGGCAAATGGAATTTTAATAAGTTTGAAGACATCAAACGAGTAAACAGAAACCGTCAATAGTCAGTCTCTAGAATTTATTCAAAGATATTGAAGAGGTAATCGGAAGCAGTAATACGAATAAGGACAGACAATGGCCAAAAGAAAAAGGCTAAACAATGATCAATAAAATATTACCTAGAAAACTAACGATTGGATAAAACGAACCTCACTAAAAACCGGTGTTGAACCCGCTCCACTGGTATGGGAAAAGGGGTGTCGATGACATAGGAAAGAAAATACTGACATTCAAATGCATATGGTATATAATATATAATTGATGCCATTAGAATCGGCTTCACTTATTCAGTTGCTTTCATCATACATTATCTAATTAATAGTAAATAGTAATACATAATAAAATGAGGAGCGACACGGACTTCACCAACTTTACGGAATAGGATTAATACAATATCAACTTATTTCCCAATCCTATTAATACAATATCAACTTATTTCCCAATTCTATTAATACAATATCAACTTATTTCCCAATCCTATTAATACAATATCAACTTATTTCCCAATCCTATTAATACAATATCAACTTATTTCCCAATTCTATTAATACAATATCAACTTATTTCCCAATCCTATTAATACAATATCAACTTATTTCCCAATCCTATTAATACAATATCAACTTATTTCCCAATCCTATTAATACAATATCAACTTATTTCCCAATCCTAATAATGCAATATCAACTTATTTCCCAATCCTATTAATACAACAATCCTATTAATACAATATCAACTTATTTCCCAATCTTATTAATACAATATCAACTTATTTCCCAATCCTATTAATACAATATCACTTAATAGCATTGTACCATGTACATATATAGTTTGCCCCTTCGGAATTCTCTAACGTTTATCGCTCAATAGTGTAGTTTTATATTGAATTAATAAATGGGATATGCTTAAGCTAGTCAATAGAACGTTTTATTACTAAATGAAAAAATAATATTAATACAGAAATAACCATTAATAATTTTTGTCTTGTTTTTTTTAGCTGACTGTGGACTTCCTGCAAATGTTTCCAATGCAAAACAACTTTTGTATAACAGTACCTTGTTTATGTCTGGTGTAAGGTACGAGTGTGTGGAAGGCTTTACATTGATTGGTGAACCATTGATCACGTGTCAGGATAACTCTGTATGGACATCAGCAATGTTTATGTGCGTCGGTAAGTATATAATAAAATGAAAAGTAAAAATACCACACTGTTGGAACAGTTCTAAAATCCAATAGATAAATGGCCGAAACATAGATCAAATCGATACCCTAACACACCTGTACATGACCGCTTACGTTCTTGGCTTTGCTGAGGCACTTCAATAAAAAGTGGCGGGGTTAAGCTAGTGCAATATGACCAGATCTCCCCCTGGGCTAAATGATGCTGTCATGTAAATGTTTGTCACGTGTGAGTAAAATGTTAACCTTCAGATATAATTGGGTGAACAGTTTCATTATAAAGAACGCTATAATCTTGAACATTATGCATAATAGATTTAATCTTCGTGACACAGAATGTGTCATATGTATAAAACGAGCTTGAAGATTCCGAAGGGGTAATCAGAATTGGTAAATCAAAGAAGAACAGACAACACAATGGCCAAGAGAAAAAGCATAAAAGGACAAACAACGATCTACAAAACATTCATATAAAACTAAAGATCGAGTATAACAAACCCCACTAAAACCGGGTGTGAACTCAGGTGCCCCGGAAGGATAAACAGTTCCTGCTCCATTAGTTCTTTTAGATATTAAAAATGCATACATAATATTATTTGCCTGGTTATATGTTGTCTGACGACTGAAACATTTTCTGTGTAGTATTTTCTCGAGCATTGTTTGTCTTTTGTTCTTTTTCTTCTGGTCATTTGAATAAATACTTCTGATTATCATCTTCAAAATGTTCTAATAGAAAGTCAATAGACTGACATGTCGATGAGAATCGATTCGACAAAACTTATTCATTTCATTTTTTTATATAGATGATGGTTTATTTAATTGTGTTGTATTTCTATCACCAATATACTTTGAAATCAACACCATGTACGTACAAAATTCTTACAAGACGGGATGATTTTAATTTCATTTGTCACTTTGAAAATAATAATTAAGTTAAGCAGTTCAACGAAGGTGGCTTCACTTAAAAATTAATAGCTTACAATGAGAAAGGCACGTCTTCATTCCAAAACAAAAACATTTAGTAAGAATTTACTAATATTCGTCAGTATTCATTAATTATTAAACCCAGTCTGATAAAAACATATATCCTTACTTCCAGTTGAACTTTAGATAAAACTTAATGACCGAAATTTTCTAATAAAAAAGGATATCTTAATTAAAAAACAACAACAAAACAAAACAAAACAAAACAAAAATAAACAAACAAAACAAAACAAAAAACATTTAGTATGAAATAACTTATATGTATTAATTATTAAGGGCAGTCTGATTAAGAACGCATTTAAATACAAAATACCTCAGTAATTCGGACACATTTCGATGTAACCATACATCCGAATGACCATTAGACTAACTAGTGGAGCTGATTCTGGTAAACAAATTATCTTTTTAGCGCATGCCATTGCACGAACCACGCTAAAAATCTCAGGTTCTCCGGAATGGTGGGCAGTTCCTTTTTGTTTTCTTTATATGTTTTTGATTGGTATTAAGCCTGTGGTTAATTATGACAAGAAGTTAGTGTAATCTCTCTTCTAACTATTCATTTAACATCGATTAAATGACCTTCAGCCGAATTTTGCTATCCTGTTTAGGCCTTGTGGTTTTATTGCTCCCAAATATTTAGATTATTTGACTGTCCAATCTTTCGATTTCAAGCGTACCTGATGAAGATTATTCCAGAAACGCGTCGTGCGCACTAAATTTGATATCTACATTTTTGATAAAATACCATCCATATTATCAAGAAGAGTTTGAAAAAATCAAAGAGGCTATCATAATCCGTATATCGAAGAAGAACAGACAACACAATAACCAAAAGAAAAAGTACAAAAGGAAAAACAACGATCAACAAAACATACAAATAAAACTAAAGATGGAGTAACACGAAACCCACTAAAAACCGGAGGTGAACTCAGGTGTTCCGGAACGGTAAGCAGTTCCTGCTCCACTAGTGACACCCTTCGTGTTAATCAAGTTACAAACCCGGTGATAAGTCATGAAGTGTTTACGACAAGTGGAACATATCGTGGTCATTTGTAACATAGATATTCCATAGCGGTCAACCAAGTCGTGGTGACGACCGTAAAACTTTCGAAGTGATAACTTCAACTTAACTAAAAGGAACCATTGGCTCAGTAGCTTCCATGTTAGCAGCAATCCTCTATCAAGGAAGTCCTGATAGGAACCACAAGCGCTGGAATATCGTATCAACTGAGAGATATATACTCCATATGCAGGTGCTGCTGGAATATTGCTACATATGAATGGAAAGTTCACAATGGGAAAATTGAAATCATCTCTTTTGTCGAAATGTTTCGTTCTTAACCTCCCATCAGTGTCAATTTCTATGTGTAGGTCAAGGTATGAAGCAGAAGTATCTGTATTTGTGGTATCCTTTATTTCAAGCTCAATGTGATAGATGCGATCAACGAAATCACCAAGCCTAGAATTATTTAGTGAAAGGACATCATCTGTATAGCGGAACGTGAAATTTAAGGATCGGGCTAGTTTATTTTCGTTTTTCTTGAGAAGCCCATGTATGAAGTCTGCCTCATACGAATAAAAGAACAAATCGGCGAGAAGAGGAGCACAGTTTGTGCCAATAGGTATGCCGACTGTCTGGTGAAAAACACGTCCACCAAAGATAACAAATATGTTGTCAATCAAAAACTCGAGCATGTTGATGATATCAGTTTCAGAGAACTCTTTGGTAGAATCAGAGTGGTTGTTTTTTTTTTCAAAATAAGATCGGTCCCTTCCTAGTACAAGGTATTTTTATCTACGTTGGTCATTCTTCTTTATGAAACACAGATGGACCAACTCCCTTAATTTGTCCTTCAGCTTAAGAGTGAGGAATAGGAAAAGATTGAAGATACCAAAGTGGTAATCAGACCCCGTAATTCCAAGGATAGACATTCAATGACCAAATTAAAAGAACAAAGAAACAAGCAGTGTTCTACACAACATTACACAGGAAACAAATATTTAGCAAAACGAACCACACTAAAACCTCAGGTGCTTCGGAAATGAAAGCAGTTCCTTTCTGTCTTCTGTATGTTTTACATTGGTAATAAACCCGTGGTAAGCTATGATCTAAAGTTACTGTAATCTCTCTCTTCGAACGATTCATTTAACATCGCTTAAATACTATCTTAAAACAAATTACTGTTATATGCTTAGTTATGGCAATCTTCTTTTCTCTGAGGTTGACAAGATATTTCCTCTGGATACACCCCGTGATCCCCCCACCCCGCTTCACCCACCACATGTACAGGTGTAATACCACTAAACATGAGTATCAGTCGACAAAGATGTATGAGACAGTAGTACGTAAACACATAAAGGATTCCTACATTATTGGATAAAAAATAAACTCTATTAGATACTACAAAATACTGAATGTCAGCAGAAACCTACAGATTATAGGATAATCTTAAGCCCATATTTACTGTCCTTTGATATGGTTTTAAATAAATAAAATATGATTGAATTGGAAAGAAACCACCTGAATTTGTGTTAAATCGAAAGTGAAAGTAGGATTTTTGACGGTAGACATCTTCGGACTGTCTGTTTTTTCTTATATGCCATTAAATGTATGTTGATTTTCGGAGTTGAGCTTCCAATTAGGTATCCCTTCCATGAGATATGAGTGTCACTTAGATTAAGCTTAAGATGAATCCTGTATGAAAGCTCAAAAAGATTTTATTTAACATAGAAGGCTATGGAGAATTCTTTAGGGGCATTACTCCTACAACTGAGCACATAGATATAATGTTTAAGCAGTATTTTGAAAGTTGCGTTGAACACCCATATATCAACTTTATGCTTCGTAATATATAATAGTGGGAATAAAATGCTAGTCTACCTTGGGAATAAAATGCTAATCTACGGTTTATAACTTTCAGAATGTTCATATCCGCCATATTTGAACGACACTTCAATACAAGTGACCTTGGAGACGGGTTCACCACACGTCTTGTATAGCTGCAATAATGGCGAAAATGTGATTGGTAATGGTGAGATCACGTGTCAAGGCAACCAAGCATGGTCAGAACCGTTGTTTTTCTGTTCTGGTAAGTATATATCAACAGTGTAATCAAATAAAGTCCACCTTCGTTATCTCGCACTCGAATAAGATGAACTACAATTGTCTCCCTTGGACAAATCGGGATGAAAATGTGCACTGTTGTAGTATTGTTAAGCTTGATTTATTACGGATCACTTCAGTTTAATACTTTGCTATTTTTAGCAATCTGATAAGTTGTATGCCTTTGATGATTCGAAGTAAAATGTCTACTGTTATAGTAGTGTTATCACAGATGGCCACATAGGACAGACAGATATGTATGTTTGGCAAAAGTTGTTACGGCTTTAATAACAAATATTACATCACACATAACATAAATGTATTTCAAATTCAAATATATCTATAAAAAATGAAAATGTTTGAGTCTCAGCAAGTAGCCCTGGTAATCAGCACTGAATATAGTTACTAGAATTATGTTCATGCATATGATGGCCGCCCATTACGTTAATATGTCAGACCATACACAAACCTACTATATGTGCGAGAGCAATCAGCCCTGAAAATCAGCGGTTAATGCTTCGTCTGTGTTGTATCAAGTATAAAGATGGCGCAGCAGAAATAGTCAAATGACTCAGCAGCAGAATTGGCCAGACTTGTATGGTCAACACCTCCGTTTAAACGATCTGACATAAATCACTCTACAATAAACAAAACCAGTTCTTCATCCAATGTGCTCCAAAACTGTGTTAGAGTTTTCTTATGAACTGTACATGTTGTTTAAGTGAGGGACTGTACATGTTGTTTTAGTGAGGGACTGTACATGTTGTTTTAGTGAGGAACTGTACATGTTGTTTTAGTGAGGGACTGTACATGTTGTTTTAGTGAAGGACTGTACATGTTGTTTAAGTGAAGGACTGTACATGTTGTTTTAGTGAGGGACTGTACATGTTGTTTTAGTGAATGAATATACATGTTGTTTCAGTGAGGGACTGTGCATTTTGTTTAAGTGAGGGGCTGTACATGTTGTTTTAGTGAGGGACTGTACATGTTGTTTTAGTGAGGGACTGTACATGTTGTTTTAGTGAGGAACTGTACATGTTGTTTTAGTGAGGGACTGTACATGTTGTTTTAGTGAAGGACTGTACATGTTGTTTAAGTGAAGGACTGTACATGTTGTTTTAGTGAGGGACTGTACATGTTGTTTTAGTGAATGAATATACATGTTGTTTCAGTGAGGGACTGTGCATTTTGTTTAAGTGAGGGGCTGTACATGTTGTTTTAGTGAGGGACTGTACATGTTGCTTTAGTGAGGGACTGTACATGTTGTTTTAGTGAGGGACTGTACATGTTGTTTCAGTGAGGAACTGTACATGTTGTTTCAGTGAGGGACTGTACATGTTGTTTAAGTGAGGGACTGTACATGTTGTTTTAGTGAAGGACTGTACATGTTGCTTTAGTGAGGGACTGTACATGTTGTTTTAGTGAGGGACTGTACATGTTGTTTTAGTGAGGGACTGTACATGTTGTTTAAGTGAGGGACTGTACATGATGTTTTAGTGAGGGACTGTACATGTTGTTTCAGTGAGGGACTGTACATGTTGTTTCAGTGAGGGACTGTACATGTTGTTTCAGTGAGGAACTGTGCATGTTGTTTTAGTGAGGGACTGTACATGTTGTTTTAGTGAGGGACTGTACATGTTGTTTTAGTGAGGGACTGTACATGTTGTTTTAGTGAGGGACTGTACATGTTGTTTTAGTGAGGGACTGTACATGTTGTTTTAGTGAATGAATATACATGTTGTTTCAGTGAGGGACTGTGCATTTTGTTTAAGTGAGGGGCTGTACATGTTGTTTTAGTGAGGGACTGTACATGTTGCTTTAGTGAGGGACTGTACATGTTGTTTTAGTGAGGGACTGTACATGTTGTTTCAGTGAGGAACTGTACATGTTGTTTCAGTGAGGGACTGTACATGTTGTTTAAGTGAGGGACTGTACATGTTGTTTTAGTGAAGGACTGTACATGTTGCTTTAGTGAGGGACTGTACATGTTGTTTTAGTGAGGGACTGTACATGTTGTTTTAGTGAGGGACTGTACATGTTGTTTAAGTGAGGGACTGTACATGATGTTTTAGTGAGGGACTGTACATGTTGTTTCAGTGAGGGACTGTACATGTTGTTTCAGTGAGGGACTGTACATGTTGTTTCAGTGAGGAACTGTGCATGTTGTTTTAGTGAGGGACTGTACATGTTGTTTTAGTGAGGGACTGTACATGTTGTTTTAGTGAGGGACTGTACATGTTGTTTTAGTGAGGGACTGTACATGTTGTTTTAGTGAGGGACTGTACATGTTGTTTAAGTGAAGGACTGTACATGTTGTTTTAGTGAGGGACTGTACATGTTGTTTAAGTGAAGGACTGTACATGTTGTTTCAGTGAAGGACTGTACATGTTGTTTTAGTGAGGGACTGTACATGTTGTTTAAGTGAAGGACTGTACATGTTGTTTAAGTGAAGGACTGTACATGTTGTTTTAGTGAGGGACTGTACATGTTGTTTTAGTGAGGGACTGTACATGTTGTTTAAGTGAAGGACTGTACATGTTGTTTTAGTGAGGGACTGTACATGTTGTTTAAGTGAAGGACTGTAGATGTTGTTTTAGTGAGGGACTGTACATGTTGTTTTAGTGAGGGACTGTACATGTTGTTTAAGTGAAGGACTGTACATGTTGTTTAAGTGAAGGACTGTACATGTTGTTTTAGTGAGGGACTGTACATGTTGTTTCAGTGAGGGACTGTACATGTTGTTTTAGTGAGGGACTGTACATGTTGTTTCAGTGAGGGACTGTACATGTTGTTTCAGTGAGGGACTGTACATGTTGTTTCAGTGAGGTACTGTACATGTTGTTTCAGTGAGGGACTGTACATGTTGTTTCAGTGAGGGACTGTACATGTTGTTTCAGTGAGGTACTGTACATGTTGTTTCAGTGAGGGACTGTACATGTTGTTTCAGTGAGGGACTGTACATGTTGTTTCAGTGAGGGACTGTACATGTTGTTTCAGTGAGGGACTGTACATGTTGTTTCAGTGAGGGACTGTACATGTTGTTTTAGTGAAGGACTGTACATGTTGTTTCAGTGAGGGACTGTACATGTTGTTTCAGTGAGGGACTGTACATGTTGTTTCAGTGAGGGACTGTACATGTTGTTTCAGTGAGGGACTGTACATGTTGTTTAAGTGAAGGACTGTACATGTTGTTTCAGTGAAGGACTGTACATGTTGTTTTAGTGAGGGACTGTACATGTTGTTTAAGTGAAGGACTGTACATGTTGTTTAAGTGAAGGACTGTACATGTTGTTTTAGTGAGGGACTGTACATGTTGTTTTAGTGAGGGACTGTACATGTTGTTTAAGTGAAGGACTGTACATGTTGTTTTAGTGAGGGACTGTACATGTTGTTTAAGTGAAGGACTGTAGATGTTGTTTTAGTGAGGGACTGTACATGTTGTTTTAGTGAGGGACTGTACATGTTGTTTAAGTGAAGGACTGTACATGTTGTTTCAGTGAGGTACTGTACATGTTGTTTCAGTGAGGGACTGTACATGTTGTTTTAGTGAGGGACTGTACATGTTGTTTCAGTGAGGGACTGTACATGTTGTTTTAGTGAGGGACTGTACATGTTGTTTCAGTGAGGGACTGTACATGTTGTTTCAGTGAGGGACTGTACATGTTGTTTCAGTGAGGTACTGTACATGTTGTTTCAGTGAGGGACTGTACATGTTGTTTTAGTGAGGGACTGTACATATTGTTTCAGTGAGGGACTGTACATGTTGTTTCAGTGAGGGACTGTACATGTTGTTTTAGTGAGGGACTGTACATATTGTTTCAGTGAGGGACTGTACATGTTGTTTTAGTGAGGGACTGTACATATTGTTTCAGTGAGGGACTGTACATGTTGTTTCAGTGAAGGACTGTACATTTTGTTTCAGTGAGGGACTGTACATGTTGTTTTAGTGAGGGACTGTACATGTTGTTTTAGTGAGGGACTGTACATGTTGTTTCAGTGAGGGACTGTACATGTTGTTTTAGTGAGGGACTGTACATATTGTTTCAGTGAGGGACTGTACATGTTGTTTTAGTGAGGGACTGTACATATTGTTTCAGTGAGGGACTGTACATGTTGTTTCAGTGAAGGACTGTACATTTTGTTTCAGTGAGGGACTGTACATGTTGTTTTAGTGAGGGACTGTACATGTTGTTTTAGTGAGGGACTGTACATGTTGTTTCAGTGAGGGACTGTACCTGTTGTTTTAGTGAGGGACTGTACATGTTGTTTAAGTGAGGGACTGTACATGTTGTTTTAGTGAGGGACTGTACATGTTGTTTTAGTGAGGGACTGTACATGTTGTTTAAGTGAAGGACTGTACATGTTGTTTAGTGAGGGACTGTACATGTTGTTTCAGTGAAGGACTGTACATTTTGTTTCAGTGAGGGACTGTACATATTGTTTTAGTGAAGGACTGTACATGTTGTTTAAGTGAAGGACTGTACATGTTGTTTAGTGAGGGACTGTACATGTTGTTTCAGTGAGGGACTGTACATGTTGTTTCAGTGAGGGACTGTAGATGTTGTTTCAGTGAGCTAGCTTCCTGATTATGCGCTTACAATAGAGAGCATTAACATTTTTGTCGTTGTGTAATAGTCATCGATTCGCTTTTTTGATTTCTAACAACATTGCCAATTAATCTTTACAAGTTGATTCAGGTACGCTAAAAGCCAAAAGATTGCAAAAGTCTTTGGGGACAAGAAAATAGTCTAAGGTCATCCATGCCTGTGGAAGGAGAACCTTAGCTTTGTTATTAATTGATGATGCGTACATTAATTAGGAACTTGAGATTTCAATAATAAATGTATATAATAAACCATGTCAGACAACTGCAATTATAAATTTATTTAATAGACCATATCAGTGCCGAAACACTGACTACTGCGTGGATGAGGCCCTCAGGGACAAATAATCCAAAAAGAAAGATATCGACCAAGTGATAGTAATTAAACGGTTGATATCTAGCGTACTGTATTTAATTGCTAATAGTGTTTTGATCGTTTATCCCGTCAAGGCATCTCCAACCATTTCTTTTTAAAGCAGTTTTAAATTCACTATTTCACAAAGCATCGCCCTTGCAAACCATAATAATATTATTTTTGCAGAATGTGCCAATCTACTGTGTGTCTAAGCGCTATTTTAAGACTCTTTAATTGTTTGGCTTTTCTGTCTTACAGTGTGTACTAAGTTGGATGTCTACGTTTTAGTTAATGAATAAACGTTTGGGAATACCGAAGGAGCAATCAAAAATGGCCACTCCACAGAAACTGGCAACATAGGTCACGCAAGACGAAGAAAAACAAAACAAACACAGCAAAATGTGTGTTGAACACCACTATGCGCAAAAATATATATTAATCAAATATGGATAATTTACAAATTATTTTTTTTCAGCATGTACTGACCCGCCTACTGTCTTAAATGCAGTTTTACACATAGATATTGTACAAAGCGATTCCCTTGTTACGTATGATTGTAATAGCGGATTTTATTCGGTTGGAGATAAATACATTCATTGTCAGAATGACTTACAATGGAGTTCACAAAGATTTATATGTAGTCGTAAGTATTGATGTCTATAACATAGAGAAACGTGATAAAAAAAATGTGAAAGGAGTTAGGGTTATAGTGCTTAACAATATTTCAGTCATATTGTGGCGGTGAAAGAAACAAGAGTACCTGGAGAAAGGTACCGAACTGTCTCAAATCTCTGACAAACTTGATCACGTAATGCTGTATCGAGCACACCTCACATATGAGCGGGATTCGAACTCAACAACTTGAGTTGTGATATGCACTGATTGCTCAAGTAGTCGTAAATCCAACAACCATACGATCGCGACCACAGTTTGTCCGTGACTTGCGATTGGTCGGTGGTTTTTTCCGGGTACTCCGGTTTCCTCTACCAATAAAACTGACTGCTATGATATAACTGAAATATTGACGTTATGAATAAGAAGAAGAAAATCAAGTTGGTTACTTTCATGTCTTGATTTTAGCATTGTATATTTCTACAAACGTTTAATAGTTATACAAGAAATAAGTTCAGTTCTTAGTGTTGAACTGGTTTGGCACCGCCACCTTTCATGGAAGTACATATACTAAGCCACATGCGTATGCAGTCTTGTTAACGTTGTGTGTATCGATTTTGCAGGTTTTTACTATATTCTGATTGGATTTTAGAACTGTCCTAGCGATGTTGTGCCTGTTTTTTTTTAGTTTATTGTTTCAAATATTAATAATGTGATTATGAGAAATTGTATGACACCTCCGCGCTGTACAGCACTACGTGCTAATGTTGAGTATTATGACTTGATTTAGTAATAATTTAGGCATCAATAAATTAAATACACCATACGAATTAACTATAAAAAGTCATGGTTGTGTAAAGAGAAAGAAAATAAATAACTGTTAAATTTAGCATGCAAGCATACATACATACATTCACGTGTATTGCAATTACTATATATGTTATTTATATTTGTATGAATCTTATAATCTGATAATATTTCTGTATAATCAGATAGAATGCACAGGAAAATTGTGAGAGGAGCTTGAACTCTCATTATAGTTGTAGCAAGCATTTGAAAACATATCATTTTGTTTTAACAAACAAATTGTAAGAAGAGTTTGAAGATACCAAAGGGGTAATCAGAATCCGTCAATCAAAGAAGAACAGACAACACAATGGACAAAAGATACCAAAGGGGTAATCAGAATCCGTCATCAAAGAACAGACAACACAATGGACAAAAGAAAAAGAAAAAAGACGAGGAACTACAAAACATACACATAAAGCTAAAGATCGATTAACACGAACCCCACAAAAAACCTGGGGTGTACCCAGGTACTCCGGAAGGGTAGGCAGTTTCTGCTCCACTAGTGACACCCGTCGTGCTAGTCTAGTTACAAACCCGGTTATAATAAATTTGAATATTACAGCATGTGTAGAACCCCCAGCTGTTCAGAATGGGACGCACACAGTAGAACTTATCAATAACCAATATGTCGTTCAGTATCAATGTGTTAGTGGGTTACTATTAATAGGAAATGATTTACCAGTTTGTCAACCTGACACAAACTGGACAAAGCCTACGTTATTATGTACTGGTATGTATGAATTAATGTATACTTTATACCTAAATCAAAGGGACAAAATATTTCTATTTGAATTAAGCGAAAGAAAGATAGGAACTTTAAAGTTCAATAATAAATATATATAATAAACAATATTAGTGTCGAAACTCTGACTACTGAGAGGATGAAACTCTCGTGGACTAATAGTCCAAAATCAGAGGTATTGACCCAGTGATAGTAGTTAAACCATAGATATCTATCATAGTGTAGTTTATGTTGATAACAGTTCTTTTATCGTTGATCCCGTCGAGGCATCGTCAACCATCTCTTTTAAAAAGAAGCTTCACAAATTAACAAAGATACGCCCTTGTTAACCATAATTATATTATTTTTGCAGAATGTACCAATCCTCTCTGTGCTTAAGTGCTATCCTAAGGCTCTTTAATTGTTTGACTTTTCAGTCTGTAGAAACATAGCAATGTATCACAATCATCCCTTAGACATATGCAGCCTAATTAGACCATTGTATATCAGTTTAAGACTTGTGGTTTACCTGCTGCCAACGACTTTTGAAATTATTTGGCTTGCCATTGTTTTTTACTATAAGTGTACATGATGAAGTTTTTTCACTAAATCAGATATCTACGTTATTACTACTATTATTACAAGGGTGTCAATATTTCAAGCCAAGAAAACTACGAGTCACGTTAGGAAACCATATTTTTCATACTACTAACTGATATTTTCTATCTAATATTCCAAGAAAACGACATGATTCAAGTTAGACATGGATAAGTCGTTGGAAGCAAAAGCTTCATTTCGAGTATTCGAGTAATCTGAGTAAACAAGTTTATTGCTAATACGAATTGATCGCTGCTTCATATCAAATATTTCATGAAAACGACCAATATTAAAAAAGAAAATTATGAAGTAGGTAATCAGAAGCCGTAAATCGGATAAGGACAGATAATTCAATGGCCAAAAGTACACGGGAAAAACAGCAATGATCTACAAAACAGATATTAAATTTTATACATATATATCCTGTTAGTGAGGGTTATTTGCGAAAAATACCGGTTGAGAGGAGAGGCAAATATCCCGAGCCGCTTTAGCGACGATGGACATTTGACTGTCCTCGAAACCGGTATTTTTCGCAAATAACCCTCACTAACAGGATACATTTGTTTAATTCCGCCGAATATTTAACAGCAAGTAAAACAGTGGCATGCCAGCAGGTTCAGAACTTCAGACGACCTCGTTCATTTGATTTTCAAGACTTTTATCAATCTATGAAAACAGGAAAAATCTTTTCAAAGAAGTGTATTTCTGGAACAAAATCAAAAATAGAATAAATCACGGTTTGGCTTTAATATACAACATGCAAAAAAGATAATGCAAATACATTTGAAATACATACATTTCAACGATTTCAAAGATAACGGCTGACACTGTCGTCTGTCATTTTTCTTTACTTTAACGTTGGTTGAAAGAAGAAACCCGAGTAATTCGAATTACATCCGTGACGTCATAAACTATTTAAAGAAGGGATTTCCCCTCGATCGGGGTATTTGCCTACAGTACCGTGGTATTTGCTTAAGTGCAAATACCCCGATGATGGGGATAAAGCGGAAAAACTAAGGATTGGAATAAAATACTCCTTTCATCAACCAATCAGAAGACAGCATTCATATATGAGGTGGAATTAAGTGCGCACGACACGTTTCTTGAATAACCTTCACTGTTTGACCAATCATATGCTTTGCTATTATACAGACTGCCCCAATCCACCATCTTCTGCTAATGTTCTAATCAACATGGACCTACTCATGCATGACCAGCCTGTTGTGACGTATAAATGTGATGGAGACTACAATTTATTTGGTTTTGATCAGATAACTTGTCAAGGAGATTCAACATGGACGGATCTGATGTTAGTTTGTGTGTGTAAGTACCGTAAATGTACTATCAAACTCTTTTTCATTTATAATTTCCAAGATATAAATCTTTACAGTTATGGTTATGGTTATGGGCCCGTATTCATAAAGCCACTTAAGTTAAGATTTTCCCAAGGAAACGCTTAAGTTAAGGAAACTCCGCCCATTTTACTTAAGTGGTATTCAAAAAACTTATCTTAAGTATTTCCTAAGAATAACCTTAAGTTAAGGAAACTCCGCCCATCATACTTAAGTGGTATTTATAAACGTCCTTAAACTAAGAAAACACTTATGATTTCCCTTAACTTTAAGGTAGATGGGTAGGTTCCTCAAGTTTTCCTGATTTGCTATTTATATTGATTGTGAGTTATGAAAGTGATATTGTATGAATAAAAAGATAACAACAAACCATATTAGCAATATTTCATAGGCATGGGAGTTTATCATCAAATCCATATCATATCTTACATGTACATAAAATTCACCATCAAGGTAATTTTCCGGATGAGTAAATATTTTTACAACCGTACCATTTGATGGCAAGTCCTTTGCGGGTATATGAAATAGGCATAATTAAAGCTTACTAGTATTGTATTATTACCAATACAAACATGTTCCATTTCGGACGTTTTCGGTTGTTTCATGCCGGGAGAAGAGCGAGTATTCAGAGACCGTACACAACCTCTTGATATCTACGATGACTTCGAGTTAATAGACAAATACAGATTTGACCGACAGTCTATTATGATGATATGTGATATGTTACAGGATGACTTAGAAAGCAGTACATTTAGGAATCGAGCCTATTTTTTTTTTGTGTTTTATTTACATGATATTTCCATACAGTCACTAAAATTAGTTTTGCATATAACTGTTGAACGTAAAATCCTCCAAATAGATGAGGGAGGTGCATCCAAACTCAAAAGTGGGAAGTTGAGGAACATTATAATTGTGTGTCCCTGCTAAACATACATGTACCTAAATTTTAAAGAAATATAATTGTCGACGAAGTAATTGTTGACGAAAATTTTGCTCTTAAAACGTCCTTTCTTTTCTCGTATTCCTCCATTAGTATCATCTTCTCTCAATCGGTCCAGTTTGGCTTTCTCTTAGACATGTTTAATAGTTAAAGATTTTGATGCGACTTCAGTTTTATTTATATATGTATGTATGTATTGAATTGGTCAAGCAATGCACGTTAAAATAGTGTAAGCGGGAATTGAAATACAATACAAAATATTTATTGACAATGAAATCAATCATCAATGTACAATACTAGCTTAAGAACTGTGTGTCCCCTTTTCATTCATATATTTACATTTACTTAATGGTAAAATACGAGAAGTTCCGTAGTTTCAATTACTTAAGTATTCATTAGTTAAGGAACCACTTAAAATATTTTATGAATACCACTTAAGTATCTTCCTTTACTAAGGAAATCCTTAGGACAATCTTAGTCTAAGGAACACTTAAGTTAAGAAGTTTTTTGAATACGGGTCATGGTGTTTAATGCCACTTTCATCGTTATTTCCGTTATATCGAGTCGGTCAGTTTTATTGATTGATGATATAATTCTTTAAACAACTAATGCCTGTAATAATATGAAAGACAAAACAACACTGTCAGAACAGTTCTAAAATTCAAAAAACATAATCACAGAAAGCGACAACATCGATTATACAATTATTGACTTTTAATGAGGTCTACTCATGACTATGTGAACCTGGTCAATGATTGATTGACCGAAACCAACGGCCAAGGCTAATCAATCATTGACCAGGTCCGAATAGTCATGAGTAGACTGAAATTAAGTCAATAACTGCTTTATTAAATAATAAGGAATTTTTCAAACTTTACAACAGTATATTCAACAAAATAGCCTATAATTGTTTTATCATTATTTCAATATTATTATTTGAATATTAAAATTTTTAAATTTGATGAAAACTGAACATTTTATCATTTTGAAATTTTATGAAAATTTTGAATTCTTTTGAAATTATTGAAATTTTGAAATATTTTGAAATTATTGAAATTTTGAAATATTTTGAAATTTTTGAAATTTTGAACTTAGTAGATTTTTTTTTTTAATTTCATAATTTTGATATTTTTAAAAAATTTTGAAATTTGATGAAAACTGAACATTTTATCATTTTGAAATTTTAAAAATTTAGAAATTTTATGAAATTTAGGAAAATTTTGAAATTTTGATATTGAAGATTTCACTTTTTTTTGTAATTTGATTGGCCGACTTGAAATGAAATCTCGTCTCTGGTTAGACAACGTTGAAACCCAGAATAGACCCCTTGAGTGTGAACTCACTCTGAGGTACATCCAAGATAGTACTGTTTAGGCCAGAAATTGCTTATCACTTAATAAACATACATTATTAACTTATAGTATATATTTTTCATATGCAATATTTTTAACTAAATCACAAGGAAATTTCAAAAATAGCCAGCGGAGTGAAACAGTTGACTGTTCCCCTATTTCCGGATCCGAACTGTTCCATGCCCGAGAACGATGAACAGTGCGTCATTCCTGTCAAATGCTGTATTTCTTTCAAAACAATGTTGTGCCCCAATTTTTTAATGGTACGGTATGCTGACATTATCATCTTCAGTGGATTTGTAGTTATGTGCATGTATATAAGATAATAAAACATTTATTGCATGCCTATTCAGGAAAGAGTCAAAACTGTTGTCCCTCTTGAGAACTGTTGCCTGACGCCGAAGTCCGAAGGCAACAGTTCCCAAATACCTCGGGTCAAAAATTTTGACTGTTCCCTGAACAGGCATGAAATAACAGTATATTATTTCATATCAATTCTAAATTCGACTTTTTCATTGGTTTAGAGATGGTCATGTATCATGAATTAATCTGCGTTAAATAAATAAACCAAGTCATTAACATCGCATGCCATATTGTGGCAATAAATTTTTAAATCCTTCAATTTGTGTTGCAATTAAGCACAATTCAATTACATCGCATGCCATATTTTGGCAATACACTTTTAAATCCTTTAATTTGTGTTGCAATTAAGCACAATTCGAGTACACAGCATGCCATATTTTGGCAATACACTTTTAAATCCTTCAATTTGTGTTGCAATTAAGCACAATTCGAGTACACAGCATGCCATATTTTGACAATAAACTTTTAAATCCTTCAATTTTTGTTGCAATTAAGCACAATTCAAGTACACCTCATGCCATATCTTGACAATATGTTTTAATCAACTTTAAAACCTTCATTGTAATTACAGACACTTTTCTATGTACTTTTTGTTTTCCAATAATAATTTTAAAACAGAAAGCAGTGCTACGGCATGTATGGCAATAATCCTCTTATGGTTTACGCAATGACGAATATGTTGACATAGCAACACTAAATATTGTCATCTTATTTACATGATTTTTTTAATTTGTTTTGTCACTTATTTCATAATAATGATACAATTATTTTTGATTTGTTTTTGCATTGTAATATAAAACATCGTTTTTAATCATACATTCATTTTATATCTAACACAACATATTTACAACATGATCATACTATTTACCTTTCTACTACTTCGGTCTTCGGCGTCAGGCAACAGTTCTCAAGTCTTCTCCAGCACCTCGGGTCAATAATTTTGACTGTTCCCTGAACAGGCATGAACTAACTTTATTTTATTTCATATCAGTTCTAAATTCGCCTTTTTCATTGATGTAGAGATGGTCATGTATCATGCATTAATCTGCGCTAAAGAAATTCATCAGTCATTAACATGACAATGCCCGCGGCATTATCATGTTAATGACCGCTCGACCGCTCGATGTGTTAGAGTTGCGACGTCCCTTTTTTAAAACGCAACGGAGATCGTGCATTTGTCAATGTAAACCAACATTGTACTAAAATGAGCAAAATTATTTAGAAAGTCTTATTTCCTGCAATGAAATAAAAATAATAGTTACTTATGTATATGGCATTCTCGTGATAGATAAACTGTCCTTGGGACAGTAGTTTTGACTTCAACACTGATAATGCCCTTGCCTGCAGCTCAGGCATTATCACATGTTTCAGTCAATACTATTGTCCCTGGGGCAGTCTAAAAATCACTTAATGCCATATACATAAGTAACTTATCTTCATATTTTATCAGATTTTAATCAAAGAAAATCTTTAACCAAATTTAGATTCAGCAACCATAAATTAAAGATTGAAACTGACAGATATTCAAAACCTATAACACCTTTAGAGAACGGCATTTACGAAAAATGTTTTTCAGATGAAATAGAATCTGAAGAACACCTTCTATTAAAATGTTCTTTTTACTATACTTTCAGGCGCAAGCTTCTTGAAACAATTAAGAATAACATTAATCATTCTAACTTTGAAAAATTTTCATTTGGGGATAAATGTATATGGCTTTTAAACTCAGAAAGTAAAGATACTTTAATATGCATGTGTGATTTCCTGTTAAAAAGTCACTGTTTCGGATAGCTGGTATCGCATATTTTAACACTAGTCATGTCTCTCATTCTTGTATTTACAATTTATATGATATTTTATGCAATCACCTTATGTTTTATTATGTGTATATACCCCTTCGTGGGCCCTTTAATTTGGAGCAATGAAATCTTATCTTATCTTATCTTATCTTATCATAAGTAACTATTATATAATTACTACTCACTTTCCTGGTTGTTTAAAGTAAAATTAAAAATGTGGTGAGAATAATGTACTTTTTGATGAGATAGTAATAGATGTGTTTACTACTCGAAGTTCGATGCGTGTATTGCGAGCAGACTATAACAACGGGTAGATTTAATACTCTCAGTTGGATTTTGATAGTGTTAACCGACTGGAACAACATACCACGGATAGACATGTAGCTCCATTAGAACACATTATTACAAACAGTATTTACTTTCACTCATTTACTTATCATTGAACTTGTTCTCGTAAGTCGATGCCCCGGTTGGCCTCTCTCTCTCTCTCTCTTTCTCTCTCTCTCTCTCTCTCTCTCGTTGAACTTATTCTCGTAAGTCGCAGCCTCGGTTGGTCTCTCTCTCTCTCTCTCTCTCTCTCTCTCTCTCTCTCTCTCAAATATCGTTGAACTTGTTCTCGTAAGACGCAGCCTGGGTTGGCCTCTCTCTCTCTCTCTCTCTCTCTCTCTCTCTCTCTCTCTCTCAAAATTTTCGAACAATTCCAACAGTCTGGTATTTTTCTCGTTCTATTAATATCACATCCTCCTCTTTGTAATATTATAGTGTGTTCAGATCCACCAACGGTTCCAAATGCTGTATTCTCATTAGAGTTGACCGAGACCGAGATATTTCAGTACAACTGTAGTGGCGGATTAAATTTGATTGGAGACAACGCTATACAATGTCAACCTGATGCTACCTGGACTAATATAATGTTTACCTGTACCAGTAAGTATCAATGTACACCTACCAATAATTACCTATATTGAGATAATATGCCATATAACTTTTTGTTGCAATTAAAGTACAATTGAAGTACACCGCATGCCATATTTTGACAATAAACTTTTAAATCCTTCAATTTTTGTTGCAATTAAAGTACAATTGAAGTACACCGCATGCCATATTTTGACAATAAACTTTTAAATCCTTCAATTTTTGTTGCAATTAAGCACAATTCAAGTACACTTCATGCCATATCTTGACAATATGTTTTAATCAACTTTAAAACCTTCATTGTAATTATTGACACTTTTCTATGCACTTTTTGTTTTCCAATAATAATTTTAAAACAGAAAGCAGTGCTACGACAAGTATGGCAATAATCCTCTTATGGTTTACACAATGACGAATATGGGGCCATAGCAACAATATATATTGTCATCTTATTTACATGATTTTTTTTTCACTTATTTCATAATAATGATACAATTATTTTTGAATTTTTTTTGCATTGTAATATAAAACATCGTTTTTAATCATACCTTCATTTTACATCTAGCACAACATATTTACAACATGATCATGCTACTTACCTTTCTACTACTTCGGCCTTCGGCGTCAGGCAACTGTTCTCAAGTCATCTCCAGCACCTCGGGTCAATAATTTTGACTGTTCCCTGAACAGGCATGAAATAACTGTATATTATTTCATATCAGTTCTAAATTCGACTTTTTCATTGGTGTAGAGATGGTCATGTGTCATGCATTAATCTGCATTAAAGAAATTCACCAGTCATTAACATGATAATGCCCGCGTGCTTTATCATGTTAATGACCGCTCGACCGCTCGAGGTGTTAGAGTTGCGACGTCCCTTTTCTAAAACGCAAATGAGATCGTGCATTTGTCAATGTAAACCAACATTGTACTAAAAGGAGCACAATTATTTAGAAAGTCTTATTTCCTTCAATGAAATAAAAATAATAGTTACTTATGTATATGGCATTATCGTGATAGATAAACTGCCCTTGGGACAGTAGTATTGACTTCAACACTGATAATGTCCTTGCCTGCAGCTCAGGCATTATCACATGTTTCAGTCAATACTATTGTCCCTGGGGCAGTCTAAAAATCACATAATGCCCTATACATAAGTAACTTATCTTCATATTTTATCAGATTTTAATCAAAGAAAATCTTTAACCAAATTTAGAATCAGCAACCATAAATTAAAGATTGAAACTGGCAGATATTCAAAACCTATAACACCTTTAGAAAACGGCATTTGCGAAAAATGTTTTTCAGATGAAATAGAATCTGAAGAACACCTTCTATTAAAATGTTCTTTATACTATGCTTTCAGGCGCAAGCTTCTTGAAACAATTAAGAATAACATCAATCATTCTAATTTTGAAAAATTTTCATTTGGGGATACATGTATATGGCTTTTAAATTCAGAAAGTAAAGATACTTTAATATGCATGTGTGATTTCTTGTTAAAAAGTCACTGTTTCGGATAGCTGGTATCGCATATTTTAACACTAGTCATGTCTCTCATTCTTGTATTTACAATTTATATGATATTTTATGCACTCACCTTATGTTTTATTATGTGTATATACCCCTTCGTGGGCCCTTTAATTTGGAGCAATACAATCTTATCTTATCTTATCTTATCATAAGTAACTATTATATAATTACTACTCACTTTCCTGGTTGTTTAAAGTAAAGTTAAAAATTTGGTGAGAATAATGTACTTTTTGATGAGATAGTAATAAATGTGTTTACTACTCGGAGTTCGATGCGTATATTGCGAGCAGACTGTAACCACGGGTAGATTTAATACTCTCAGTTGGATTTTGATAGCGTCAATCGACTGGAACAACATACCATGGATAGACATGTAGCTCCATTAGAGCACATTATTACAACCAGTCTTCACTCTCACTCATTTACTTATCATTAAAATTGTTCTCGTAAGTCGATGTCCCGGTTGGCCTCTCTCTCTCTCTCTCTCTCTCTCTCTCTCTCTCAAAATTTTTCGAACAATTCCAACAGTCTGGTATTTTTCCCGTTCTATTAATATCACATCCTCCTCTTTGTAATATTATAGTGTGTTCAGATCCACCAACGGTTCCAAATGCTGTATTCTCATTAGAGTTGACCGAGACCGAGATATTTCAGTACAACTGTAGTGGCGGATTAAATTTGATTGGAGACAACGCTATACAATGTCAACCTGATGTTACCTGGACTAATATAATGTTTACCTGTACCAGTAAGTATCAATGTACACCTACCAATAATTACCTATATTGAGATAATATGCAATATAACTTTTTGTTGCAATTAAAGTACAATTGAAGTACACCGCATGCCCTATTTTGGCAATAAGCCTTTAAATCCTTCAATTTGTGTTGCAATTAAGCACAATTCGAGTACACAGCATGCCATATTTTGGCAATAAGCTTTTAACTCCTTCAATTTTTGTTGCAATTAAGCGCAATCCAAGTACACCTCATGTCATATCTTGGCAATTTGTTTTGATCAACTTTAAAACCTTCATTGTAATTATTGACACTTTTCTATGCACTTTTTATTTTCCAATAATAATTTTAAAACAGAAAGCAGTGCTACGACAAGTATGGCAATAATCCTCGTATGGTTTACACAATGACGAATATGGGGACATAGCAACAATAAATATTATCATCTTATTTACATGATTTTTTTGTTCACTTATTTCATAATAATGATACAATTATTTTTGATTTTTTTTTGCATTGTAATATATAACATCGTTTTTAATCATACCTTCATTTTACATCTAGCACAACATATTTACAACATGATCATGCCACTTAGCTTTCTACTACTTCGGCCTTCGGCGTCAGGCAACTGTTCTCAAGTCATCTCCAGCACCTCGGGTCAATAATTTTGACTGTTCCCTGAACAGGCATGAAATAACTGTATATTATTTCATATCAGTTCTAAATTCGACTTTTTCATTGGTGTAGAGATGGTCATGTGTCATACATTAATCTGCGTTAAAGAAATTCACCAGTCATTAACATGATAATGCCCGCGTGCATTATCATGTCAATGACCGCTCGACCGCTCGAGGTGTTAGAGTTGCGACGTCCCTTTTCTAAAACGCAACGGAGATCGTGCATTTGTCAATGTAAACCAACATTGTACTAAAAGGAGCACAATTAATTAGAAATTCTTATTTCCTTCAATGAAATAAAAATAATAGTTACTTATGTATATGGCATTATCGTGATAGATAAACTGCCCCTTGGGACAGTAGCATTGACTTCAACACTGATAATGCCCTTGCCTACAGCTCAGGCATTATCACATGTTTCAGTCAATACTATTGTCCCTGGGGCAGTCTAAAAATCACATAATGCCCTATACATAAGTAACTTATCTTCATATTTTATCAGATTTTAATCAAAGAAAATCTTTAACCAAATTTAGAATCAGCAACCATAAATTAAAGATTGAAACTGGCAGATATTCAAAACCTATAACACCTTTAGAGAACCACATTTGCGAAAAATGTTTTTCAGATGAAATAGAATCTGAAGAACACCTTCTATTAAAATGTTCTTTTTACTATGCTTCCAGGCGCAAGCTTCTTGAAACAATTAAGAATAACATTAATCATTCTAACTTTGAAAAATTTTCATTTGGGGATAAATGTATATGGCTTTTAAACTCAGAAAGTAAAGATACTTTAATATGCATGTGTGATTTCCTGTTAAAAAGTCACTGTTTCGGATAGCTGGTATCGCATATTTTAACACGAGTCATGTCTCTCATTCTTGTATCTACAATTTATATGATATTTTATGCAATCACCTTATGTTTTATTATGTGTATATACCCCTTCGTGGGCCCTTTAATTTGGAGCAATACAATCTTATCTTATCTTATCTTATCATAAGTAACTATTATATAATTACTACTCACTTTCCTGGTTGTTTAAAGTAAAGTTAAAAATGTGGTGTGAATAATGTACTTTTTGATGAGATAGTAATATATGTGTTTACTACTCGGAGTTCGATGCGCATATTGCGAGCAGACTGTAACCACGGGTATATTTAATACTCTCAGTTGGATTTGGATAGTGTTAACCGACTGGAACAACACACCACGGATAGACATGTAGCTCCATTAGAACCCATTATTACAACCAGTCTTTACTCTCACTCATTTACTTATCTTTGAACTTGTTCTCGTAAGTCGATGTCCCGGTTGGTCTCTCTCTCTCTGTCTCTCTCTCTCAAAATTTTTCGAACAATTCCAACAGTCTGGTATTTTTCCCGTTCTATTAATATCACATCCTCCTCGTTGTAATATTCTAGTGTGCTCAGATCCACCAACGGTTCCAAATGCTGTATTCTCATTAGAGTTGACCGAGACCGAGATATTTCAGTACAACTGTAGTGGCGGATTCAATTTGATTGGAGACAACGCTATGCAATGTCAACCTGATGCTACCTGGACTAATATAATGTTTACCTGTACCAGTAAGTATCACTGTACACCTACCAATAATTACCTATATTGAGATAATATGCTATATAGCTTTTTGTTGCAATTAAAGCACAATTCAAGTACACAGCATGCCATATTTTGGCAATAAACCTTTAAATCCTTCAATTTTTGTTGCAATTAAGCACGATTCAAGTACATCGCATGCCATATTTTGGCAATAAACTTTTAAATCCTTCAATTTTTGTTGCAATTAAGCGCAATCCAAGTACACATCATGCCATATTTTGGCAATATGTTTTGATCAACTTTAAAACCTTCATTGTAAATATTGACACTTTTCTATGCACTTTTTGTTTTCCAATAATAATTTTAAAACAGAAAGCAGTGCTACGACAAGTATGGCAATAATCCTCTTATGGTTTACACAATGATGAATATGTTGACATAGCAACAATAAATATTGTCATCTTATTTACATGATTTTTTTTTTTCACTTATTTCATAATAATGATACAATTATTTTTGAATTTTGTTTGCATTGTAATATAAAACATCGTTTTTAATCATACCATCATTTTACATCTAGCACAACATATTTACAACATGTTCATGCTACTTACCTTTCTACTACTTCGGCCTTCGGCGTCAGGCAACTGTTCTCAAGTCATCTCCAGCACCTCGGGTCAAGAATTTTGACTGTTCCCTGAACAGGCATGAAATAGCTGTATATTATTTCATATCAATTCTAAATTCGACTTTTTCATTGGTGTAGAGATGGTCATGTGTCATGCATTAATCTGCGTTAAAGAAATTCACCAGTCATTAACATGATAATGCCCGCGTGCATTATCATGTTAATGACCGCTCGAACGCTCGTGGTGTTAGAGTTGCGACGTCCCTTTTCTAAAACGCAACGCAGATTGTGCATTTGTCAGTGTAAACCAACATTGTACTAAAAGGAGCACAATTATTTAGAAAGTTTTATTTCCTTCAATGAAATAAAAATAATAGTTACTTATGTATATGGCATTATCGTGATAGATAAACTGCCCTTGGGACAGTAGTATTGACTTCAACACTGATAATGCCCTTGCCTGCAGCTCAGGCATTATCATATGTTTCAGTCAATACTATTGTCCCTGGGGCAGTCTAAAAATCACATAATGCCTTATACATAAGCAACTTATCTTCATATTTTATCAGATTTTAATCAAAGAAAATCTTTAACCAAATTTAGAATCAGCAACCATAAATTAAAGATTGAAACTGGCAGATATTCAAAACCTATAGCACCTTTAGAGAACCGCATTTGCGAAAAATGTTTATCAGGAGAAATAGAATATCAAGAACACCTTCTATTAAAATGTTCTTTTTACTATACTTCCAGGCGCAAGCTTCTTGAAACAATTAAGAATAACATCAATCATTCTAATTTTGAAAAATTTTCATTTGGGGATAAATTTATATGGCTTTTAAATTCAGAAAGTAAAGATACTTTAATATGCATGTGTGATTTCATGTTAAAAAGTCACTGTTTCGGATAGCTGGTATCGCATATTTTAACACTAGTCATGTCTCTCATTCTTGTATTTACAATTTATATGATATTTTATGCAATCACCTTATGTTTTATTATGTGTATATGCCCCTTCGTGGGCCCTTTAATTTGGAGCAATACAATATTATCTTATCTTATCTTATCATAAGTAACTATTATATAATTACTACTCACTTTCCTGGTTGTTTAAAGTAAAGTTAAAAATTTGGTGAGAATAATGTACTTTTTGATGAGACAGTAATAGATGTGTTTACAACTCGGAATTCGATGCGTATATTGCGAGCAGACTGTAACCACGGGTAGATTTAATACTTTCAGTTGGATTTGGATAGTGTTAACCGACTGGAACAACATACCACGGATAGACATGTAGCTCCATTAGAACACATTATTACAACCAGTCTTCACTCCCACTCATTTATTCACCATTGAACTGGTTGGTGTAAGTCGATGCCCCGGTTGGCCCCCCCTCTCTCTCTCTCTCTCTCTCTCTCTCTCTCTCTCTCTTTCAATATCGTTGAACTTGTTCTCGTCAGTTGCAGCCTCGGTTGAACTCTCTCTTCTCTCTCTCTCTCTCTCTCTCTCAATTTTTTTCGAACAATTCCAAAAGTCTGGTATATTTCCCGTTCTATTAATATCCCATCCTCCTCTTTGTAATATTCTAGTGTGCTCAGATCCACCAATGGTTCCAAATGCAGTATTCTCATTAGAGTTGGCCGAGACCGAGATATTTCAGTACAACTGTAGTGGCGGATTAAATTTGATTGGAGACAACGCTATGCAATGTCAACCTGATGCTACCTGGACTAATATAATGTTTACCTGTACCAGTAAGTATCAATGTACACCTACCAATAATTACCTATATTTAGATAATATGCCGTATAGCTTTTTGTTGCAATTAAAGCACAATTCAAGTACACAGCATGCCATATTTTGGCAATAAACCTTTAATTCCTTCAATTTTTGTTCCAATTAAGCACAATTCGAGTACACAGGATGCCATATTTTGGCAATAAACTTTTAAATCCTTAAATTTTTGTTCCAATTAAGCACAATTCGAGTACACAGCATGCCATATTTTGGCAATAAACTTTTAAATCCTTCAATTTTTGTTGCAATTAAGCACAATTCAAGTACACCTCATGCCATATCTTGGCAATATGTTTTAATCAACTTTAAAACCTTCATTGTAATTATTGACACTTTTCTATGCACTTTTTGTTTTCCAATAATAATTTTAAAACAGAAAGCAGTGCTACGACAAGTATGGCAATAATCCTCGTATGGTTTACACAATGACGAATATGGGGACATAGCAACAATAAATAGTGTCATCTTATTTACATGATTTTTTTTTCAATTATTTCATAATAATGATAGAATTATTTTTGAATTTTTTTTGCATTGTAATATAAAACATCGTTTTTAATCATGCCTTCATTTTACATCTAACACAACATATTTACAACATGATCATACTACTTACCTTTCTACTACTTCGGCCTTCGGCGTCAGGCAACTGTTCTCAAGTCATCTCCAGCACCTCGGGTCAATAATTTTGACTGTTCCCTGAACAGGCATGAAATAACTGTATATTATTTCATATCAGTTCTAAATTCGACTTTTTCATTGGTGTAGAGATGGTCATGTGTCATGCATTAATCTGCGTTAAAGAAATTCACCAGTCATTAACATGATAATGCCCGCGGACATTTTCATGTTAATGACCGCTCGACCGCACGAGGTGTTAGAGTTGCGACGTCCCTTTTCTAAAACGCAACGGAGATCGTGCATTTGTCAATGTAAACCAACATTGTACTAACAGGAGCACAATTATTTAGAAAGTCTTATTTCCTTCAATGAAATAAAAATAATAGTTACTTATGTATATGGCATTATCGTGATAGATACACTGCCCTTGGGACAGTAGTATTGACTTCAACACTGATAATGCCCTTGCCTACAGCTCAGGCATTATCACATGTTTCAGTCAATACTATTGTCCCTTGGGGCAGTCTAAAAATCAAATAAGTAACTTATCTTCATATTTTATCAGATTTTAATCAAAATTTTTTTTTAGCCAATTTTAGAATCAGCAACCATAAATTAAAGATTGAAACTCGCAGATATTCAAAACCTATAACCCCTTTAGAGAACCACATTTGCGAAAAATGTTTTTCAGATGAAATAGATTCTGAAGAACACCTTCTATTAAAATGTTCTTTTTACTATGTTTCCAGGCGCAAGTTTCTTGAAACAATTAAGAATAACATTAATCATTCTAACTTTGAAAAATTTTCATTTGGGGATAAATGTATATGGCTTTTAAACTCAGAAAGTAAAGATACTTTGATATGCATGTGTGATTTCCTGTTAAAAAGTCACTGTTTCGGATAGCTGGTATCGCATATTTTAACACTAGTCATGTCTCTCATTCATGTATTTATAATTTATATGATATTTTATGCAATCACCTTATGTTTTATTATGTGTATATGCCCCTTCGTGGGTTCTTTAATTTCGAGCAATACAATATTATCTTATCTTATCTTATCATAAGTAACTATTATATAATTACTACTCACTTTCCTGGTTGTTTAAAGTAAAGTAAAAAATTTGGTGAGAATAATGTACTTTTTGATGAGATAGTAATAGATGTGTTTACTACTCGAAGTTCGATGCGTATATTGCGAGCAGACTGTAACCACGGGTAGATTTAATACTCTCAGTTAGATTTGGATAGTGTTAACCGACTGGAACAACATACCACGAATAGACATGTAGCTCCATTAGAACACAATATTACAACCAGTCTTCACTCCCACTCATTTACTTATCATTGAACTTGTTCTCGTAAGTCGATGCTCAGGTTGGCCTCTCTCTCTCTCTCTCTCTCTCTCTCTCTCTCTCTCTCTCTCTCTCTCTCTCTCTCTCTCAATATCGTTGAACTTGTTCTCGTAAGTCGATGCCCCAGTTGGCCTCACTCTCTCTCTCTCTCTCTCTCTCTCTCTCTCTAAATTTTTCGAACAATTCCAACAGTCTGGTATTTTTCCCGATCTATTAATATCCCATCCTCCTCCTTGTAATATTATAGTGTGTTCAGATCCACCAACGGTTCCAAATGCTGTATTCTCATTAGAGTTGACCGAGACCGAGATATTTCAGTACAACTGTAGTGGCGGATTCAATTTGATTGGAGACAACGCTATGCAATGTCAACCTGATGCTACCTGGACTAATATAAAGTTTACCTGTACCAGTAAGTATCAATGTACACCTACCAATAATTACCTATATTGAGATAATATGCCGTATAGCTTTTTGTTGCAATTAAAGCACAATTCAAGTACACCGCATGCCATATTTTAGCAATAAACTTTTAAATCCTTCAATTTTTTTGGCAATTAAGCACAATTCGAGTACACAGCATGCCATATTTTGGCAATACACTTTTAATTCCTTCAATTTTTGTTGCAATTAAGCACAATTCGAGTGCACAGCATGCCATATTTTGGCAATACACTTTTAATTCCTTCAATTTTTGTTGCAATTAAGCACAATTCGAGTGCACAGCATGCCATATTTTGGCAATACACTTTTAATTCCTTCAATTTCTGTTGCAATTAAGCACAATTCGAGTACACAGAATGCCATATTTTGGCAATAAACTTTTAAATCCTTCAATTTTTGTTGCAATTAAGCACAATTCGAGTACACAGCATGCCATTTTTTGGCAATAACCTTTTAAATCCTTCAATTTTTGTTGCAATTAAGCACAATTCGAGTACACAGCATGCCATATTTTGACAATAAACTTTTAAATCCTTCAATTTTTGTTGTAATTAAGTGCAATCCAAGTAAACTTCATGCCATATCTTGGCAATATGTTTTGATCAACTTTAAAACCTTCATTGTAATTATTGACACTTTTCTCTCCCCTTTTTGTTTTCCAATAATAATTTTAAAACAGAAAGCAGTGCTACGACAAGTATGGCAATAATCCTCTTATGGTTTACACAATGACGAATATATTGACATAGCAACAATAAATATTGACATCTTATTTACATGATTTTTTTTTCAATTATTTCATAATAATGATACAATTATTTTTGATTTTTTTTGGCATTGTAATATAGAACATCGTTTTTAATCATACCTTCATTTTACATCTAACACAACATATTTACAACATGATCATGCTACTTACCTTTCTACTACTTCGGCCTTCGGCGTCAGGCAACTGTTCTCAAGTCATCTCCAGCACCTCGGGTCAAAAATTTTGACTGTTCCCTGAAGAGGCATGACCTAATTGTATATTATTTCATATCAGTTCTAAATTCGACTTTTTCATTGGTGTAGAGATGGTCATGTGTCATGCATTAATCTGCGTTAAAGAAATTCACCAGTCATTAACATGATAATGCCCGCGGGCATTTTCATGTTAATAACCGCTCGACCGCTCGAGGTGTTAAAGTTGCGACGTCCCTTTTCTAAAACGCAACAGAGATCGTGCATTTGTCAATGTAAACCAACATTGTGCTGAAAGGAGCACAATTAATTAGAAATTCTTATTTCCTTCAATGAAATAAAAATAATAGTTACTTATGTATATGGCATTATCGTGATAGATAAACTGCCCTTGGGGCAGTAGTATTGACTGCAACACTGATAATGCCCTTGTCTACAGCTCAGGCATTATCACATGTTTCAGTCAATACTATTGTCCCTTGGGGCAGTCTAAAAATCACATAAGTAACTTATCTTCATATTTTATCAGATTTTAATCAAAGAAAATTTTTAGCCAATTTTAGAATCAGCAACCATAAATTAAAGATTGAAACTGGCAGATATTCAAAACCTATAACCCCTTTAGAGAACCACATTTGCGAAAAATGTTTTTCAGATGAAATAGATTCTGAAGAACACCTTCTATTAAAATGTTCTTTTTACTATGTTTCCAGGCGCAAGCTTCTTGAAACAATTAAGAATAACATTAATCATTCTAACTTTGAAAAATTTTCATTTGGGGATAAATGTATATGGCTTTTAAACTCAGAAAGTAAAGATACTTTAATATGCATGTGTGATTTCCTGTTAAAAAGTCACTGTTTCGGATAGCTGGTATCGCATATTTTAACACTAGTCATGTCTCTCATTCATGTATTTACAATTTATATGATATTTTATGCAATCACCTTATGTTTTATTATGTGTATATGCCCCTTCGTGGGCCCTTTAATTTGGAGCAATACAATATTATCTTATCTTATCTTATCATAAGTAACTATTATATAATTACTACTCACTTTCCTGGTTGTTTAAAGTAAAGTTAAAAATTTGGTGAGAATAATGTACTTTTTGATGAGATAGTAATAGATGTGTTTACTACTCGGAGTTCGATGCGTATATTGCGAGCAGACTGTAACCACGGGTAGATTTAATACTCTCAGTTGGATTTGGATAGTGTTAACCGACTGGAACAACATATCACGGATAGACATGTAGCTCCATTAGAACACAATATTACAGCCAGTCTTCACTCTCACTCATTTACTTATCATTTAACTTGTTTTCGTAAGTCGATGCCCCGGTTGGCCCCCCCCCCCCTCTCTCTCTCTCTCTCTCTCTCTCTAAATTTTTCGAACAATTCCAACAGTCTGGTATTTTTCCCGATCTATTAATATCCCATCCTCCTCTTTGTAATATTATAGTGTGCTCAGATCCACCAACGGTTCCAAATGCTGTATTCTCATTAGAGTTGACCGAGACCGAGATATTTCAGTACAATTGTAGTGGCGGATTCAATTTGATTGGAGACAACGCTATGCAATGTCAACCTGATGCTACCTGGACTAATATAATGTTTACCTGTACCAGTAAGTATCAATGTACACCTACCAATAATTACCTATATTGAGATAATATGCCGTATAGCTTTTTGTTGCAATTAAAGCACAATTCAAGTACACCGCATGCCATATTTTAGCAATAAACGTTTAAATCCTTAAATTTTTTTGGCAATTAAGCACAATTCGAGTACACAGTATGCCATATTTTGGCAATACACTTTTAATTCCTTCAATTTTTGTTGCAATTAAGCACATTTCGAGTACACAGCATGCCATATTTTGGCAATGCACTTTTAATTCCTTCAATTTTTGTTGCAATTAAGCACAATTCGAGTACACAGCATGCCATATTTTGGCAATAAACTTTTAAATCCTTCAATTTTTGTTGCAATTAAGCACAATTCGAGTACACAGCATGCCATTTTTTGGCAATAACCTTTTAAATCCTTCAATTTTTGTTGCAATTAAGCACAATTCGAGTACACAGCATGCCATATTTTGACAATAAACTTTTAAATCCTTCAATTTTTGTTGTAATTAAGCGCAATCCAAGTACACTTCATGCCATATCTTGGCAATATGTTTTGATCAACTTTAAAACCTTCATTGTAATTATTGACACTTTTCTATGCACTTTTTGTTTTCCAATAATAATTTTAAAACAGAAAGCAGTGCTACGACAAGTATGGCAATAATCCTCTCATGGTTTACACAATGACGAATATATTGACATAGCAACAATAAATATTGACATCTTATTTACATGATTTTTTTTTCACTTATTTCATAATAATGATACAATTATTTTTGATTTTTTTTGGCATTGTAATATAGAACATCGTTTTTAATCATACCTTCATTTTACATCTAACACAACATATTTACAACATGATCATGCTACTTACCTTTCTACTACTTCGGCCTTCGGCGTCAGGCAACTGTTCTCAAGTCATCTCCAGCACCTCGGGTCAAAAATTTTGACTGTTCCCTGAAGAGGCATGACATAATTGTATATTATTTCATATCAGTTCTAAATTCGACTTTTTCATTGGTGTAGAGATGGTCATGTGTCATGCATTAATCTGCGTTAAAGAAATTCACCAGTCATTAACATGATAATGCCCGCGGGCATATTCATGTTAATAACCGCTCGACCGCTCGAGGTGTTAGAGTTGCGACGTCCCTTTTCTAAAACGCAACGGAGATCGTGCATTCGTCAATGTAAACCAACATTGTACTGAAAGGAGCACAATTAATTAGAAATTCTTATTTCCTTCAATGAAATAAAAATAATAGTTACTTATGTATATGGCATTATCGTGATAGATAAACTGCCCTTGGGACAGTAGTATTGACTGCAACACTGATAATGCCCTTGTCTACAGCTCAGGCATTATCACATGTTTCAGTCAATACTATTGTCCCTTGGGGCAGTCTAAAAATCACATAAGTAACTTATCTTCATATTTTATCAGATTTTAATCAAAGAAAATTTTTAGCCAATTTTAGAATCAGCAACCATAAATTAAAGATTGAAACTGGCAGATATTCAAAACCTATAACCCCTTTAGAGAACCACATTTGCGAAAAACGTTTTTCAGATGAAATAGATTCTGAAGAACACCTTCTATTAAAATGTTCTTTTTGCTATGTTTCCAGGCGCAAGCTTCTTGAAACAATTAAGAATAACATTAATCAGTCTAACTTTGAAAAATTTTCATTTGGGGATAAATGTATATGGCTTTTAAACTCAGAAAGTAAAGATACTTTAATATGCATGTGTGATTTCCTGTTAAAAAGTCACTGTTTCGGATAGCTGGTATCGCATATTTTAACACTAGTCATGTCTCTCATTCATGTATTTACAATTTATATGATATTTTAAGCAATCACCTTATGTTTTATTATGTGTATATGCCCCTTCGTGGGCCCTTTAATTTCGAGCAATACAATATTATCTTATCTTATCTTATCATAAGTAACTATTATATAATTACTACTCACTTTCCTGGTTGTTTAAAGTAAAGTTAAAAATTTGGTGAGAATAATGTACTTTTTGATGAGATAGTAATAGATGTGTTTACTACTCGGAGTTCGATGCGTATATTGCGAGCAGACTGTAACCACGGGTAGATTTAATACTCTCAGTTGGATTTGGATAGTGTTAACCGACTGGAACAACATATCACGGATAGACATGTAGCTCCATTAGAACACAATATTACAGCCAGTCTTCACTCTCACTCATTTACTTATCATTTAACTTGTTTTCGTAAGTCGATGCCCCGGTTGGCCCCTCTCTCTCTCTCTCTCTAAATTTTTCGAACAATTCCAACAGTCTGGTATTTTTCCCGATCTATTAATATCCCATCCTCCTCTTTGTAATATTATAGTGTGCTCAGATCCACCAACGGTTCCAAATGCTGTATTCTCATTAGAGTTGACCGAGACCGAGATATTTCAGTACAATTGTAGTGGCGGATTCAATTTGATTGGAGACAACGCTATGCAATGTCAACCTGATGCTACCTGGACTAATATAATGTTTACCTGTACCAGTAAGTATCAATGTACACCTACCAATAATTACCTATATTGAGATAATATGCCGTATAGCTTTTTGTTGCAATTAAAGCACAATTCAAGTACACCGCATGCCATATTTTAGCAATAAACGTTTAAATCCTTCAATTTTTTTGGCAATTAAGCACAATTCGAGTACACAGCATGCCATATTTTGGCAATACACTTTTAATTCCTTCAATTTTTGTTGCAATTAAGCACAATTCGAGTACACAGCATGCCATATTTTGGCAATGCACTTTTAATTCCTTCAATTTTTGTTGCAATTAAGCACAATTCGAGTACACAGCATGCCATATTTTGGCAATAAACTTTTAAATCCTTCAATTGTTGTTGCAATTAAGCACAATTCGAGTACACAGCATGCCATATTTTGGCAATGCACTTTTAATTCCTTCAATTTTTGTTGCAATTAAGCACAATTCGAGTACACAGCATGCCATATTTTGGCAATAAACTTTTAAATCCTTCAATTTTTGTTGCAATTAAGCACAATTCGAGTACACAGCATGCCATTTTTTGGCAATAACCTTTTAAATCCTTCAATTTTTGTTGCAATTAAGCACAATTCGAGTACACAGCATGCCATATTTTGACAATAAACTTTTAAATCCTTCAATTTTTGTTGTAATTAAGCGCAATCCAAGTACACTTCATGCCATATCTTGGCAATATGTTTTGATCAACTTTAAAACCTTCATTGTAATTATTGACACTTTTCTATGCACTTTTTGTTTTCCAATAATAATTTTAAAACAGAAAGCAGTGCTACGACAAGTATGGCAATAATCCTCTTATGGTTTACACAATGACGAATATATTGACATAGCAACAATAAATATTGACATCTTATTTACATGATTTTTTTTTTCACTTATTTCATAATAATGATACAATTATTTTTGATTTTTTTTTGCATTGTAATATAGAACATCGTTTTTAATCATACCTTCATTTTACATCTAACACAACATATTTACAACATGATCATGCTACTTACCTTTCTACTACTTCGGCCTTTGGCGTCAGGCAACTGTTCTCAAGTGATCTCCAGCACCTCGTGTCAAAAATTTTAACTGTTCCCTGAAGAGGCATGCCATAATTGTATATTATTTCATATCAGTTTTAAATTCGACTTTTTCATTGGTGTAGAGATGGTCATGTGTCATGCATTAATCTGCGTTAAAGAAATTCACCAGTCATTAACATGATAATGCCCGCGGGCATTTTCATGTTAATAACCGCTCGACCGCTCGAGGTGTTAGAGTTGCGACGTCCCTTTTCTAAAACGCAACGGAGATCGTGCATTTGTCAATGTAAACCAACATTGTACTGAAAGGAGCACAATTAATTAGAAATTCTTATTTCCTTCAATGAAATAAAAATAATAGTTACTTATGTATATGGCATTATCGTGATAGATAAACTGCCCTTGGGGCAGTAGTATTGACTGCAACACTGATAATGCCCTTGCCTACAGCTCAGGCATTATCACATGTTTCAGTCAATACTATTGTCCCTTGAGGCAGTCTAAAAGTCACATAAGTAACTTATCTTCATATTTTATCAGATTTTAATCAAAGGAAATTTTTAGCCAATTTTAGAATCAGCAACCATAAATTAAAGATTGAAACTGGCAGATATTCAAAACCTATAACCCCTTTAGAGAACCACATTTGCGAAAAATGTTTTTCAGATGAAATAGATTGTGAAGAACACCTATTAAAATGTTCTTTTTATTATGTTTCCAGGCGCAAGCTTCTTGAAACAATTAAGAATAACATTAATCATTCTAACTTTGAAAAATTTTCATTTGGGGATAAATGTATATGGCTTTTAAACTCAGAAAGTAAAGATACTTTAATATGCATGTGTGATTTCCTGTGAAAAAGTCACTGTTTCGGATAGCTGGTATCGCATATTTTAACACTAGTCATGTCTCTCATTCATGTATTTACAATTTATATGATATTTTAAGCAATCACCTTATGTTTTATTATGTGTATATGCCCCTTCGTGGGCCCTTTAATTTCGAGCAATACAATATTATCTTATCTTATCTTATCATAAGTAACTATTATATAATTACTACTCACTTTCCTGGTTGTTTAAAGTAAAGTTAAAAATTTGGTGAGAATAATGTACTTTTTGATGAGATAGTAATAGATGTGTTTACTACTCGGAGTTCGATGCGTATATTGCGAGCAGACTGTAACCACGGGTAGATTTAATACTCTCAGTTGGATTTGGATAGTGTTAACCGACTGGAACAACATATCACGGATAGACATGTAGCTCCATTAGAACACAATATTACAGCCAGTCTTCACTCTCACTCATTTACTTATCATTTAACTTGTTTTCGTAAGTCGATGCCCCGGTTGGCCCCTCTCTCTCTCTCTCTCTAAATTTTTCGAACAATTCCAACAGTCTGGTATTTTTCCCGATCTATTAATATCCCATCCTCCTCTTTGTAATATTATAGTGTGCTCAGATCCACCAACGGTTCCAAATGCTGTATTCTCATTAGAGTTGACCGAGACCGAGATATTTCAGTACAATTGTAGTGGCGGATTCAATTTGATTGGAGACAACGCTATGCAATGTCAACCTGATGCTACCTGGACTAATATAATGTTTACCTGTACCAGTAAGTATCAATGTACACCTACCAATAATTACCTATATTGAGATAATATGCCGTATAGCTTTTTGTTGCAATTAAAGCACAATTCAAGTACACCGCATGCCATATTTTAGCAATAAACGTTTAAATCCTTCAATTTTTTTGGCAATTAAGCACAATTCGAGTACACAGCATGCCATATTTTGGCAATACACTTTTAATTCCTTCAATTTTTGTTGCAATTAAGCACAATTCGAGTACACAGCATGCCATATTTTGGCAATGCACTTTTAATTCCTTCAATTTTTGTTGCAATTAAGCACAATTCGAGTACACAGCATGCCATATTTTGGCAATAAACTTTTAAATCCTTCAATTTTTGTTGCAATTAAGCACAATTCGAGTACACAGCATGCCATATTTTGGCAATGCACTTTTAATTCCTTCAATTTTTGTTGCAATTAAGCACAATTCGAGTACACAGCATGCCATATTTTGGCAATAAACTTTTAAATCCTTCAATTTTTGTTGCAATTAAGCACAATTCGAGTACACAGCATGCCATTTTTTGGCAATAACCTTTTAAATCCTTCAATTTTTGTTGCAATTAAGCACAATTCGAGTACACAGCATGCCATATTTTGACAATAAACTTTTAAATCCTTCAATTTTTGTTGTAATTAAGCGCAATCCAAGTACACTTCATGCCATATCTTGGCAATATGTTTTGATCAACTTTAAAACCTTCATTGTAATTATTGACACTTTTCTATGCACTTTTTGTTTTCCAATAATAATTTTAAAACAGAAAGCAGTGCTACGACAAGTATGGCAATAATCCTCTTATGGTTTACACAATGACGAATATATTGACATAGCAACAATAAATATTGACATCTTATTTACATGATTTTTTTTTTCACTTATTTCATAATAATGATACAATTATTTTTGATTTTTTTTTGCATTGTAATATAGAACATCGTTTTTAATCATACCTTCATTTTACATCTAACACAACATATTTACAACATGATCATGCTACTTACCTTTCTACTACTTCGGCCTTTGGCGTCAGGCAACTGTTCTCAAGTGATCTCCAGCACCTCGTGTCAAAAATTTTAACTGTTCCCTGAAGAGGCATGCCATAATTGTATATTATTTCATATCAGTTTTAAATTCGACTTTTTCATTGGTGTAGAGATGGTCATGTGTCATGCATTAATCTGCGTTAAAGAAATTCACCAGTCATTAACATGATAATGCCCGCGGGCATTTTCATGTTAATAACCGCTCGACCGCTCGAGGTGTTAGAGTTGCGACGTCCCTTTTCTAAAACGCAACGGAGATCGTGCATTTGTCAATGTAAACCAACATTGTACTGAAAGGAGCACAATTAATTAGAAATTCTTATTTCCTTCAATGAAATAAAAATAATAGTTACTTATGTATATGGCATTATCGTGATAGATAAACTGCCCTTGGGGCAGTAGTATTGACTGCAACACTGATAATGCCCTTGCCTACAGCTCAGGCATTATCACATGTTTCAGTCAATACTATTGTCCCTTGAGGCAGTCTAAAAGTCACATAAGTAACTTATCTTCATATTTTATCAGATTTTAATCAAAGGAAATTTTTAGCCAATTTTAGAATCAGCAACCATAAATTAAAGATTGAAACTGGCAGATATTCAAAACCTATAACCCCTTTAGAGAACCACATTTGCGAAAAATGTTTTTCAGATGAAATAGATTGTGAAGAACACCTATTAAAATGTTCTTTTTATTATGTTTCCAGGCGCAAGCTTCTTGAAACAATTAAGAATAACATTAATCATTCTAACTTTGAAAAATTTTCATTTGGGGATAAATGTATATGGCTTTTAAACTCAGAAAGTAAAGATACTTTAATATGCATGTGTGATTTCCTGTTAAAAAGTCACTGTTTCGGATAGCTGGTATCGCATATTTTAACACTAGTCATGTCTCTCATTCATGTATTTACAATTTATATGATATTTTATGCAATCACCTTATGTTTTATTATGTGTATATGCCCCTTCGTGGGCCCTTTAATTTGGAGCAATACAATATTATCTTATCTTATCTTATCATAAGTAACTATTATATAATTACTACTCACTTTCCTGGTTGTTTAAAGTAAAGTAAAAAATTTGATGAGAATAATGTACTTTTTGATGAGATAGTAATAGATGTGGTTGCTACTCGGAGTTCGATGCGTATATTGCGAGTAGACTGTAACCACGGGTAGATTTAATACTCTCAGTTGGATTTGGATAGTGTTAACCGACTGGAACAACATATCACGGATAGACATGTAGCTCCATTAGAACACAATATTACAGCCAGTCTTCACTCTCACTCATTTACTTATCATTGAACTTGTTCTCGTAAGTCGATGCCCCGGTTGGCCTCTCTCTCTCTCTCTCTCTCTCTAAATTTTTCGAACAATTCCAACAGTCTGGTATTTTTCCCGATCTATTAATATCCCATCCTCCTCTTTGTAATATTATAGTGTGCTCAGATCCACCAACGGTTCCAAATGCTGTATTCTCATTAGAGTTGACCGAGACCGATATATTTCAGTACAACTGTAGTGGCGGATTCAATTTGATTGGAGACAACGCTATGCAATGTCAACTTGATGCTACCTGGACTAATATAATGTTTACCTGTACCAGTAAGTATCAATGTACACCTACCAATAATTACCTATATTGAGATAATATGCCGTATAGCTTTTTGTTGCAATTAAAGCACAATTCAAGTACACCGCATGCCATATTTTAGCAATAAACGTTTAAATCCTTCAATTTTTTTGGCAATTAAGCACAATTCGAGTACACAGCATGCCATATTTTGGCAATACACTTTTAATTCCTTCAATTTTTGTTGCAATTAAGCACAATTCGAGTACACAGCATGCCATATTTTGGCAATGCACTTTTAATTCCTTCAAATTTTGTTGCAATTAAGCACAATTCGAGTACACAGCATGCCATATTTTGGCAATAAACTTTTAAATCCTTCAATTTTTGTTGCAATTAAGCACAATTCGAGTGCACAGCATGCCATTTTTTGGCAATACACTTTTAAATCCTTCAATTTTTGTTGCAATTAAGCACAATTCGAGTACACAGCATGCCATATTTTGGCAATAAACTTTTAAATCCTTCAATTTTTGTTGCAATTAAGCACAATTCGAGTACACAGCATGCCATATTTTGGCAATAAACTTTTAAATCCTTCAATTTTTGTTGCAATTAAGCACAATTTGAGTACACAGCATGCCATATTTTGACAATAAACTTTTAAATCCTTCAATTTTTGTTGTAATTAAGCGCAATCCAAGTACACTTCATGCCATATCTTGGCAATATGTTTTGATCAACTTTAAAACCTTCATTGTAATTATTGACACTTTTCTATGCACTTTTTGTTTTCCAATAATAATTTTAAAACAGAAAGCAGTGCTACGACAAGTATGGCAATAATCCTCTTATGGTTTACACAATGACGAATATATTGACATAGCAACAATAAATATTGACATCTTATTTACATGATTTTTTTTTCACTTATTTCATAATAATGATACAATTATTTTTGATTTTTTTTTGCATTGTAATATAGAACATCGTTTTTAATCATACCTTCATTTTACATCTAACACAACATATTTACAACATGATCATGCTACTTACCTTTCTACTACTTCGGCCTTCGGCGTCAGGCAACTGTTCTCAAGTCATCTCCAGCACCTCGGGTCAAACATTTTGACTGTTCCCTGAAGAGGCATGACATAATTGTATATTATTTCATATCAGTTCTAAATTCGACTTTTTCATTGGTGTAGAGATGGTCATGTGTCATGCATTAATCTGCGTTAAAGAAATTCACCAGTCATTAACATGATAATGCCCGCGGGCATTTTCATGTTAATAACCGCTCGACCGCTCGAGGTGTTAGAGTTGCGACGTCCCTTTTCTAAAACGCAACGGAGATCGTGCATTTGTCAATGTAAACCAACATTGTACTGAAAGGAGCACAATTAATTAGAAATTCTTATTTCCTTCAATGAAATAAAAATAATAGTTACTTATGTATATGGCATTATCGTGATAGATAAACTGCCCTTGGGGCAGTAGTATTGACTTCAACACTGATAATGCCCTTGCCTACAGCTCAGGCATTATCACATGTTTCAGTCAATACTATTGTCCCTTGGGGCAGTCTAAAAATCAAATAAGTAACTTATCTTCATATTTTATCAGATTTTAATCAAAGAAAATTTTTAGCCAATTTTAGAATCAGCAACCATAAATTAAAGATTGAAACTGGCAGATATTCAAAACCTATAACCCCTTTAGAGAACCACATTTGCGAAAAATGTTTTTCAGATGAAATAGATTCTGAAGAACACCTTCTATTAAAATGTTCTTTTTACTATGTTGCCAGGCGCAAGTTTCTTGAAACAATTAAGAATAACATTAATCATTCTAACTTTGAAAAATTTTCATTTGGGGATAAATGTATATGGCTTTTAAACTCAGAAAGTAAAGATACTTTGATATGCATGTGTGATTTCCTGTTAAAAAGTCACTGTTTCGGATAGCTGGTATCGCATATTTTAACACTATTCATGTCTCTCATTCATGTATTTATAATTTATATGATATTTTATGCAATCACCTTATGTTTTATTATGTGTATATGCCCCTTCGTGGGCCCTTTAATTTGGAGCAATACAATATTATCTTATCTTATCTTATCATAAGTAACTATTATATAATTACTACTCACTTTCCTGGTTGTTTAAAGTAAGGTTAAAAATTTGGTGAGAATAATGTACTTTTTGATGAGATAGTAATAGATGTGTTTACTACTCGGAGTTCGATGCGTATATTGCGAGCAGACTGTAACCACGGGTAGATTTAATACTCTCAGTTGGATTTGGATAGTGTTAACCGACTGGAACAACATATCACGGATAGACATGTAGCTCCATTAGAACACAATATTACAGCCAGTCTTCACTCTCACTCATTTACTTATCATTTAACTTGTTTTCGTAAGTCGATGCCCCGATTGGCCCCTCTCTCTCTCTCTCTCCCTCTCTCTAAATTTTTCGAACAATTCCAACAGTCTGGTATTTTTCCCGATCTATTAATATCCCATCCTCCTCTTTGTAATATTATAGTGTGCTCAGATCCACCAACGGTTCCAAATGCTGTATTCTCATTAGAGTTGACCGAGACCGATATATTTCAGTACAACTGTAGTGGCGGATTCAATTTGATTGGAGACAACGCTATGCAATGTCAACTTGATGCTACCTGGACTAATATAATGTTTACCTGTACCAGTAAGTATCAATGTACACCTACCAATAATTACCTATATTGAGATAATATGCCGTATAGCTTTTTGTTGCAATTAAAGCACAATTCAAGTACACCGCATGCCATATTTTAGCAATAAACGTTTAAATCCTTCAATTTTTTTGGCAATTAAGCACAATTCGAGTACACAGCATGCCATATTTTGGCAATACACTTTTAATTCCTTCAATTTTTGTTGCAATTAAGCACAATTCGAGTACACAGCATGCCATATTTTGGCAATGCACTTTTAATTCCTTCAAATTTTGTTGCAATTAAGCACAATTCGAGTACACAGCATGCCATATTTTGGCAATAAACTTTTAAATCCTTCAATTTTTGTTGCAATTAAGCACAATTCGAGTGCACAGCATGCCATTTTTTGGCAATACACTTTTAAATCCTTCAATTTTTGTTGCAATTAAGCACAATTCGAGTACACAGCATGCCATATTTTGGCAATAAACTTTTAAATCCTTCAATTTTTGTTGCAATTAAGCACAATTCGAGTACACAGCATGCCATATTTTGGCAATAAACTTTTAAATCCTTCAATTTTTGTTGCAATTAAGCACAATTTGAGTACACAGCATGCCATATTTTGACAATAAACTTTTAAATCCTTCAATTTTTGTTGTAATTAAGCGCAATCCAAGTACACTTCATGCCATATCTTGGCAATATGTTTTGATCAACTTTAAAACCTTCATTGTAATTATTGACACTTTTCTATGCACTTTTTGTTTTCCAATAATAATTTTAAAACAGAAAGCAGTGCTACGACAAGTATGGCAATAATCCTCTTATGGTTTACACAATGACGAATATATTGACATAGCAACAATAAATATTGACATCTTATTTACATGATTTTTTTTTCACTTATTTCATAATAATGATACAATTATTTTTGATTTTTTTTTGCATTGTAATATAGAACATCGTTTTTAATCATACCTTCATTTTACATCTAACACAACATATTTACAACATGATCATGCTACTTACCTTTCTACTACTTCGGCCTTCGGCGTCAGGCAACTGTTCTCAAGTCATCTCCAGCACCTCGGGTCAAACATTTTGACTGTTCCCTGAAGAGGCATGACATAATTGTATATTATTTCATATCAGTTCTAAATTCGACTTTTTCATTGGTGTAGAGATGGTCATGTGTCATGCATTAATCTGCGTTAAAGAAATTCACCAGTCATTAACATGATAATGCCCGCGGGCATTTTCATGTTAATAACCGCTCGACCGCTCGAGGTGTTAGAGTTGCGACGTCCCTTTTCTAAAACGCAACGGAGATCGTGCATTTGTCAATGTAAACCAACATTGTACTGAAAGGAGCACAATTAATTAGAAATTCTTATTTCCTTCAATGAAATAAAAATAATAGTTACTTATGTATATGGCATTATCGTGATAGATAAACTGCCCTTGGGGCAGTAGTATTGACTTCAACACTGATAATGCCCTTGCCTACAGCTCAGGCATTATCACATGTTTCAGTCAATACTATTGTCCCTTGGGGCAGTCTAAAAATCAAATAAGTAACTTATCTTCATATTTTATCAGATTTTAATCAAAGAAAATTTTTAGCCAATTTTAGAATCAGCAACCATAAATTAAAGATTGAAACTGGCAGATATTCAAAACCTATAACCCCTTTAGAGAACCACATTTGCGAAAAATGTTTTTCAGATGAAATAGATTCTGAAGAACACCTTCTATTAAAATGTTCTTTTTACTATGTTGCCAGGCGCAAGTTTCTTGAAACAATTAAGAATAACATTAATCATTCTAACTTTGAAAAATTTTCATTTGGGGATAAATGTATATGGCTTTTAAACTCAGAAAGTAAAGATACTTTGATATGCATGTGTGATTTCCTGTTAAAAAGTCACTGTTTCGGATAGCTGGTATCGCATATTTTAACACTATTCATGTCTCTCATTCATGTATTTATAATTTATATGATATTTTATGCAATCACCTTATGTTTTATTATGTGTATATGCCCCTTCGTGGGCCCTTTAATTTGGAGCAATACAATATTATCTTATCTTATCTTATCATAAGTAACTATTATATAATTACTACTCACTTTCCTGGTTGTTTAAAGTAAGGTTAAAAATTTGGTGAGAATAATGTACTTTTTGATGAGATAGTAATAGATGTGTTTACTACTCGGAGTTCGATGCGTATATTGCGAGCAGACTGTAACCACGGGTAGATTTAATACTCTCAGTTGGATTTGGATAGTGTTAACCGACTGGAACAACATATCACGGATAGACATGTAGCTCCATTAGAACACAATATTACAGCCAGTCTTCACTCTCACTCATTTACTTATCATTTAACTTGTTTTCGTAAGTCGATGCCCCGATTGGCCCCTCTCTCTCTCTCTCTCCCTCTCTCTAAATTTTTCGAACAATTCCAACAGTCTGGTATTTTTCCCGATCTATTAATATCCCATCCTCCTCTTTGTAATATTATAGTGTGCTCAGATCCACCAACGGTTCCAAATGCTGTATTCTCATTAGAGTTGACCGAGACCGAGATATTTCAGTACAACTGTAGTGGCGGATTCAATTTGATTGGAGACAACGCTATGCAATGTCAACCTGATGCTACCTGGACTAATATAATGTTTACCTGTACCAGTAAGTATCAATGTACACCTACCAATAATTACCTATATTGAGATAATATGCCGTATAGCTTTTTGTTGCAATTAAAGCACAATTCAAGTACACCGCATGCCATATTTTAGCAATAAGCGTTTAAATCCTTCAATTTTTTTGGCAATTAAGCACAATTCGAGTACACCGCATGCCATATTTTGGCAATAAACTTTTAAATCCTTCAATTTTTTTGGCAATTAAGCACAATTCGAGTACACAGCATGCCATATTTTGGCAATACACTTTTAATTCCTTCAATTTTTGTTGCAATTAAGCACAATTCGAGTACACAGCATGCCATATTTTGGCAATAAACTTTTAAATCCTTCAATTTTTGTTGCAATTAAGCACAATTCGAGTACACAGCATGCCATTTTTTGGCAATAACCTTTTAAATCCTTCAATTTTTGTTGCAATTAAGCACAATTCGAGTACACAGCATGCCATATTTTGGCAATGCACTTTTAAATCCTTCAATTTTTGTTGCAATTAAGCACAATTCGAGTACACAGCATGCCATTTTTAGGCAATAACCTTTTAAATCCTTCAATTTTTGTTGCAATTAAGCACAATTCGAGTACACAGCATGCCATATTTTGACAATAAACTTTTAAATCCTTCAATTTTTGTTGTAATTAAGCGCAATCCAAGTACACTTCATGCCATATTTTGGCAATATGTTTTGATCAACTTTAAAACCTTCATTGTAATTATTGACACTTTTCTATGCACTTTTTGTTTTCCAATAATAATTTTAAAACAGAAAGCAGTGCTACGACAAGTATGGCAATAATCCTCGTATGGTTTACACAATGACGAATATATTGACATAGCAACAATAAATATTGACATCTTATTTACATGATTTTTTTTTCACTTATTTCATAACAATGATACAATTATTTTAGATTTTTTTTTGCATTGTAATATAGAACATCGTTTTTAATCATACCTTCATTTTACATCTAACACAACATATTTACAACATGATCATGCTACTTACCTTTCTACTACTTCGGCCTTCGGCGTCAGGCAACTGTTCTCAAGTCATCTCCAGCACCTCGGGTCAAAAATTTTGACTGTTCCCTGAAGAGGCATGACATAATTGTATATTATTTCATATCAGTTCTAAATTCGACTTTTTCATTGGTGTAGAGATGGTCATGTGTCATGCATTAATCTGCGTTAAAGAAATTCACCAGTCACTAACATGATAATTCCCGCGGGCATTTTCATGTTAATAACCGCTCGACCGCTCGAGGTGTTAGAGTTGCGACGTCCCCTTTCTAAAACGCAACGGAGATCGTGCATTTGTCAATGTAAACCAACATTGTACTGAAAGGAGAACAATTAATTAGAAATTCTTATTTCCTTCAATGAAATAAAAATAATAGTTACTTATGTATATGGCATTATCGTGATAGATAAACTGCCCTTGGGGCAGTAGTATTGACTTCAACACTGATAATGCCCTTGCCTACAGCTCAGGCATTATCACATGTTTCAGTCAATACTATTGTCCCTTGGGGCAGTCTAAAAATCACATAAGTAACTTATCTTCATATTTTATCAGATTTTAATCAAAGAAAATTTTTAGCCAATTTTAGAATCAGCAACCATAAATTAAAGATTGAAACTGGCAGATATTCAAAACCTATAACCCCTTTAGAGAACCACATTTGCGAAAAATGTTTTTCAGATGAAATAGATTCTGAAGAACACCTTCTATTAAAATGTTCTTTTTACTATGTTTCCAGGCGCAAGCTTCTTGAAACAATTAAGAATAACATTAATCATTCTAACTTTGAAAAATTTTCATTTGGGGATAAATGTATATGGCTTTTAAACTCAGAAAGTAAAGATACTTTAATATGCATGTGTGATTTCCTGTTAAAAAGTCACTGTTTCGGATAGCTGGTATCGCATATTTTACCACTAGTCATGTCTCTCATTCATGTATTTACAATTTATATGATATTTTATGCAATCACCTTATGTTTTATTATGTGTATATGCCCCTTCGTGGGCCCTTTAATTTGGAGCAATACAATATTATCTTATCTTATCTTATCATAAGTAACTATTATATAATTACTACTCACTTTCCTGGTTGTTTAAAGTAAAGTTAAAAATTTGGTGAGAATAATGTACTTTTTGATGAGATAGTAATAGATGTGTTTACTACTCGGAGTTCGATGCGTATATTGCGAGCAGACTGTAACCACGGGTAGATTTAATACTCTCAGTTGGATTTGGATAGTGTTAACCGACTGGAACAACATATCACGGATAGACATGTAGCTCCATTAGAACACAATATTACAGCCAGTCTTCACTCTCACTCATTTACTTATCATTTAACTTATTTTCGTAAGTCGATGCCCCGGTTGGCCCCTCTCTCTCTCTCTCTCCCTCTCTCTAAATTTTTCGAACAATTCCAACAGTCTGGTATTTTTCCCGATCTATTAATATCCCATCCTCCTCTTTGTAATATTATAGTGTGCTCAGATCCACCAACGGTTCCAAATGCTGTATTCTCATTAGAGTTGACCGAGACCGAGATATTTCAGTACAACTGTAGTGGCGGATTCAATTTGATTGGAGACAACGCTATGCAATGTCAACCTGATGCTACCTGGACTAATATAATGTTTACCTGTACCAGTAAGTATCAATGTACACCTACCAATAATTACCTATATTGAGATAATATGCCGTATAGCTTTTTGTTGCAATTAAAGCACAATTCAAGTACACCGCATGCCATATTTTAGCAATAAACGTTTAAATCCTTCAATTTTTTTTGGCAATTAAGCACAATTCGAGTACACAGCATGCCATATTTTGGCAATACACTTTTAATTCCTTCAATTTTTGTTGCAATTAAGCACAATTCGAGTACACAGCATGCCATATTTTGGCAATAAACTTTTAAATCCTTCAATTTTTTTTGCAATTAAGCACAATTCGAGTACACAGCATGCCATATTTTGGCAATGCACTTTTAATTCCTTCAATTTTTGTTGCAATTAAGCACAATTTGAGTACACAGCATGCCATATTTTGGCAATACACTTTTAATTCCTTCAATTTTTGTTGCAATTAAGCACAATTCGAGTACACAGCATGCCATTTTTTGGCAATAACCTTTTAAATCCTTCAATTTTTGTTGCAATTAAGCACAATTCGAGTACACAGCATGCCATATTTTGACAATAAACTTTTAAATCCTTAAATTTTTGGTGTAATTAAGGGCAATCCAAGTACACTTCATGCCATATCTTGGCAATATGTTTTGATCAACTTTAAAACCTTTATTGTAATTATTGACACTTTTCTATGCACTTTTTGTTTTCCAATAATAATTTTAAAACAGAAAGCAGTGCTACGACAAGTATGGCAATAATCCTCTTATGGTTTACACAATGACGAATATGTTGACATAGCAACAATAAATATTGACATCTTATTTACATGATTTTTTTTTCACTTATTTCATAATAATGATACAATTATTTTTGATTTTTTTTTGCATTGTAATATAGAACATCGTTTTTAATCATACCTTCATTTTACATCTAACACAACATATTTACAACATGATCATGCTACTTACCTTTCTACTACTTCGGCCTTCGGCGCAGGCAACTGTTCTCAAGTCATCTCCAGCACCTCGGGTCAAAAATGTTAACTGTTCCCTGAAGAGGCATGACATAATTGTATATTATTTCATATCAGTTCTAAATTCGACTTTTTCATTGGTGTAGAGATGGTCATGTGTCATGCATTAATCTGCGTTAAAGAAATTCACCAGTCATTAACATGATAATGCCCGCGGGCATTTTCATGTTAATAACCGCTCGACCGCTCGAGGTGTTAGAGTTGCGACGTCCCTTTTCTAAAACGCAACGGAGATCGTGCATTTGTCAATGTAAACCAACATTGTACTGAAAGGAGCACAATTAATTAGAAATTCTTATTTCCTTCAATGAAATAAAAATAATAGTTACTTATGTATATGGCATTATCGTGATAGATAAACTGCCCTTGGGGCAGTAGTATTGACTTCAACACTGATAATGCCCTTGCCTACAGCTCAGGCATTATCACATGTTTCAGTCAATACTATTGTCCCTTGGGGCAGTCTAAAAATCACATAAGTAACTTATCTTCATATTTTATCAGATTTTAATCAAAGAAAATTTTTAGCCAATTTTAGAATCAGCAACCATAAATTAAAGATTGAAACTGGCAGATATTCAAAACCTATAACCCCTTTAGAGAACCACATTTGCGAAAAATGTTTTTCAGATGAAATAGATTCTGAAGAACACCTTCTATTAAAATGTTCTTTTTACTATATTTCCAGGCGCAAGCTTCTTGAAACAATTAAGAATAACATTAATCATTCTAACTTTGAAAAATTTTCATTTGGGGATAAATGTATATGGCTTTTAAACTCAGAAAGTAAAGATACTTTAATATGCATGTGTGATTTCCTGTTAAAAAGTCACTGTTTCGGATAGCTGGTATCGCATATTTTAACACTAGTCATGTCTCTCATTCATGTATTTACAATTTATATGATATTTTATGCAATCACCTTATGTTTTATTATGTGTATATGCCCCTTCGTGGGCCCTTTAATTTGGAGCAATACAATATTATCTTATCTTATCTTATGATAAGTAACTATTATATAATTACTACTCACTTTCCTGGTTGTTTAAAGTAAAGTTAAACATTTGGTGAGAATAATGTACTTTTTGATGAGATAGTAATAGATGTGTTTACTACTCGGAGTTCGATGCGTATATTGCGAGCAGACTGTAACCACGGGTAGATTTAATACTCTCAGTTGGATTTGGATAGTGTTAACCGACTGGAACAACATATCACGGATAGACATGTAGCTCCATTAGAACACAATATTACAGCCAGTCTTCACTCTCACTCATTTACTTATCATTTAACTTGTTTTCGTAAGTCGATGCCCCGGTTGGCCCCTCTCTCTCTCTCTCTCCCTCTCTCTAAATTTTTCGAACAATTCCAACAGTCTGGTATTTTTCCCGATCTATTAATATCCCATCCTCCTCTTTGTAATATTATAGTGTGCTCAGATCCACCAACGGTTCCAAATGCTGTATTCTCATTAGAGTTGACCGAGACCGAGATATTTCAGTACAACTCTAGTGGCGGATTCAATTTGATTGGAGACAACGCTATGCAATGTCAACCTGATGCTACCTGGACTAATATAATGTTTACCTGTACCAGTAAGTATCAATGTACACCTACCAATAATTACCTATATTGAGATAATATGCCGTATAGCTTTTTGTTGCAATTAAAGCACAATTCAAGTACACCGCATGCCATATTTTAGCAATAAACTTTTAAATCCTTCAATTTTTTGGGCAATTAAGCACAATTCGAGTACACAGCATGCCATATTTTGGCAATACACTTTTAATTCCTTCAATTTTTGTTGCAATTAAGCACAATTCGAGTGCACAGCATGCCATATTTTGGCAATACACTTTTAATTCCTTCCGTTTGTGTTGCAATTAAGCACAATTCGAGTACACAGCATGCCATATTTTGGCAATAAACTTTTAAATCCTTCAATTTGTGTTGCAATTAAGCACAATTCGAGTACACAGCATGCCATTTTTTGGCAATAACCTTTTAAATCCTTCAATTTTTGTTGCAATTAAGCACAAATCGAGTACACAGCATGCCATATTTTGACAATAAACTTTTAAATCCTTCAATTTTTGTTGTAATTAAGCGCAATCCAAGTACACTTCATGCCATATCTTGGCAATATGTTTTGATCAACTTTAAAACCTTCATTGTAATTATTGACACTTTTCTATGCACTTTTTGTTTTCCAATAATAATTTTAAAACAGAAAGCAGTGCTACGACAAGTATGGCAATAATCCTCTTATGGTTTACACAATGACGAATATATTGACATAGCAACAATAAATATTGACATCTTATTTACATGATTTTTTTTTCACTTATTTCATAACAATGATACAATTATTTTTGATTTTTTTTTGCATTGTAATATAGAACATCGTTTTTAATCATACCTTCATTTTACATCTAACACAACATATTTACAACATGATCATGCTACTTACCTTTCTACTACTTCGGCCTTCGGCGTCAGGCAACTGTTCTCAAGTCATCTCCAGCACCTCGGGTCAAAAATGTTGACTGTTCCCTGAAGAGGCATGACATAATTGTATATTATTTCATATCAGTTCTAAATTCGACTTTTTCATTGGTGTAGAGATGGTCATGTGTCATGCATTAATCTGCGTTAAAGAAATTCACCAGTCATTAACATGATAATGCCCGCGGGCATATTCATGTTAATAACCGCTCGACCGCTCGAGGTGTTAGAGTTGCGACGTCCCTTTTCTAAAACGCAACGGAGATCGTACATTTGTAAATGTAAACCAACATTGTACTGAAAGGAGCACAATTAATTAGAAATTCTTATTTCCTTCAATGAAATAAAAATAATAGTTACTTATGTATATGGCATTATCGTGATAGATAAACTGCCCTTGGGGCAGTAGTATTGACTTCAACACTGATAATGCCCTTGCCTACAGCTCAGGCATTATCACATGTTTCAGTCAATACTATTGTCCCTTGGGGCAGTCTAAAAATCAAATAAGTAACTTATCTTCATATTTTATCAGATTTTAATCAAAGAAAATTTTTAGCCAATTTTAGAATCAGCAACCATAAATTAAAGATTGAAACTGGCAGATATTCAAAACCTATAACCCCTTTAGAGAACCACATTTGCGAAAAATGTTTTTCAGATGAAATAGATTCTGAAGAACACCTTCTATTAAAATGTTCTTTTTACTATGTTTCCAGGCGCAAGTTTCTTGAAACAATTAAGAATAACATTAATCATTCTAACTTTGAAAAATTTTCATTTGGGGATAAATGTATATGGCTTTTAAACTCAGAAAGTAAAGATACTTTGATATGCATGTGTGATTTCCTGTTAAAAAGTCACTGTTTCGGATAGCTGGTATCGCATATTTTAACACTAGTCATGTCTCTCATTCATGTATTTATAATTTATATGATATTTTATGCAATCACCTTATGTTTTATTATGTGTATATGCCCCTTCGTGGGCCCTTTAATTTGGAGCAATACAATATTATCTTATCTTATCTTATCATATGTAACTATTATATAATTACTACTCACTTTCCTGGTTGTTTAAAGTAAAGTAAAAAATTTGGTGAGAATAATGTACTTTTTGATGAGATAGTAATAGATGTGTTTACTACTCGAAGTTCGATGCGTATATTGCGAGCAGACTGTAACCACGGGTAGATTTAATACTCTCAGTTGGATTTGGATAGTGTTAACCGACTGGAACAACATACCACGAATAGACATGTAGCTCCATTAGAACACAATATTACAGCCAGTCTTCACTCCCACTCATTTACTTATCATTGAACTTGTTCTCGTAAGTCGATGCTCAGGTTGGCCTCTCTCTCTCTCTCTCTCTCTCTCTCTCTCTCTCTCTCTCTCTCTCTCTCTCAATATCGTTGAACTTGTTCTCGTAAGTCGATGCCCCGGTTGGCCTCACTCTCTCTCTCTCTCTAAATTTTTCGAACAATTCCAACAGTCTGGTATTTTTCCCGATCTATTAATATCCCATCCTCCTCCTTGTAATATTATAGTGTGCTCAGATCCACCAACGGTTCCAAATGCTGTATTCTCATTAGAGTTGACCGAGACCGAGATATTTCAGTACAACTGTAGTGGCGGATTCAATTTGATTGGAGACAACGCTATGCAATGTCAACCTGATGCTACCTGGACTAATATAATGTTTACCTGTACCAGTAAGTATCAATGTACACCTACCAATAATTACCTATATTGAGATAATATGCCGTATAGCTTTTCGTTGCAATTAAAGCACAATTCAAGTACACCGCATGCCATATTTTAGCAATAAACTTTTAAATCCTTCAATTTTTTGGGCAATTAAGCACAATTCGAGTACACAGCATGCCATATTTTGGCAATACACTTTTAATTCCTTCAATTTTTGTTGCAATTAAGCACAATTCGAGTGCACAGCATGCCATATTTTGGCAATAACCTTTTAAATCCTTCAATTTTTGTTGCAATTAAGCACAATTCGAGTACACAGCATGCCATATTTTGGCAATACACTTTTAATTCCTTCAATTTTTGTTGCAATTAAGCACAATTCGAGTACACAGCATGCCATTTTTGGGCAATAACCTTTTAAATCCTTCAATTTTTGTTGCAATTAAGCACAATTCGAGTACACAGCATGCCATATTTTGACAATAAATTTTTAAATCCTTCAATTTTTGTTGTAATTAAGCGCAATCCAAGTACCCTTCATGCCATATCTTGGCAATATGTTTTGATCAACTTTAAAACCTTCATTGTAATTATTGACACTTTTCTATGCACTTTTTGTTTTCCAATAATAATTTTAAAACAGAAAGCAGTGCTACGACAAGTATGGCAATAATCCTCTTATGGTTTACACAATGACGAATATATTGACATAGCAACAATAAATATTGACATCTTATTTACATGATTTTTTTTTCACTTATTTCATAACAATGATACAATTATTTTTGATTTTTTTTTGCATTGTAATATAGAACATCGTTTTTAATCATACCTTCATTTTACATCTAACACAACATATTTACAACATGATCATGCTACTTACCTTTCTACTACTTCGGCCTTCGGCGTCAGGCAACTGTTCTCAAGTCATCTCCAGCACCTCGGGTCAAAAATGTTGACTGTTCCCTGAAGAGGCATGACATAATTGTATATTATTTCATATCAGTTCTAAATTCGACTTTTTCATTGGTGTAGAGATGGTCATGTGTCATGCATTAATCTGCGTTAAAGAAATTCACCAGTCATTAACATGATAATGCCCGCGGGCATATTCATGTTAATAACCGCTCGACCGCTCGAGGTGTTAGAGTTGCGACGTCCCTTTTCTAAAACGCAACGGAGATCGTACATTTGTAAATGTAAACCAACATTGTACTGAAAGGAGCACAATTAATTAGAAATTCTTATTTCCTTCAATGAAATAAAAATAATAGTTACTTATGTATATGGCATTATCGTGATAGATAAACTGCCCTTGGGGCAGTAGTATTGACTTCAACACTGATAATGCCCTTGCCTACAGCTCAGGCATTATCACATGTTTCAGTCAATACTATTGTCCCTTGGGGCAGTCTAAAAATCAAATAAGTAACTTATCTTCATATTTTATCAGATTTTAATGAAAGAAAATTTTTAGCCAATTTTAGAATCAGCAACCATAAATTAAAGATTGAAACTGGCAGATATTCAAAACCTATAACCCCTTTAGAGAACCACATTTGCGAAAAATGTTTTTCAGATGAAATAGATTCTGAAAAACACCTTCTATTAAAATGTTCTTTTTACTATGTTTCCAGGCGCAAGTTTCTTGAAACAATTAAGAATAACATTAATCATTCTAACTTTGAAAAATTTTCATTTGGGGATAAATGTATATGGCTTTTAAACTCAGAAAGTAAAGATACTTTGATATGCATGTGTGATTTCCTGTTAAAAAGTCACTGTTTCGGATAGCTGGTATCGCATATTTTAACACTAGTCATGTCTCTCATTCATGTATTTATAATTTATATGATATTTTATGCAATCACCTTATGTTTTATTATGTGTATATGCCCCTTCGTGGGCCCTTTAATTTGGAGCAATACAATATTATCTTATCTTATCTTATCATAAGTAACTATTATATAATTACTACTCACTTTCCTGGTTGTTTAAAGTAAAGTAAAAAATTTGGTGAGAATAATGTACTTTTTGATGAGATAGTAATAGATGTGTTTACTACTCGAAGTTCGATGCGTATATTGCGAGCAGACTGTAACCACGGGTAGATTTAATACTCTCAGTTGGATTTGGATAGTGTTAACCGACTGGAACAACATACCACGAATAGACATGTAGCTCCATTAGAACACAATATTACAGCCAGTCTTCACTCCCACTCATTTACTTATCATTGAACTTGTTCTCGTAAGTCGATGCTCAGGTTGGCCTCTCTCTCTCTCTCTCTCTCTCTCTCTCTCTCTCTCAATATCGTTGAACTTGTTCTCGTAAGTCGATGCCCCGGTTGGCCTCACTCTCTCTCTCTCTCTAAATTTTTCGAACAATTCCAACAGTCTGGTATTTTTCCCGATCTATTAATATCCCATCCTCCTCCTTGTAATATTATAGTGTGCTCAGATCCACCAACGGTTCCAAATGCTGTATTCTCATTAGAGTTGACCGAGACCGAGATATTTCAGTACAACTGTAGTGGCGGATTCAATTTGATTGGAGACAACGCTATGCAATGTCAACCTGATGCTACCTGGACTAATATAATGTTTACCTGTACCAGTAAGTATCAATGTACACCTACCAATAATTACCTATATTGAGATAATATGCCGTATAGCTTTTCGTTGCAATTAAAGCACAATTCAAGTACACCGCATGCCATATTTTAGCAATAAACTTTTAAATCCTTCAATTTTTTGGGCAATTAAGCACAATTCGAGTACACAGCATGCCATATTTTGGCAATACACTTTTAATTCCTTCAATTTTTGTTGCAATTAAGCACAATTCGAGTGCACAGCATGCCATATTTTGGCAATAACCTTTTAAATCCTTCAATTTTTGTTGCAATTAAGCACAATTCGAGTACACAGCATGCCATATTTTGGCAATACACTTTTAATTCCTTCAATTTTTGTTGCAATTAAGCACAATTCGAGTACACAGCATGCCATTTTTTGGCAATAACCTTTTAAATCCTTCAATTTTTGTTGCAATTAAGCACAATTCGAGTACACAGCATGCCATATTTTGACAATAAATTTTTAAATCCTTCAATTTTTGTTGTAATTAAGCGCAATCCAAGTACCCTTCATGCCATATCTTGGCAATATGTTTTGATCAACTTTAAAACCTTCATTGTAATTATTGACACTTTTCTATGCACTTTTTGTTTTCCAATAATAATTTTAAAACAGAAAGCAGTGCTACGACAAGTATGGCAATAATCCTCTTATGGTTTACACAATGACGAATATATTGACATAGCAACAATAAATATTGACATCTTATTTACATGATTTTTTTTTCACTTATTTCATAACAATGATACAATTATTTTTGATTTTTTTTTGCATTGTAATATAGAACATCGTTTTTAATCATACCTTCATTTTACATCTAACACAACATATTTACAACATGATCATGCTACTTACCTTTCTACTACTTCGGCCTTCGGCGTCAGGCAACTGTTCTCAAGTCATCTCCAGCACCTCGGGTCAAAAATTTTGACTGTTCCCTGAAGAGGCATGACATAATTGTATATTATTTCATATCAGTTCTAAATTCGACTTTTTCATTGGTGTAGAGATGGTCATGTGTCATGCATTAATCTGCGTTAAAGAAATTCACCAGTCATTAACATGATAATGCCCGCGGGCATTTTCATGTTAATAACCGCTCGACCGCTCGAGGTGTTAGAGTTGCGACGTCCCTTTTCTAAAACGCAACGGAGATCGTGCATTTGTCAATGTAAACCAACATTGTACTGAAAGGAGCACAATTAATTAGAAATTCTTATTTCCTTCAATGAAATAAAAATAATAGTTACTTATGTATATGGCATTATCGTGATAGATAAACTGCCCTTGGGGCAGTAGTATTGACTTCAACACTGATAATGCCCTTGCCTACAGCTCAGGCATTATCACATGTTTCAGTCAATACTATTGTCCCTTGGGGCAGTCTAAAAATCAAATAAGTAACTTATCTTCATATTTTATCAGATTTTAATCAAAGAACATTTTTAGCCAATTTTAGAATCAGCAACCATAAATTAAAGATTGAAACTGGCAGATATTCAAAACCTATAACCCCTTTAGAGAACCACATTTGCGAAAAATGTTTTTCAGATGAAATAGATTCTGAAGAACACCTTCTATTAAAATGTTCTTTTTACTATGTTTCCAGGCGCAAGTTTCTTGAAACAATTAAGAATAACATTAATCATTCTAACTTTGAAAAATTTTCATTTGGGGATAAATGTATATGGCTTTTAAACTCAGAAAGTAAAGATACTTTGATATGCATGTGTGATTTCCTGTTAAAAAGTCACTGTTTCGGATAGCTGGTATCGCATATTTTAACACTAGTCATGTCTCTCATTCATGTATTTATAATTTATATGATATTTTATGCAATCACCTTATGTTTTATTATTTGTATATGCCCCTTCGGTGGCCCTTTAATTTGGAGCAATACAATATTATCTTATCTTATCTTATCATAAGTAACTATTATATAATTACTACTCACTTTCCTGGTTGTTTAAAGTAAAGTAAAAAATTTGGTGGGAATAATGTACTTTTTGATGAGATAGTAATAGATGTATTTACTACTCGAAGTTCGATGCGTATATTGCGAGCAGACTGTAACCACGGGTAGATTTAATACTCTCAGTTGGATTTGGATAGTGTTAACCGACTGGAACAACATACCACGAATAGACATGTAGCTCCATTAGAACACAATATTACAACCAGTCTTCACTCCCACTCATTTACTTATCATTGAACTTGTTCTCGTAAGTCGATGTTCAGGTTGGCCCCTCTCTCTCTCTCTCTCTCTCTCTCTCTCTCTCTCTCTCTCTCTCTCTCTCTCAATATCGTTGAACTTGTTCTCGTAAGTCGATGCCCCGGTTGGCCTCTCTCTCTCTCTCTCTCTCTCTTTCTCTCTAAATGTTTCGAACAATTCCAACAGTCTGGTATTTTTCCCAATCTATTAATATCCCATCCTCCTCTTTGTAATATTATAGTGTGCTCAGATCCACCAACGGTTCCAAATGCTGTATTCTCATTAGAGTTGACCGAGACCGAGATATTTCAGTACAACTGTAGTGGCGGATTCAATTTGATTGGAGACAACGCTATGCAATGTCAACCTGATGCTACCTGGACTAATATAATGTTTACCTGTACCAGTAAGTATAAATGTACACCTACCAATAATTACCTATATTGAGATAATATGCCGTATAGCTTTTTGTTGCAATTAAAGCACAATTCAAGTACACCGCATGCCATATTTTAGCAATAAACTTTTAAATCCTTCAATTTTTTTTGGGCAATTAAGCACAATTCGAGTACACAGCATGCCATATTTTGGCAATACACTTTTAATTCCTTCAATTTTTGTTGCAATTAAGCACAATTCGAGTGCACAGCATGCCATATTTTGGCAATACACTTTTAATTCCTTCAATTTTTGTTGCAATTAAGCACAATTCGAGTACACAGCATGCCATATTTTGGCAATAAACTTTTAAATCCTTCAATTTTTGTTGCAATTAAGCACAATTCGAGTACACAGCATGCCATATTTTGACAATAAACTTTTAAATCTTTCAATTTTTGTTGTAATTAAGCGCAATCCAAGTAAACTTCATGCCATATCTTGGCAATATGTTTTGATCAACTTTAAAACCTTCATTGTAATTATTGACACTTTTCTCTACCCTTTCTGTTTTCCAATAATAATTTTAAAACAGAAAGCAGTGCTACGACAAGTATGGCAATAATCCTCTTATGGTTTACACAATGACGAATATATTGACATAGCAACAATAAATATTGACATCTTATTTACATGATTTTTTTTTCACTTATTTCATAACAATGATACAATTATTTTTGATTTTTTTTTGCATTGTAATATAGAACATCGTTTTTAATCATACCTTCATTTTACATCTAACACAACATATTTACAACATGATCATGCTACTTACCTTTCTACTACTTCGGCCTTCGGCGTCAGGCAACTGTTCTCAAGTCATCTCCAGCACCTCGGGTCAAAAATTTTGACTGTTCCCTGAAGAGGCATGACATAATTGTATATTATTTCATATCAGTTCTAAATTCTACTTTTTCATTGGTGTAGAGATGGTCATGTGTCATGCATTAATCTGCGTTAAAGAAATTCACCAGTCATTAACATGATAATGCCCGCGGGCATATTCATGTTAATAACCGCTCGACCGCTCGAGGTGTTAGAGTTGCGACGTCCCTTTTCTAAAACGCAACGGAGATCGTACATTTGTCAATGTAAACCAACATTGTACTGAAAGGAGCACAATTAATTAGAAATTCTTATTTCCTTCAATGAAATAAAAATAATAGTTACTTATGTATATGGCATTATCGTGATAGATAAACTGCCCTTGGGGCAGTAGTATTGACTTCAACACTGATAATGCCCTTGCCTACAGCTCAGGCATTATCACATGTTTCAGTCAATACTATTGTCCCTTGGGGCAGTCTAAAAATCAAATAAGTAACTTATCTTCATATTTTATCAGATTTTAATGAAAGAAAATTTTTAGCCAATTTTAGAATCAGCAACCATAAATTAAAGATTGAAACTGGCAGATATTCAAAACCTATAACCCCTTTAGAGAACCACATTTGCGAAAAATGTTTTTCAGATGAAATAGATTCTGAAGAACACCTTCTATTAAAATGTTCTTTTTACTATGTTTCCAGGCGCAAGTTTCTTAAAACAATTAAGAATAACATTAATCATTCTAACTTTGAAAAATTTTCATTTGGGGATAAATGTATATGGCTTTTAAACTCAGAAAGTAAAGATACTTTGATATGCATGTGTGATTTCCTGTTAAAAAGTCACTGTTTCGGATAGCTGGTATCGCATATTTTAACACTAGTCATGTCTCTCATTCATGTATTTATAATTTATATGATATTTTATGCAATCACCTTATGTTTTATTATGTGTATATGCCCCTTCGTGGGCCCTTTAATTTGGAGCAATACAATATTATCTTATCTTATCTTATCATAAGTAACTATTATATAATTACTACTCACTTTCATGGTTGTTTAAAGTAAAGTAAAAAATTTGGTGAGAATAATGTACTTTTTGATGAGATAGTAATAGATGTGTTTACTACTCGAAGTTCGATGCGTATATTGCGAGCAGACTGTAACCACGGGTAGATTTAATACTCTCAGTTGGATTTGGATAGTGTTAACCGACTGGAACAACATACCACGAATAGACATGTAGCTCCATTAGAACACAATATTACAACCAGTCTTCACTCCCACTCATTTACTTATCATTGAACTTGTTCTCGTAAGTCGATGCTCAGGTTGGCCTCTCTCTCTCTCTCTCTCTCTCTCTCTCTCTCTCTCTCAATATCGTTGAACTTGTTCTCATAAGTCGATGCCCCGGTTGGCCTCACTCTCTCTCTCTCTCTCTCTCTCTCTCTCTCTCTCTCTCAATATCGTTGAACTTGTTCTCGTAAGTCGATGCCCCGGTTGGCCTCACTCTCTCTCTCTCTCTCTCTCTCTCTCTCTCTCTCTCTCTAAATTTTTCGAACAATTCCAACAGTCTGGTATTTTTCCCGATCTATTAATATCCCATCCTCCTCTTTGTAATATTATAGTGTGCTCAGATCCACCAACGGTTCCAAATGCTGTATTCTCATTAGAGTTGACCGAGACCGAGATATTTCAGTACAATTGTAGTGGCGGATTCAATTTGATTGGAGACAACGCTATGCAATGTCAACCTGATGCTACCTGGACTAATATAATGTTTACCTGTACCAGTAAGTATCAATGTACACCACCAATAATTACCTATATTGAGATAATATGCCGTATAGCTTTTTGTTGCAATGAAAGCACAATTCAAGTACACCGCATGCCATATTTTAGCAATAAACGTTTAAATCCTTCAATTTTTTTGGCAATTAAGCACAATTCGAGTACACAGTATGCCATATTTTGGCAATACACTTTTAATTCCTTCAATTTTTGTTGCAATTAAGCACAATTCGAGTACACAGCATGCCATATTTTGGCAATGCACTTTTAATTCCTTCAATTTTTGTTGCAATTAAGCACAATTCGAGTACACAGCATGCCATATTTTGGCAATAAACTTTTAAATCCTTCAATTTTTGTTGCAATTAAGCACAATTCGAGTACACAGCATGCCATTTTTTGGCAATAACCTTTTAAATCCTTCAATTTGTGTTGCAATTAAGCACAATTCGAGTACACAGCATGCCATATTTTGACAATAAACTTTTAAATCTTTCAATTTTTGTTGTAATTAAGCGCAATCCAAGTAAACTTCATGCCATATCTTGGCAATATGTTTTGATCAACTTTAAAACCTTCATTGTAATTATTGACACTTTTCTCTACCCTTTCTGTTTTCCAATAATAATTTTAAAACAGAAAGCAGTGCTACGACAAGTATGGCAATAATCCTCTTATGGTTTACACAATGACGAATATATTGACATAGCAACAATAAATATTGACATCTTATTTACATGATTTTTTTTTCACTTATTTCATAATAATGATACAATTATTTTTGAATTTTTTTTGCATTGTAATATAGAACATCGTTTTTAATCATACCTTCATTTTACATCTAACACAACATATTTACAACATGATCATGCTTCTTACCTTTCTACTACTTCGGCCTTCGGCGTCAGGCAACTGTTCTCAAGTCATCTCCAGCACCTCGGGTCAAAAATTTTGACTGTTCCCTGAAGAGGCATGACATAATTGTATATTATTTCATATCAGTTCTAAATTCGACTTTTTCATTGGTGTAGAGATGGTCATGTGTCATGCATTAATCTGCGTTAAAGAAATTCACCAGTCATTAACATGATAATGCCCGCGGGCATTTTCATGTTAATAACCGCTCGACCGCTCGAGGTGTTAGAGTTGCGACGTCCCTTTTCTAAAACGCAACGGAGATCGTGCATTTGTCAATGTAAACCAACATTGTACTGAAAGGAGCACAATTAATTAGAAATTCTTATTTCCTTCAATGAAATAAAAATAATAGTTACTTATGTATATGGCATTATCGTGATAGATAAACTGCCCTTGGGGCAGTAGTATTGACTTCAACACTGATAATGCCCTTGTCTACAGCTCAGGCATTATCACATGTTTCAGTCAATACTATTGTCCCTTGGGGCAGTCTAAAAATCACATAAGTAACTTATCTTCATATTTTATCAGATTTTAATCAAAGAAAATTTTTAGCCAATTTTAGAATCAGCAACCATAAATTAAAGATTGAAACTGGCAGATATTCAAAACCTATAACCCCTTTCGAGAACCACATTTGCGAAAAATGTTTTTCAGATGAAATAGATTCTGAAGAACACCTTCTATTAAAATGTTCTTTTTACTATGTTTCCAGGCGCAAGCTTCTTGAAACAATTAAGAATAACATTAATCATTCTAACTTTGAAAAATTTTCATTTGGGGATAAATGTATATGGCTTTTAAACTCAGAAAGTAAAGATACTTTAATATGCATGTGTAATTTCCTGTTAAAAAGTCACTGTTTCGGATAGCTGGTATCGCATATTTTAACACTAGTCATGTCTCTCATTCATGTATTTACAATTTATATGATATTTTATGCAATCACCTTATGTTTTATTATTTGTATATGCCCCTTCGTGGGCCCTTTAATTTGGAGCAATACAATATTATCTTATCTTATCTTATCATAAGTAACTATTATATAATTACTACTCACTTTCCTGGTTGTTTAAAGTAAAGTTAAACATTTGGTGAGAATAATGTACTTTTTGATGAGATAGTAATAGATGTGTTTACTACTCGGAGTTCGATGCGTATATTGCGATCAGACTGTAACCACGGGTAGATTTAATACTCTCAGTTGGATTTGGATAGTGTTAACCGACTGGAACAACATATCACGGATAGACATGTAGCTCCATTAGAACACAATATTACAGCCAGTCTTCACTCTCACTCATTTACTTATCATTTAACTTGTTTTCGTAAGTCGATGCCCCGGTTGGCCCCTCTCTCTCTCTCTCTCTCTCTCTCTCTCTCTCTCTCTAAATTTTTCGAACAATTCCAACAGTCTGGTATTTTTCCCGATCTATTAATATCCCATCCTCCTCTTTGTAATATTATAGTGTGCTCAGATCCACCAACGGTTCCAAATGCTGTATTCTCATTAGAGTTGACCGAGACCGAGATATTTCAGTACAACTGTAGTGGCGGATTCAATTTGATTGGAGACAACGCTATGCAATGTCAACCTGATGCTACCTGGACTAATATAATGTTTACCTGTACCAGTAAGTATCAATGTACACCTACCAATAATTACCTATATTGAGATAATATGCCGTATAGCTTTTTGTTGCAATTAAAGCACAATTCAAGTACACCGCATGCCATATTTTAGCAATAAACTTTTAAATCCTTCAATTTTTTTTGGGCAATTAAGCACAATTCGAGTACACAGCATGCCATATTTTGGCAATACACTTTTAATTCCTTCAATTTTTGTTGCAATTAAGCACAATTCGAGTGCACAGCATGCCATATTTTGGCAATACACTTTTAATTCCTTCAATTTTTGTTGCAATTAAGCACAATTCGAGTACACAGCATGCCATATTTTGGCAATAAACTTTTAAATCCTTCAATTTTTGTTGCAATTAAGCACAATTCGAGTACACAGCATGCCATATTTTGACAATAAACTTTTAAATCCTTCAATTTTTGTTGTAATTAAGCGCAATCCAAGTAAACTTCATGCCATATCTTGGCAATATGTTTTGATCAACTTTAAAACCTTCATTGTAATTATTGACACTTTTCTATGCACTTTTTGTTTTCCAATAATAATTTTAAAACAGAAAGCAGTGCTACGACAAGTATGGCAATAATCCTCTTATGGTTTACACAATGACGAATATATTGACATAGCAACAATAAATATTGACATCTTATTTACATGATTTTTTTTTCACTTATTTCATAATAATGATACAATTATTTTTGATTTTTTTTTGCATTGTAATATAGAACATCGTTTTTAATCATACCTTCATTTTACATCTAACACAACATATTTACAACATGATCATGCTACTTACCTTTCTACTACTTCGGCCTTCGGCGTCAGGCAACTGTTCTCAAGTCATCTCCAGCACCTCGGGTCAAAAATTTTGACTGTTCCCTGAAGAGGCATGACATAATTGTATATTATTTCATATCAGTTCTAAATTCGACTTTTTCATTGGTGTAGAGATGGTCATGTGTCATGCATTAATCTGCGTTAAAGAAATTCACCAGTCATTAACATGATAATGCCCGCGGGCATTTTCATGTTAATAACCGCTCGACCGCTCGAGGTGTTAGAGTTGCGACGTCCCTTTTCTAAAACGCAACGGAGATCGTGCATTTGTCAATGTAAACCAACATTGTACTGAAAGGAGCACAATTAATTAGAAATTCTTATTTCCTTCAATGAAATAAAAATAATAGTTACTTATGTATATGGCATTATCGTGATAGATAAACTGCCCTTGGGGCAGTAGTATTGACTTCAACACTGATAATGCCCTTGCCTACAGCTCAGGCATTATCACATGTTTCAGTCAATACTATTTTCCCTTGGGGCAGTCTAAAAATCAAATAAGTAACTTATCTTCATATTTTATCAGATTTTAATCAAAGAAAATTTTTAGCCAATTTTAGAATCAGCAACCATAAATTAAAGATTGAAACTGGCAGATATTCAAAACCTATAACCCCTTTAGAGAACCACATTTGCGAAAAATGTTTTTCAGATGAAATAGATACTGAAGAACACCTTCTATTAAAATGTTCTTTTTACTATGTTTCCAGGCGCAAGCTTCTTGAAACAATTAAGAATAACATTAATCATTCTAACTTTGAAAAATTTTCATTTGGGGATAAATGTATATGGCTTTTAAACTCAGAAAGTAAAGATACTTCAATATGCATGTGTGATTTCCTGTTAAAAAGTCACTGTTTCGGATAGCTGGTATCGCATATTTTAACACTAGTCATGTCTCTCATTCATGTATTTACAATTTATATGATATTTTATGCAATCACCTTATGTTTTATTATTTGTATATGCCCCTTCGTGGGCCCTTTAATTTGGAGCAATACAATATTATCTTATCTTATCTTATCATAAGTAACTATTATATAATTACTACTCACTTTCCTGGTTGTTTAAAGTAAAGTTAAAAATTTGGTGAGAATAATGTACTTTTTGATGAGATAGTAATAGATGTGTTTACTACTCGGAGTTCGATGCGTATATTGCGAGCAGACTGTAACCACGGGTAGATTTAATACTCTCAGTTGGATTTGGATAGTGTTAACCGACTGGAACAACATATCACGGATAGACATGTAGCTCCATTAGAACACAATATTACAGCCAGTCTTCACTCTCACTCATTTACTTATCATTTAACTTGTTTTCGTAAGTCGATGCCCCGGTTGGCCCCTCTCTCTCTCTCTCTCTCTCTCTCTCTCTAAATTTTTCGAACAATTCCAACAGTCTGGTATTTTTCCCGATCTATTAATATCCCATCCTCCTCTTTGTAATATTATAGTGTGCTCAGATCCACCAACGGTTCCAAATGCTGTATTCTCATTAGAGTTGACCGAGACCGAGATATTTCAGTACAACTGTAGTGGCGGATTCAATTTGATTGGAGACAACGCTATGCAATGTCAACCTGATGCTACCTGGACTAATATAATGTTTACCTGTACCAGTAAGTATCAATGTACATCTACCAATAATTACCTATATTGAGATAATATGCCGTATAGCTTTTTGTTGCAATTAAAGCACAATTCAAGTACACCGCATGCCATATTTTAGCAATAAACTTTTAAATCCTTCAATTTTTTTGGCAATTAAGCACAATTCGAGTACACAGCATGCCATATTTTGGCAATACACTTTTAATTCCTTAAATTTTTGTTGCAATTAAGCACAATTCGAGTACACAGCATGCCATATTTTGGCAATAAACTTTTAAATCCTTCAATTTTTTTTGCAATTAAACACAATTCGAGTACACAACATGCCATTTTTAGGCAATAACCTTTTAAATCCTTCAATTTTTGTTGCAATTAAGCACAATTCGAGTACACAGCATGCCATATTTTGACAATAAACTTTTAAATCCTTCAATTTTTGTTGTAATTAAGCGCAATCCAAGTACACTTCATGCCATATCTTGGCAATATGTTTTGATCAACTTTAAAACCTTCATTGTAATTATTGACACTTTTCTATGCACTTTTTGTTTTCCAATAATAATTTTAAAACAGAAAGCAGTGCTACGACAAGTATGGCAATAATCCTCTTATGGTTTACACAATGACGAATATATTGACATAGCAACAATAAATATTGACATCTTATTTACATGATTTTTTTTTCCACTTATTTCATAATAATGATACAATTATTTTTGATTTTTTTTTGCATTGTAATATAGAACATCGTTTTTAATCATACCTTCATTTTACATCTAGCACAACATATTTACAACATGATCATGCTACTTACCTTTCTACTACTTCGGCCTTCGGCGTCAGGCAACTGTTCTCAAGTCATCTCCAGCACCTAGGGTAAATAATTTTGACTGTTCCCTGAACAGGCATGACATAATTGTATATTATTTCATATCAGTTCTAAATTCGACTTTTTCATTGGTGTAGAGATGGTCATGTGTCATGCATTAATCTGCGTTAAAGAAATTCACCAGTCATTAACATGATAATGCCCGCGGGCATCATGTTAATAACCGCTCGACCGTTCGAGGTGTTAGAGTTGCGACGTCCCTTTTCTAAAACGCAACGGAGATCGTGCATTTGTCAATGTAAACCAACATTGTACTGAAAGGAGCACAATTAATTAGAAATTCTTATTTCCTTCAATGAAATAAAAATAATAGTTACTTATGTATATGGCATTATCGTGATAGATAAACTGCCCTTGGGGCAGTAGTATTGACTTCAACACTGATAATGCCCTTGCCTACAGCTCAGGCATTATCACATGTTTCAGTCAATACTATTGTCCCTTGGGGCAGTCTAAAAATCACATAAGTAACTTATCTTCATATTTTATCAGATTTTAATCAAAGAAAATTTTTAGCCAATTTTAGAATCAGCAACCATAAATTAAAGATTGAAACTGGCAGATATTCAAAACCTATAACCCCTTTAGAGAACCACATTTGCGAAAAATGTTTTTCAGATGAAATAGATTCTGAAGAACACCTTCTATTAAAATGTTCTTTTTACTATGTTTCCAGGCGCAAGCTTCTTGAAACAATTAAGAATAACATTAATCATTCTAACTTTGAAAAAGTTTCATTTGGGGATAAATGTATATGGCTTTTAAACTCAGAAAGTAAAGATACTTTAATATGCATGTGTGATTTCCTGTTAAAAAGTCACTGTTTCGGATAGCTGGTATCGCATATTTTAACACTAGTCATGTCTCTCATTCATGTATTTACAATTTATATGATATTTTATGCAATCACCTTATGTTTTATTATATGTATATGCCCCTTCGTGGGCCCTTTAATTTGGAGCAATACAATATTATCTTATCTTATCTTATCATAAGTAACAATTATATAATTACTACTCACTTTCCTGGTTGTTTAAAGTAAAGTTAAAAATTTGGTGAGAATAATGTACTTTTTGATGAGATAGTAATAGATGTGTTTACTACTCGGAGTTCGATGCGCATATTGCGAGCAGACTGTAACCACGGGTAGATTTATTACTCTCAGTTGGATTGTGATAGTGTTATCCGACTGGAACAACATACCACGGATGAACATGTAGCTCCATTAGAACACATTATTACAACCAGTCTTCACTCCCACTCATTTACTTATCATTGAACTTGTTCTCGTAAGTCGATGCCCAGGTTGGCCTCTCTCTCTCTCTCTCTCAAATTTTTTCGAACAATTCCAACAGTCTGGTATTTTTCCCGTTCTATTAATATCCCATCCTCCTCTTTGTAATATTATGGTGTGCTCAGATCCACCAACGGTTCCAAATGCTGTATTCTCATTAGAGTTGGCCGAGACCGAGATATTTCAGTACACCTGTAGTGGCGGATTTAATTTGATTGGAGACAACGCTATGCAATGTCAACCTGATGCTACCTGGACTAATATTATGTTTACCTGTACCAGTAAGTATCAATGTACACCTACCAATAATTACCTATATTGAGATAATATGCCGTATAGCTTTTTGTTGCAATTAAAGCACAGTTCAAGTACACCGCATGCCATATTTTGGCAATAAACCTTTAAATCCTTCAATTTTTGCTGCAATTAAGCACGATTCAAGTATATCGCATGCCATATGTTTGCAATACATTTTTAAATCCTTCAATGTTTTTTGGCAATTAAGCACAATTCGAGTACACAGCATGCCATATTTTGGCAATACACTTTTAATTCCTTCAATTAGTGTTGCAATTAAGCACAGTTCGAGTACACAGCATGCCATATTTTGGCAATACACTTTTAAATCCTTCAATTGTTGTTGCAATTAAGCACAATTCGAGTACACAGCATGCCATATTTTGGCAATACACTTTTAAATCCTTCAATTTTTGTTGCAATTAAGCACAGTTCGAGTACACAGCATGCCATATTTTGGCAATACACTTTTAATTCCTTCAATTAGTGTTGCAATTAAGCACAGTTCGAGTACACAGCATGCCATATTTTGGCAATACACTTTTAAATCCTTCAATTGTTGTTGCAATTAAGCACAATTCGAGTACACAGCATGCCATATTTTGGCAATACACTTTTAAATCCTTCAATTTTTTTTGCAATTAAGCACAATCCAAGTACACCTCATGCCATATCTTGACAATATGTTTTGATCAACTTTAAAACCTTCATTGTAATTATTGACACTTTTCTATGCACTTTTTGTTTTCCAATAATAATTTTAAAGCAGAAAGCAGTGCTACGACAAGTATGGCAATAATCCTCTGATGGTTTACACAATGACGAATATGTTGACATAGCAACAATAAATATTGTCATCTTATTTACATGATTTTTTTTTTCACTTATTTCATAATAATGATACAATTATTTTTGAATTTTTTTTGCATTGTAATATAAAACATCGTTTTTAATCAAACCTTCATTTTACATCTAACACAACATATTTACAACATGATCATGCTACTTACCTTTCTACTACTTCGGTCTTCGGCGCCAGGCAACTGTTCTTAAGTTATCTCCAGCACCTCGGGTCAATAATGTTGACTGTTTCCTGAAGAGGCATGAAATAACTGTATATTATTTCATATCAGTTCTAAATTCGACTTTTTCATTGGTGTAGAGATGGTGATGTGTCATGCATTAATCTGCGTTAAAGAAATTCACCAGTCATTAACATGATAATGCCCGCGGGCATTTTCATGTTAATAACCGCTCGACCGCTCGAGGTGTTAGAGTTGCGACGTCCCTTTTCTAAAACGCAACGGAGATCGTGCATTTGTCAATGTAAACCAACATTGTACTAAAAGGAGCACAATTATTTAGAAATTCTTATTTCCTTCAATGAAATAAAAATAATAGTTACTTATGTATATGGCATTATCGTGATAGATAAACTGCCCTTGGGGCAGTAGTATTGACTTCAACACTGATAATGCCCTTGCCTACAGCTCAGGCATTATCACATGTTTCATTCAATACTATTGTCCCTTGGGGCAGTCTAAAAATCACATAATGCCCTATACATAAGTAACTTATCTTCATATTTTATCAGATTTTAATCAAAGAAAATCTTTAGCCAAGCTTAGAATCAGCAACCATAAATTAAAGATTGAAACTGGCAGATATTCAAAACCTATAACACCTTTAGAGAACCGCATTTGCGAAAATTGTTTTTCAGAAAAAATAGAATCTCAAGAACACCTTCTATTAAAATGTTCTTTTTACTATACTTCCAGGCGCAAGCTTCTTGAAACAATTAAGAATAACATCAATCATTCTAATTTTGAAAAATTATCATTTGGGGATAAATGTATATGGCTTTTAAATCCAGAAAGTAAAACTACTTTAATATGCATGTGTGATTTCCTGTTAAAAAGTCACTGTTTCGGATAGCTGGTATCGCATATTTAACACTAGTCATGTCTCTCATTCTTGTATTTACAATTTATATGATATTTTATGCAATCACCTTATGTTTTATTATGTGTATATGCCCCTTCGTGGGCCCTTTAATTTGGAGCAATACAATCTTATCTTATCTTATCTTATCATAAGTAACTATTATATAATTACTACTCACTTTCCTGGTTGTTTAAAGTAAAGTTAAAAATGTGGTGAGAATAATGTACTTTTTGATGAGATAATAATAGATGTGTTTACTACTCGGAGTTCGTTGCGTATATTGCGAGCAGACTGTAACAACGGGTAGATTTAATACTCTCAGTTGGATTTCAATAGTGTTAACCGACTTGAACAACATACCACGGATAGACATGTAGCTCCATTAGAACACAATATTGCAAACAGTCTTTACTCTCTCCTATTAACTTATCGTTGAACTTGTTTTTGTAAGTCGATGTCCCTGTTGGCCTCTCTCTCTCTCTCTCTCTCTCTCTCTTATATCGTTGAACTTGTTCTCCTAAGTCGATGCACCGATTGCCCCTCTCCATCTCCCTCTCTGTCTCTGTCTCTCTCTCTCTCAATGGGACAAGCTATGATGTAAAAGAAAAAGGACAATGGGACAATGGGACAATGGGACAAGCAATGATATAAAAGAAAACGAACAATGGGACAAGCAATGATATTAAAGAAATATGACAATGGAACAAGCAATGATATAAAAGAAAAAGGACAATGGAACAAGTAATGATATAAAAGAAAAATGACAATTGGACAAGCAATGATATAAAAGAAAAAGGAAAATGGGACAAGCAATGATATAAAAAAAATGACAATGGAACAAGTAATGATATAAAAGAAAAAGGACAATGGGACAAGTAATGACATAAAAGAAAAAGGACAATGGGACAAGCAATGATATAAAAGAAAAATGACAATGGGACAAGCAATGATATAAAAGAAAAAGGACAATGGGACAAGCAATGATATAAAAGAAAAAGAACAATGGGACAAGTAATGATATAAAAGAAAAATGACAATGGGACAAGCAATGATATAAAAGAAAAAGGACAATGGGACAAGCAATGATATAAAAGAAAAAGGACAATGGGACAAGTAATGATATAAAAGAAAAAGGACAATTGGACAAGCAATGATATAAAAGAAAAAGGACAATGGGACAAGTAATGATATACATAACACAACAAAGAAACCTAAAGATTGAGCAACATGAACATCACTTAAACCAGAGTTTTTAATTTTGAATCTTTAGGAATATAATTTGGTTATTAAATGAAGAGATTTTTGCCCATTAGGTTATTTTAACGGGACTAATTGTCATTGAAGTGTCTGTACCAAGCAGGAAAAGTGTATTGTTATGTATGTGTTTTAGCTATATGTATATATCGATTCTGCTGGTTTCTACAAGTTTCCTTTTGGATTTTGATGTTCTTGCTGTGGTATTTTTTGTCTTCATTTTATTATATAAGACTTATAACTAAAATGTAAAATTGTCGTTGTTATTAAATATATGAAATCTGTATTTTCAGATTGTGGTGTACCACCGACCATTCTAAACGCTAATGTCACAGTGGAAATCGAAAACAACGAGGCCACTACCAAATATATTTGTGATAGTGGTTATAACATGAATGGCACACCAAGTTTACAGTGTGAAATGGGCGTTTGGGTTGTTGGAAATTTTACATGCGTTTCTGTATAATAGTAATGGCGAATGGATTTTGTTATGCAAATAAATTTGAAGAGACAGCATGAATGCGGAGGTCAACATTGTTTTATACTGACCAGGAAATAATCGACTGGCAACAAGAACCAATACACCGAGAGGAAATGTAGTGAAGATAGACACATGCTTTTTTACTCTATTTTATTTATACAAAACTGAAATACAGTGGCTTAAATTTTCAGACATATTGTTTGCTCGCCTATAGCAGTCATTCTCAAAATTGATCAAAATTGGATTCTGGCAATTGAAAAAAATACAAGTGGTTTGGATTCCAAATTTTATTATGAATAATGATCAGGCAACACATGAGAAGTTAACAAGCTAAATATGCAACTTCAAACAGATGATATACATGCACAAATTTGCGATCAAAATTGTAATGGCATTGAAAAATGTCCTTCCTGTAACAACATATTTAAAGTTAAATAAAATATAAATTTTTGATCATTTCAAAGATATGTATTTGTATTTTCGTCTAAAATACATCTTATAACCAATAGAAAAGATAAAATCCCTAATTATTTATATATAATTACATATACTTGAAAATTTAGACCATAAAGTTTTACATTTCAATGTTTTAATGGATGAACTACATTGTTTCAAGCATAAATTGAATATTTCAGAGAAATTATTTTGTTTAAATTATTGCTTCATACCAATATTGTCATTTTAGATTAATGTATTCTTTTTATATCATATATATTTTCTCTCAGATTATAAAATATTACTTGTTACAGGAAGGACATTATCATTACTGGATGGACTGGTATGTTACAGGATGGACAGTTTACATGTTAAAAATTACTCTTAATATTATACAATACAACAAATCAAGATTGTCCAAACTGACTTTTTGTTAAACAGTTAATATTCATTTAAGAGTAAGATCCAAGACAAAATTGATCATAAAAATCATATTTGATCATTTTAATTCATGCATTATTTGGTTCCATATTTGTTCCTGAATTTGGTAGTGCGAGTAAGATCCATCCTTCTTTTGAGACTCTGGGATATCTGCTAACACATCATCATACTCATGCCAGCGCCTATCTTTAATTGTCTTTGGCCAGAAATTTTTTTTATTATCTTTTTTACCCACTATGTGCATACACTGTACAACAATATCACTCTGACCAGAGTCCTCTACAATACCAGGGTATGGTTTGTTGTCATACTTAATAACAACATATTTCCCAACACACTCTGATGGATCTGTGATATTTTTCCAATCTGTATCTGCATCTCCATCCTCTCTTTCCCCTTTCTCCTTATCACCAACCTCCCTTTCGTCTTTCTCATTATTGCCAACCTCTCTTTTGCCTTTCTCATTATTGCCAACCTCTCTTTCGCCTTTCTCATTATTGCCAACCTCTCTTTCGCCTTTCTCATTATTGTCAACCTCTCTTTCGCCTTTCTCATTATTGCCAACCTCTCTTTCGCTTTTCTCATCATTGCCAACTTCTCTTTCATCTGTTCCATCCTCGCCAATCTCTACTTCACCTTTCTCATTGTCATCACCCTCTCTTTCAACTTTCTCATCAACTCCACCTTCTATTTCACCTTTCTCATTATTTCCACTCTTTCTTTCACCTTTCTCATCATCTCCAACTTCCATTTCACCTTTCTCATTATTTCCAATCTCTACTTCACCTTTCTCATTGTCGCCACCCTCTCTTTAATCTTTCTCGTCATCTCCAACTTCCATTTCACCTTTCTCATTATTTCCACCCTCTCTTTCACCTTTCTCATCATCTCCAACTTCCATTTCACCTTTCTCATTGTGATATTTTTATTAAAAAATATGTAATTGATTATGCTGAGAATTTAATCAAATAATAAAATAATAATAGTAAGAATAAAATAATAATTATAATAATAATTTTAGTAAGAGTATAAATATATTTAATCAGGTGTAAATTTAACTCAGTGAGTTTGTACTCACTTTCTAAATAACAAGTCTGTCATTGGGTAAATAATATCCTTTGTCTAGATAGATATTTAATCTCAAACATTTTCAATTTCAAAAAGTATTAAAATCTTTAATTAAGAGTATAAGAAAAGACCCAGATGAATATTCCTCTCACAGTTTTCGAAGAGGGGGTGCATCTTGGGCTTTCTCAGCCGAAGTTCCTAGTGAATTAATCCAACTTTACCGAGATTGGAGTAGTGATGCTTATAAAAAATATCTTAGGTTCAAATTGGATGGTAAAATTGCTTTCCCTGAAAAGATTAGAAATCATATTTTAAATTCTCTTTAAATTGTTTTTTGTTGGATATTACAGGCATTTACCATGAAAAGAGAGCGACAATAATTGCTGCATCAATACCAAAATATGTTGATGGGATTAGAGGGTGGACAAAACAAGCATTTCCGGGGGCTACAATAGGTAGAATTACAGAATTACTCTCTAGAGGAAAGATAAATATATTCAATATTGATATAGTTATTATTCATGTAGGAACTAATAATATTTCATCAGCTCAAAATGTTGATACAATCATTTCTTATTATGGGGATTTAATACACAAGCTTAAATATATAACAAATCAATATTGTCTGTACTTCAATACTACCTCGTTTATGACAAAACTGTAAATAAAATTAATAAAGTAAATTTGGAATTAAAAAAAATATGCATTAGAAAAAAGATACAGTATACAAATTTATATCGTAGTTTTTTATTAAATAATCGTCCTGATTCTTCTTTATATGCTCCAAGAGATGGGTTACATTTAAATTTGCTGGGACTTCACTATTAAGGAAAAAGTTTATAAACATTATCAAACATGTCAGTGTAAATTAGATATTCATTTCATATATTAATTGTTTCAGTTATAAATGCATACATTTGTATCATGTATGTGTTGCTTTTACTTATTGGAATTTATTCTTTCTCTTTTCAGGGAGTTGAAACCCAGAACACGGTGCTTTTCCCTTGTCAGAATCTATTCTAGGTCTATATATACTTAGAGTAGCTTTGTTTCCCCTTCATTACACTTATGGGTTTTGAAGAGAGAAAAAAAATTGTGGATTAGAGAAGGAATCTTTTCCAATAAGCATTTAGAATACACGTACAAGATTATTATTTCATCAATTTTTGGCGGCCTTTCGGCTTGGCGGACTTTGTGGCCGACATATTGATATATATTGATGTAATTTTTATTATTTAATGTGTTTTTCATTATTTAAATGATGATGTTATATATTTGTGTACATAGATATATTTATATTAATGGCAATACATATAAAATATATTGCTTGTTTTTATTTATTTCCGAAATATTACTATATATCCCTTTTCGTTCAATTACTGAATTCTGATTGATTTGCATTCTTGTTATTGGGCTCGTTCTTTCGGATTTATATACTAGTAATCATTCTCACAAGTAACAATTGTGATATATTTATTAAAATATATGTAATTGATTATGCTGAGAATTTAATCAAATAATAAAATAATAATAGTAAGAATAAAATAATAATTATAATAATAATTTTAGTAAGAGTATAAATATATTTAATCAGGTGTAAATTTAACTCAGTGAGTTTGTACTCACTTTCTAAATAACAAGTCTGTCATTGGGTAAATAATATCCTTTGTCTAGATAGATAGTTAATCTCAAACATTTTATTTCTATTTCATTCTTGGCTAATTTATACGCAATGATTGTGTGAATTTATAAAGGAAAATAATATAAAAAACCCACCAACCCTCCACATAAATGTAATTATTAATTTATAAATGAATGTCATATTTATTTTGGCGGACTTTGTGGCCAAAATATTGATATATATTGATGTAATTTTTATTATTTAATGTGTTTTTCATTATTTATATGATGATGTTATATATTTGTGTATATAGATATATTTATATTAATGGCAATACATATAAAATATATTGCTTGTTTTTATTTATTTCCGAAATATTACTATATATCCCTTTTCGTTCAATTACTGAATTCTGATTGATTTGCATTCTTGTTATTGGGCTCGTTCTTTCGGATTTATATACTAGTAATCATTCTCACAAGTAACAATTATTTCCAATCTCTACTTCACCTTTCTCATTGTCTACACCCTCTCGTTAACCTTCTATTTCTCCTTTCTCATCATCAGTAACATTTTGTCCTCATCAGTATCTCCAATTACTTTTTCAGATTCTTTTGTAATGTCATGTTCTATTTCATCAACTTTACCATTTTTCTTTTCATTTGATTTTCCATTTAAAGTAATTCTGGTGTTTTCTATTGGTAAAACAGGAAAAAAAGGGTTTGGAACCCAGTGCTCATTTGTCATATCATTTGTCCTGGTACTTGTCCAGAAGATGTAAATAGCATCTTTATGATTGTCATTGTCTCTGGATATAATTAGTCGGTTGAGATCTGATCGTACATTAGGATTTCCTAGTTTAGGATAGATTGAATATATTGGTGTGTCAAGCACATTTGCAAGTGTTTGTAATTGCCATATGCCCATATAGGTTTTGTCGATTCTTATTTTCTTTACTTCTTTGTGATAAATGTCCTTCACTATATTGTAAGTTAGATGAATTCCTGTAACATACATGTCTGAATATTGTGCATGGAGAAAGGAGAGATTCTTTGATCTAGTGTTTGTCAAACTTGTCTTCAAGAAATCATTATTTAAGTAGAAGTCTTCATTTTGAACCATCTCTATTATGATTCTTAGTCTCATCTCAGCTGCATATATTTTTGTTTTATGTGCAAAACACTGCCACATGCTGGAAGACAATTACCGTCACTGCTAACCCTACAAGAATATAATGCCCTTACATCTGGAACATCATTAGGATATGAATCCATTGAATTGGCATCAACTTCCATTCTTTGGTCCATAATATGTATTAGCAAAGGATTACTTTCCAATTGATGAAGGTCTTTTTTAAGTTCTTGACATCAACATTATATACCAAAGACTTCTAAACTTAGTGATCCCACCAATTAAAAGACAAGTCCTTCCTGTAACAAAAAATATAAAGTTATATAGTTACTCTCTATTTCTGAAATTATTTTGACATTAAATGATCTACCATTCAACACAAATTTGATGTATATTCATGCATTTAATTTGAATTGATAACATACTTGAACACATTAAATGAAAAGTTGAAGTGAGGAAAATGTCTTTCTCGTTACAAATGTGATGGTGTTATATATATTATGTATATTATGCATCTCAAAATTAAGATCATTTGTGTTACTATTGCATATTGTATTGTTGTAATTTCAATGACTGAAACTAATTTATTATTTCAAAAAATAAAAAATAAAAATTAAGTATATTATTATTTTTCATTGTAATTAGATTTTATTGATTGGAGGAATTTGTGACACGTGATAAAATATATAAACACGCCTAGCATGCTACAATAAAATTGTAAACCTCATGTTTCCTAAAAATAGATTCGCATTCAAATATCTCCGCCAATTTTGAAATTTTCCAAAATTTCAAAAATTTCATAAAATTTCAAAAATTTCAAAAATTTCAAAATTCTAAAATAGAAAAAAATTAAAGAAAAGATTTCAAAATTTTCAAAAAATTTAAAAATGATAAAATTTTCAAAAAGTTAAAAAAAATTTTAGTTTTCATAAAATTTTTAAATTTTAATATTTAAATAATAATATTGAAAAATGATAAAACAATTATAGCCTATTTTTTTCCAGTGTCTAAAGAAATAATAAAGCAATTATAGCCTTTTAATATCGGTCAATGTATTGACCTCATCAAAAGGCTATAATTATATATGATTATGTGGTATATAAATAAAATATCTTTTCAAATTGAGCAAAATGATGTCAAATATAAATCAAGATCATATCATTTAATTAATGTGGATAAAAGAAGCTAAAAATTTTCTTTCCAATAGCACAATCATGTCTTTCTAGTAACAAAAGTAAGTGCGACATGTTTAATATTTTTGGTGTTTTTTAACTGTTTTTTTTTCAATTTGTATTTTGTATCTTATGTAAATTTAGTGACACAGCATTGAAACAGAAATTATTATTCCTAAATACTCATTACAAAATAATAGAATAAGAAATGTCTTTTCCCGTAACAGAATGTGTCTTTCCTCTAACATGAAGTGAAGATTTATATTGTTACCATTTATCAACTTTTTATTTTGCTCCGTTAGTACTATGTATCTTTTACATATTCATAGTTAAAATAGATAACACTTTAATTTCATATCAATATGCTTCAGAATACTAGATTTTAAGCATAAAACTGCATCAAAAGTCTTTCCAGTAACAATATGCGTCTTTCCTGTAACAAATCACACTGTTACTGGACTGACATATTCATGAAAAAGGCAATAATGCAGCAATAATTGCTCCCTTAAGGAGATTCCCCTTCTGCTATTAAATACTAAAATAAGTTGTTTATTCTCAATGAAAAAAGCTAATTAATATAGAATTGTTTTGGTTTTCAAAAAGCTGTTACAGTAATGACATTAACAAAATATATTTTAATTTGATACTTACAAATCACTTTCTATGAAAATTGTTTTATTTTCAACTTTGAAAAACTGTATGTCATGTGCAAAGAACCATGAAATTGAGGTTCTGACAGGAAGTTCCAGTCTCAGCAGCTTTTGGAATCCTTTATTATTTCATAACTATAGAAAGTGTTACTGGAATGACCTAATATTAGGTTACATCTATAAAATTGACTTTTTATGTTTTATATATTGTTATTTCACCTTGTATCATGCTAAATTCATTTTCTTATCTGGCCTTTTAAATAGAATATCAGATTGTTTTGTGGAAGGTTGATAGCAATAATATTTCCCAATAAACTGAAATAAAGAGAATGATATCAGCTACACATGTAATTCAGTGGAATTACTATTTATTTTTTTATTTTTTTCTACTAATATAATAACTAATGAGATTTCTTGTCCCTAGACAATCCTATTTTGAAACAAACAAAATAATGAGTCATCAAAAGAAACAATTATTTCTTAAAATATAATAATTCATGAAATACATAAATTTTGACAAATTTTGAGAATGACTCATATATATCAACATTCCTCCCTAATCCCTTCTCCACTCTTGTTTTATATATTTGGAAGTGGGTTAAACAAATATAATTATATTACATGTAGCTAAGCAACACTATTTATCAACGAATAGGTTGATGTCATCAAAAGTACTTTTACTTGGAGTTATCGCATGTGTTTTTCAGTGCAATTCCCATTTGCTGGACATTAAGCTTAAGGCAATATTATACTTTTATCATTTGGTATTCCTATTTTTTTTAGTTTTTAGCTTCATGCTAAAATAGATATCTACGGTTTTTTACTTATCTACTGGTTGTCTGTTTTTTACTTATCTACTGGCTGTCCGTTTTTTACTTATCTACTGGTTGTGTGTTTTTTACTTATCTACTGGTTGTCTGTTTTTTACTTATCTACTTGCTGTCTGTTATTTACTTATCAACTGGCTGTCTGTTTTTTACTTATCTACTGGCTGTCTGTGTTTTACTTATCTACTGGCTGTCTGTTTTTTACTGATCTACTGGCTGTCTGTTTTTTACTTATCTACTGGCTGTCTGTTTTTTACTGATCTACTGACTGTCTGTTTTTTACTTATCTACTGGCTTTCTGTGTTTTACTTATCTACTGGCTGTCTGTTTTTTACTTATCTACTGGCTGTCTGTTTTTTAACTTATCTACTGGCTGTCTGATTTTTACTTATCTACTGGCTGTCTGTGTTTTACTTATATACTGGCTGTCTGTGTTTTACTTATCTACTGGTTGTCTGTTTTTTACTTATCTACTGGCTGTCTGTTTTTTACTTATCTACTGGCTGTCTGTTTTTTACTTATCTACTGACTGTCTGTGTTTTACTTATCTACTGGCTGTCTGTGTTTTACTTATCTACTGGCTGTCTGTGTTTTACTTATCTACTGGCTGTCTGTTTTTTACTTATCTACTGGCTGTCTAATTTTTACTTATCTACTGGTTGTCTGTTTTTCACTTATCTACTGGCTGTCTGTTTTTTACTTATCTACTGGCTGTCTGTTTTTTACTTATCTACTGACTGTCTGTTTTTTACTTATCTACTGGCTGTCTGTGTTTTACTTACCTACTGGCTGTCTGTGTTTTACTTATCTACTGGTTGTCTGTTTTTTACTTATCTACTGGCTGTCTGTTTTTTACTTATCTACTGGATGTCTGTTTTTTACTTATCTACTGACTGTCTGTGTTTTACTTATCTACTGGCTGTCTGTGTTTTACTTATCTACTGGCTGTCTGTGTTTTACTTATCTACTGACTGTGTGTTTTACTTATCTACTGGCTGTCTGTGTTTTGCTTATCTACTGGCTGTCTGTGTTTTACTTATCTACTGGCTGTCTGTGTTTTACTTATCTACTGGTTGTCTGTTTTTTACTTATATACTGACTGTCTGTTTTTTACTTATCTACTGGCTGTCTGTTTTTTACCTATCTACTGGCTGTCTGTGTTTTACTTATCTACTGGTTGTCTGTGTTTTACTTATCTACTGGCTGTCTGTGTTTTACTTATCTACTGGCTGTCTGTTTTTAACTTATCTACTGACTGTCTGTTTTTTACTTATCTACTGACTGTCTGTGTTTTACTTATCTACTGGCTCTCTGTTATTTACTTATCTACTGACTGTCTGTGTTTTACATATCTACTGACTGTCTGTGTTTTACTTATCTACTGGCTGTCTGTGTTTTACTTATCTACTGGCTGTCTGTTTTTTACTTATCTACTGGCTGTCTGTTTTTTACTTATCTACTCACTGTCTGTGTTTTACTGATCTACTGGCTGTCTGTTTTTTACTTATCTACTGACTGTGTGTTTTTTACTTATCTACTGACTGTCTGTTTTTTTAACTTATCTACTGGCTGTCCGTTTTTTACTTATCTACTGGCTGTCTGTGTTTTACTTATCTACTGACTGTCTGTTTTTTACTTATCTACTGACTGTCTGTTTTTTACTTATCTACTGACTGTCTGTTTTTTACTTATCTACTGACTGTCTGTTTTTTACTTATCTACTGGCCGTCTATTTTTTATTTATCTATTGGCTGTCTGTTTTTTACTTATCTACTGGTTGTCTGTTTTTTACCTATCTACTGACTGTCTGTGTTTTACTTATCTACTGACTGTCTGTTTTTTACTTATCTACTGACTGTCTGTTTTTTACTTATCTACTGACTGTCTGTTTTTACTTATCTACTGAATGTCTGTTTTTTGCTTATCTAATGGCTGTCTGTTTTTTACTTATCTACTGGTTGTCTGTTTTTAACTTATCTACTGGTTTTCTGTTTTTTACTTATCTACTGGCTGTCTGTTTTTTACTTATCTACTGGTTTTCTGGTTTTTGCTTATCTACTGGCTGTCTGTTTTTTACTTATCTACTGGTTGTCTGTTTTTTACTTATCTACTGGCTGTCTGTTTTTTTAACTTATCTACTGGCTGTCTGATTTTTACTTATCTACTGGCTGTCTGATTTTTTAACTTATCTACTGGCTGTCTGTGTTTTACTTATCTACTGGCTGTCTGATTTTTACTTATCTGCTGGCTGTCTGTTTTTTTAACTTATCTACTGGCTGTCTGTGTTTTACTTATCTACTGGCTGTCTGTGTTTTACTTATCTACTGGCTGTCTGTGTTTTACTTATCTACTGGATGTCTGTTTTTTACTTATCTACTGACTGTCTGTGTTTTACTTATCTACTGGCTGTCTGTGTTTTACTTATCTACTGGCTGTCTGTGTTTTACTTATCTACTGGCTGTCTGTGTTTTACTTATCTACTGACTGTGTGTTTTACTTATCTACTGGCTGTCTGTGTTTTGCTTATCTACTGGCTGTCTGTGTTTTACTTATCTACTGGCTGTCTGTGTTTTACTTATCTATTGACTGTCTGTGTTTTACTTATCTACTGGCTGTCTGTTTTTTACCTATCTACTGGCTGTCTGTGTTTTACTTATCTACTGGCTGACTGTGTTTTACTTATCTACTGGCTGTCTGTTTTTAACTTATCTACTGACTGTCTGTTTTTTACTTATCTACTGACTGTCTGTGTTTTACTTATCTACTGGCTCTCTGTTATTTACTTATCTACTGACTGTCTGTGTTTTACATATCTACTGACTGTCTGTGTTTTACTTATCTACTGGCTGTCTGTGTTTTACTTATTTACTGGCGGTCTGTTTTTTACTTATCTACTGGCTGTCTGTATTTTACTTATCTACTGACTGTCTGTTTTTTACTTATCTACTGACTGTCTGTTTTTTACTTATCTACTGACTGTCTGTTTTTTACTTATCTACTGACTGTCTGTTTTTTACTTATCTACTGGCTGTCTGTTTTTTACTTATCTACTGGCCGTCTATTTCTTATTTATCTATTGGCTGTCTGTTTTTTACTTATCTACTGGTTGTCTGTTTTTTATTTATCTACTGACTGTCTGTGTTTTACTTATCTACTGACTGTCTGTTTTTTACTTATCTACTGACTGTCTGTTTTTTACTTATCTACTGACTGTCTGTTTTTACTTATCTACTGGCTGTCTGTTTTTTGCTTATCTAATGGCTGTCTGTTTTTTACTTATCTACTGGTTGTCTGTTTTTAACTTATCTACTGGTTGTCTGTTTTTTACTTATCTACTGGCTGTCTGTTTTTTACTTATCTACTGGTTTTCTGGTTTTTACTTATCTACTGGCTGTCTGTTTTTTACTTATCTACTGGTTGTCTGTTTTTTACTTATCTACTGGCTGTCTGTTTTTTTAACTTATCTACTGGCTGTCTGATTTTTACTTATCTACTGGCTGTCTGATTTTCTAACTTATCTACTGGCTGTCTGTGTTTTACTTATCTACTGGCTGTCTGATTTTTACTTATCTGCTGGCTGTCTGTTCTTTTAACTTATCTACTGGCTGTCTGTGTTTTACTTATCTACTGGCTGTCTGTGTTTTACTTATCTACTGGCTGTCTGTGTTTTACTTATCTACTGGCTGTCTCTTTTTTACTTATCTACTGGTTGTCTGTTTTTTACTTATCTACTGGCTGTCTGTTTTTTACTTATCTACTGATTGTCTGTGTTTTACTTATCTACTGGCTGTCTGTGTTTTACTTATCTACTGGCTGTCTGTGTTTTACTTATTTACTGGCTGTCTGCTTTTTACTTATCTACTGGCTGTCTGTTTTTTTAACTTATCTACTGGCTGTCTGTGTTTTACTTATCCACTGGCTGTCTGTGTTTTACTTATCTACTGGCTGTCTGCTTTTTTAACTTATCTACTGGCTGTCTGTTTTTTACTTATCTACTGGCTGTCTGTTTTTTTAACTTATCTACTGACTGTCTGTTTTTTACTTATCTACTGACTGTCTGTTTTTTACTTATCTACTGACTGTCTGTTTTTTGCTTATCTACTGGCTGTCTGTTTTTTACTCATCTACTGGCTGTCTGTTTTTTATTTATCTACTGGATGTCTGTTTTTTACTTATCTACTGGTTGTCTGTGTTTTACTTATCTACTGACTGTCTGTTTTTAACTTATCTACTGACTGTCTGTTTTTTACTTATATACTGGTTGTCTGTTTTTAACTTATCTACTGACTGTCTGTTTTTTACTTATCTACTGGCTGTCTATTTTTTACTTATCTACTGGCTGTCTGTTTTTTACTGATCTACTAGTTGTCTGTTTTTTACTTATCTACTGACTGTCTGTTTTTTACTTATCTACTGGCTGTCTGATTTTACTTATCCACTGGCTGTCTGTTTTTTACTTATCTACTGGCTGTCTGTTTTTTTAACTTATCTACTGGCTGTCTGATTTTTACTTATCTACTGGCTGTCTGTTTTTTACTTATCTACTGGCTGTCTGATTTTTACTTATCTACTGGTTGTCTGTTTTTTACTTATCTACTGACTGTCTGTGTTTTTCTTATCTACTGACTGTCTGTTTTATGCTTATCTACTGACTGTCTGTTTTTTACTTATCTACTGACTGTCTGTTTTTACTTATCTACTGACTGTCTGTTTTTTGCTTATCTAATGGCTGTCTGTTTTTTACTTATCTACTGGCTGTCTGTTTTTTACTTATCTACTGGTTGTCTGTTTTTAACTTATCTACTGGCTGTCTGTTTTTTTAGCTTATCTACTGGCTGTCTATGTTTTACTTATCTACTGGCTGTCTGTTTTTTACTTATCTACTGGCTGTCTGTGTTTTACTTATCTACTGGCTGTCTGTGTTTTACTTATCTACTGGCTGTCTGTTTTTTACTTATCTACTGGCTGTCTGTTTTTTTGCTTATCTACTGGCTGTCTGTGTTTTACTTATCTACTGACTGTCTGTGTTTTACTTATCTACTGGCTGTCTATTTTTTAAACTTATCTACTGGCTGTCTGTGTTTTCCTTATCTACTGGCTGTCTGATTTTAACTTATCTACTGGCTGTCTGTTTTTTAACTTATCTACTGGCTGTCTGTTTTTTACTTATCTACTGGCTGTCTGTTTTTTTAACATATCTACTGGCTGACTGTGTTTTACTTATCTACTGGCTGTCTGTGTTTTACTATCTACTGGCTGTCTGTTTTTTGCTTATCTACTGGCTGTCTGTGTTTTACTTATCTACTGACTGTCTGTGTTTTACTTATCTACTGGCTGTCTGTTTTTTTAACTTATCTACTGGCTGTCTGTGTTTTACTTATCTACTGGCTGTCTGATTTTTACTTATCTACTGGCTGTCTGTTTTTTTAACTTATCTACTGGCTGTCTGTGTTTTACTTATCTACTGGCTGTCTGTGTTTTACTTATCTACTGGCTGTCTGTGTTTTACTTATCTACTGGCTGTCTGTGTTTTACTTATCTACTGGCTGTCTGTTTTTTACTTATCTACTGGCTGTCTGTTTTTTACTTATCTACTGGCTGTCTGTTTTTTACTTATCTACTGGTTGTCTGTGTTTTACTTATCTACTCACTGTCTGTGTTTTACTTATCTACTGGCTGTCTGTGTTTTACTTATCTACTGGCTGTCTGTTTTTTTAGCTTATCTACTGGCTGTCTGTTTTTAACTTATCTACTGGCTGTCTGTTTTTTTAACTTATCTACTGGCTGTCTGTTTTTTGCTTATCTACTGGCTGTCTGTTTTTTACTTTTCTACTGGCTGTCTGTTTTTTTAGCCTATCTACTGGCTGTCTGTGTTTTACTTATCTACTGGCTGTCTGTGTTTTACTTATCTACTGGCTGTCTGTGTTTTACTTATCTACTGGCTGTCTGTGTTTTACTTATCTACTGGCTGTCTGTGTTTTACTTATCTACTGGCTGTCTGTTTTTTACTTATCTACTGGCTGTTTGTTTTTTACTTATCTACTGGTTGTCTGTTTTTTACTTATCTACTGGTTGTCTGTGTTTTACTTATATACTTGCTGTCTGTGTTTTACTTATCTACTGGCTGTCTGTGCTTTACTTATCTACTGGCTGTCTGATTTTTACTTATCTACTGGCTGTCTGTTTTTTACTTATCTACTGGCTGTCTGTTTTTTAACTTATCTACTGGCTGTCTGTTTTTTTAACTTATCTACTGGCTGTCTATGTTTTACTTATCTACTGGCTGTCTGTTTTTTACTTATCTACTGGCTGTCTGTTTTTTTGCTTATCTACTGGCTGTCTGTGTTTTACTTATCTACTGACTGTCTGTGTTTTACTTATCTACTGGCTGTCTGTTTTTTAAACTGATCTACTGGCTGTCTGTGTTTTCCTTATCTACTGGCTGTCTGATTTTAACTTATCTACTGGCTGTCTGTTTTTTAACTTATCTACTGGCTGTCTTTGTTTTACTTATCTACTGGCTGTCTGTGTTTTACTTATCTACTGGCTGTCTGTTTTTTACTTATCTACTGGCTGTCTGATTTTTACTTATCTACTGGCTGTCTGTTTTTTACTTATCTACTGGTTGTCTGTGTTTTACTTATCTACTCACTGTCTGTGTTTTACTTATCTACTGGCTGTCTGTTTTTTACTTATCTACTGGCTGTCTGTTTTTTTAACTTATCTACTGGCTGTCTATGTTTTACTTATCTACTGGCTGTCTGTGTTTTACTTATCTACTGGCTGTCTGTTTTTTTAGCTTATCTACTGGCTGTCTGTTTTTAACTTATCTACTGGCTGTCTGTTTTTTTAACTTATCTACTGGCTGTCTGTTTTTTACTTATCTACTGGCTGTCTGTTTTTTACTTTTCTACTGGCTGTCTGTTTTTTTAGCCTATCTACTGGCTGTCTGTGTTTTACTTATCTACTGGCTGTCTGTGTTTTACTTATCTACTGGCTGTCTGTGTTTTACTTATCTACTGGCTGTCTATGTTTTACTTATCTACTGGCTGTCTGTGTTTTACTTATCTACTGGCTGTCTGTTTTTTACTTATCTACTGGCTGTTTGTTTTTTACTTATCTACTGGTTGTCTGTTTTTTACTTATCTACTGGTTGTCTGTGTTTTACTTATCTACTGGCTGTCTGTGTTTTACTTATCTACTGGCTGTCTGTGCTTTACTTATCTACTGGCTGTCTGATTTTTACTTATCTACTGGCTGTCTGTTTTTTACTTATCTACTGGCTGTCTGTTTTTTTAACTTATCTACTGGCTGTCTGTTTTTTAACTTATCTACTGGCTGTCTGTTTTTTTAACTTATCTACTGGCTGTCTATGTTTTACTTATCTACTGGCTGTCTGTTTTTTACTTATCTACTGGCTGTCTGTTTTTTTGCTTATCTACTGGCTGTCTGTGTTTTACTTATCTACTGACTGTTTGTGTTTTACTTATCTACTGGCTGTCTGTTTTTTAAACTTATCTACTGGCTGTCTGTGTTTTCCTTATCTACTGGCTGTCTGATTTTAACTTATCTACTGGCTGTCTGTTTTTTAACTTATCTACTGGCTGTCTTTGTTTTACTTATCTACTGGCTGTCTGTGTTTTACTTATCTACTGGCTGTCTGTGTTTTACTTATCTACTGGTTGTCTGTGTTTTACGTATCTACTAGCTGTCTGTGTTTTACCTATCTACTGGTTGTCTGTTTTTACTTATCTACTGGCTGTCTGTTTTTTACTTATCTACTGGTTGTCTGTGTTTTGCTTATCTACTGGCTGTCTGTTTTTTACTTATCTACTGGCTGTCTGTTTTTTACTTATCTACTGGTTGTCTGTGTTTTACTTATCTACTGGCTGTCTGTTTTTTACTTATCTACTGGTTGTCTGTTTTTTACTTATCTACTGGCTGTCTGTTATTCTATGAGAAAGGTTTGAAGATACCAAAGAAGTAATCAGAAACGGTGATTCGAAGGACAGACAATACAATTGCCAAAAGGACAAACAATGATCTACAAAACACTACAGAGAAAACTAAAGATTAAATAACGCGAACCTTACTAACAACCGGGATGAACGCAGGTGCTCCAATAAGAAGTAAATAGGAGTTCATAGGGCACTTCCTGTGACAATAAAATGACCATGTGATACTTGTCATATAGCATTAACAATTTGACTATCAATGCGAAAGCCTCATTATGCATGAAAGGTTTGCGGTTACCAAAGGGGTAAGCCGAAGGACAGAAATACCATATATAAAATACTATACAGAAAACTCAACATTAAGCAACCTGAACCCCATTTAAAAACGGGGGTTAACGCAAGTGCTCAGGTGCTTACCAAAATGTTAATCAGTTCCTGCTCCACTGCTACTGCCCTGTTGATGTGATTGGAATTCAATTAGTTTTAAAAGTAAAGGTCTCTGATTAGATGTAAAGACTACACAAAAAAGTTTGCTTTTGACCTGCAAGAGATTAGCTCTTTATTATATAGCTTCTCACATTATATGAAAACGGATACGGATTACACAGAGTATCATGTCCTACAAGTTATACTATTACTTTAAGCATATTTTATTATCAAACAAATACAGACAACGGATCAGACACAAATTATATACTTGCGATGTCTTCTCTGTTGCATATAAATCATTCAGCAGACACTATATTACAAAAATATAACATTATTAGTTATACTATGAAGCAGAGTATATACAAACTCTGATCTAAGACAACACAATTACATGTGTAAGCGCTAAAGCAATTACTCTCATATGACCACATTAATATCATTATTATACTTAATATTTTGGCATATTACCTGGACAAGACCACATTAATATCATTATTATACTGAGTGTATAATTGTCCAGGTAATATGCCAAAATATTACCCACGTAATATGTGAAAATATTACAGTGCCATATATCACTACTGATTCAGTTAATATACCCTAAGTAAGAAGAGTTGTAAGATACCAAAGAGGCAATCATAATCCGTATATCGAAGAAAGAACAGACAACAGAATGGCCAAAACAAAAAGTACAAAAGGACAAACAACGATCTACAAACCATACACCTAAAATTAAAGACGGAGTAACACTAACCCCACTAAAAACAGGGGGTTGAACTCAGGTGATCCAAAAGGGGAAACAGTTCCTGCTCCACTAGTGGCACCCGCTTTGTTAATCTAGTTACAAACCCGGCGATAAGTGATGAACTTAAGATAACAGACACATCAGAAAGAGCTTCCTCTGCCTTATGGTTTTACCTTTACCTCAAGTTAACAGACACAGCAGATACAGCTTCCTCTGCCTTATGGATTTACCTTTACCTCAAGTTAACAGACACATCAGATACAGCTTCCTCTGCCTTATGGTTTTACCTTTACCTCAAGTTAACAGACACAGCAGACACAGCTTCCACTGCCTTATGGTTTCACCTTTACCTCAAGTTAACAGACACAGCAGAAACAGCTTCCTCTGTCGTATGGTTTTACCTTTACCTCAAGTTAACAGACACATCAGAAAGAGCTTCCTCTGCCTTATGGATTTACCTTTACCTCAAGTTAACACACACATCAGATACAGCTTCCTCTGCCTTATGGTTTTACCTTTACCTCAAGTTAACAGACACATCAAATACAGCTTCCTCTGCCTTATGGTGTTACCTTTACCTTCAGTTAACAGACACAACAGATACAGCTTCCTCTGCCTTATGGGTTTACCTTTACCTCAGGTTAACAGACACATCAGAAACAGCTTCCTCTGTCGTATGGCTTTACCTTTACCTCAAGTTAACAGACACAGCAGATACAGCTTCCTCTGCCTTATGGTTTTACCTTTACCTCGAGTTAACAGACACAGCAGATACAGTTTGCGCTGCCTTATGGTTTTACCTTTACCTCAAGTTAACAGACACATCAGATACAGCTTCCTCTGCCTTATGGATTTACCTTTACCTCAAGTTAACAGACACATCAGATACAGCTTCCTCTGCCTTATGGATTTACCTTTACCTCAAGTTAACAGACACATCAGAAAGAGCTTCCTCTGCCTTATGGATTTACCTTTACCTCAAGTTAACAGACATAGCAGAAACAGAATATATAAATTCTTCTCTCAGTCGAAATGTGGATTTGCTTCTACACCTGAATCATTTCAAATTGCTTATAAAGAATTCTACTGAACAAAATGGCTTCCAGTTTCATTCGACAAGCATTGCAATACAGCAGAAAAACAATTAAGATTCATTTTCAAAGCTGAATAAAATATATATATAAAAAAAAATATCAAAAGGAAAAAAACATGAAAAGAGAAAATAACCACAGGAAAAATCATCCACGTCTGGAAAAAAAATTAAACTGACAAAATCTAGCACAAATGTAAAACAGAAAAATCCAACACAAAAACATGTTGTTTATTTTCGAATATATTAGGAAGGAGAACAGACATCTCAATTTGAATCTTATTTTTATTCTAGTAAAGTATGTTTCGATCTATATAAGATCTTTTAAAAGATCTATTATATATATATTTTATAAGATTTTTTGCAAACAAACATACCTTCAGTCTTCAGTTACACAAGTCAAAGAGAGATAACTCCAGCCAAATAATAAATTTTAGAAAAACTTGAAGGAAAAAATAATATATTCCCTTCTCATGCCTCCCTCTAAACATTATAGGGATTCGTCCTTCAAACAGGTTGTGCTTGTCTCATATTAGAATAAAGGACAAGTCACGTGGTATGAACACAGTGGGTACGAAAAACATATTATTTAATCATCATAAAAAAAGAAACGCATAAGATCATTAACAAAAACAAAGACAAAATATTTAAACAGTTCCCTAATAACTGTTAGAATAAAATAGCGTGTTTTTGAAGACCCCGATCTCTTTTAATTTTACTTCGTGATTTATATTTAACTCGGGGAAAACCGGATACCTATTAACTCGAATAATTCAGCGCCCTCTATCCGCTATCGTTACTCGCTAATGTAGCAAAGAGGAAGACCTTTTTCACAACGAGTCGATTGCGATCCGAAAACAGACCGTTTACGATGCCCGACTTAGAGTGCATGCGCATGCGCATTATAGATTCCTAAAATAAACTTTGGAAATACCCATTTATAAATACGTACGTTTTTGGGTAATAACAATAACATCGTTTCTGGTAATAATGATTGGAAATACAATCTTGTAAATAGGACAAATATAAACAAAACTGCTTTGCTTTGTATGTTTGTCTGTAATATGCAAATGTTTGTATGCCTTCTCAATCTCCCATACAGAGTTGTCGGTCCTTGGAGGCTCCCTATCTCTGTAAACGTCTGAACATCTTAAATAAAAGGCAGCGACTATTGGCTAATTAATACAATATGCCACATTTTTTTTCTACCCATCAAACTATTTTGAGTGGAGGATTAAATGCTATTTACAAACAGACTGTTCTTGTAGTAATTTTGTAAGTTATCACAACAACCAATATATGATGATCCATCTCCATTGGATCAATCCTTACAATGTATTAGAGTCACAGGTTACAATAGACCTCTTTCCTTTGTTATCTGTTCCTCAGTCTACTAAGGATGCTTTTTTGTGTGAAAGACAATGAGTTACAATACCGGTGCCATATGATCAACAGGAACTGCTAACCCTTCAGGAGCATCTGAGTTCACCCCTGGTTCTAAATAGTGTTGGTTTCTCACTCTTTAGTTTGCTATGCTGTTCCATGGATTTTTATGCTTTGGTGTTGTTTTCATGCTTAATTTTAGTTTTGGGCACTGTTTCTACATTTTTCTCTGTATTTTTTTTACTTTTTTTTACATTGTGATAGTTGATCATCAAAGTGTTTTATATATGGTCTTTCTGTCCTTCGACTTACCCCTTTGGTAACCGCAAACCGTTCATACATAATGAGGCTTTCGCATTGATAGTGAAATTGTTAATGCTATATGACAGGTATCCCATGGTCACTTTTTTGTCATAGGAAGTGCCCTATGAACTCCTATTTACTTCTTATTGGAGCACCTGCGTTCATCCCGGTTGTTAGTAAGGTTCGAGTTGTTAATCTTTAGTTTTCTCTGTAGTGTTTTGTAGATCATTGTTTGCCCTTTTGGCTATTGTATTGTCTGTCCTTCGAATCACCGTTTCTGATTACTTCGTTGGTATCTTCAAACCTTTCTTATAGAAAAACAGACAGCCAGTAGATAAGTAAAAAACAGACAGCCAGTAGATAAGTAAAAAACAGACAGCCAGTAGATAAGTAAAACACAGACAACCAGTAGATAAGTAAAAAAACAGACAGCCGGTAAATAAGTTAAAAAATCGTAGATATCTATTTTAGTATGAAGCTAAAAATATAAAAAAATGGGAATACCAAATGATAAAAGCATAACCTTGCCTTAAACTTAATGTCCAGCAAATGGGAATTGTACTGAAAAACACATGCGATAACTCCAAGTAAAAGTACTTTTGATGATATCAACCTATTCGTTGATAAATAGTGTTGCTTAGCTACATGTAATATAATTATATGTGTTTAGCCCACTTCCAAATATATAAAACAAGAGGGGAAAAGGGATTGGGGAGTAATGTTGATATATATGGGTCATTCTCAAAATTGGTCAAAATTTATGTATTTCATGAATTATTATATCTTAAGAAATAATTGTGTTTCTTTTGATGACTCATTATTTTGTTTGTTTCAAAATATGATTGTTTAAGGACAACGAATCTCATTAGTTATTATATTTGTAGAAAAAAATAAAAAAATAAATAGTAATTCCTCTGGATTTTATGTGTAGCTGACATCATTCTTTTTATTTCAGTTTATTGGGAAATATTATTCCTATCAACGTTCCACAAAACAATATGATATTCTATTTAAAAGACCAAATGAGAAAATGAATTTAGCATGATACAAGGTGAAATAACAATATATAAAACATAGAAAGTCAATTTTATAGATGTAACCTAATATTAGGTCATTCCAGTAACACTTTCTATAGATATGAAATAATAAAGGATCCCAAAAGCTGCTGAGACTGGAACTTTCTGTCAGAGTCTCCGTTTCATGGTTCTTTGCACATGGCATACAATTTTTCAAAGTTGGAAATAAAAGAAATTTCATAGAAAATGATTTGTAAGTGTCAAATTAAACTAGAACTGTGAGTGACCTCACTGAGTGATACCCCCCGCTTGCAATACTATGATGTTCAAACTTTGGAATACAGGTATATTAGCAAGTTACCTATGAAAAATGAATGGATATGGAGTTATGTCAAGCAGACAACATCCGATCTCCAAAATAAACTAACCAAGAACATACATCTAGGGGTCGCCACAAGGTCTTCAACAAAGTGGGATTGTTTAAAACCAATACGGTTTCATCAGTATACATGAAGATTACAATATTTCCTAACTTTTTTACAAGAGGATATAGATCACTAGATACGATAAAGTAACCCTCAGTCCGCTTTTGCTCCCAGCGAGGGTTGCGAATCGGTCCCATTCAACGTATGGGAGCAGCGCCCGAAGTGATTCACATCGAGCGTTTTTTTGTTTTAATTCCGTTGTAAGTGGTTGGAAATATTAATGGAGGTGAAAGATAAATATATTTAGGTAAACCTTGAGGTGCTAAGTAAACGCTGCATCAATCCATGGTAGACTTATATCCATCTGAAAATTTGAATGCATGAAATCTTCTTTCTGTCCGACATTTTGTTTACAAGTTGCTATTTCACGTGCACTTGCCTAGTTTTGGAGATATCCTTATTTGAATCAATCGTAGTAAAACTTCGTAGTAACGTTTTTCATATTTGGCATTCAGATCCATATTATGGATAGGCTCCGCCCATCACGAGAGTATACGTAAGGTGCCATGGCGGACAAGAAACAATTTTCGAATACTAAATCGATCGTGAAGGTAGAAACAGGTATTGCAACACTTATTTCGTATCGCCATTACTTAAAAATTGTAGGGAATAATAAGTTATGACCAGATATGCAAAAAGAAAGTTGAAATATTCACTTAATGAAAATTTTAATTTGCTCCCATACGTTGAATGGGACCGATTCGTAACCCTAACTGGAGCACAAGCGGAATGAGAGTTACGTTATCGTATCTAATAGATCACATCAAATGTCATTGATTCAAAATTAATTATTTATTCTTGAGTAGTTTTTATATTGGAAAATTTGCTATTTCTACTTTTTCCTATAATATTAAAGTTAGAAAAGAGACAACATCTTAGAAAACCATTGCTAAACTATCAGCTTTTTAAAACTGATGCCTTCATTTCATATGTTTCAAAGTAATATTGATGTGACCTATACAAATCTACATCATACTGCATTTACCATTTGAAGGAAACACCTGTCATTTACATAGCAACTTTGAATGGGACAGCAACACAGAGAAGCTGGTGATCACGGTAGTAAACAGGGATCTGTGACAAAATGACATCCTCTGAGTGAATGTTAGTGTAACATATATCTATCAGTCCTCCTCTCTTGTGTGTAGGATCCTTACATAGGTGATGGAAACCGTAATACTTGCACAGATCACTCAGTTGTTTGGTGCTGTTGTTATTGTTAACCATATTCCTTCATGCACATCTGCAGGCAGTGTATCACAACTGTGTAAAGTTTCATTTAAATCCAATGAGCCGTTTAGGAGGCGTTGCGCTTACAAGCCCATCTCTCCATACCGAACGTATTTCAGAGTATATTATCTCCCCTTCCAAATTTTGGACAACAACCATATTCCTTCATGCACATATGCTGGTAGTGTACTATAGCTCTGTAAAGTTTCACAAAGCTCCAATAAATCGCTTAGGAGGAGTTGCGCTTACAAGGTACACGACCCCCCTTTTCGTGAAAGTATAAGGTGAATTATATCCCCTTCTAAATTTGAGACAGCAATGGTATTCTTTCATGCACATTTGCAGGTTGTGTACTACAACTGTGTAAAGTTTCATAAAAATTCAATAAGCAGTTTAGTAGGAGTTGCACTTACAAGGTACATACCCCCCTTTTCGTGAAAGTATAAGTTGAATTATCTCCCCTTTTAAATTTTGGACAGCAACCATACTCCTTCAATCACATCAGCAGATAGTGTACTACAGCTGTGTAAAGTTTCAAAAGACTCCAATAAGCCATTTAGGAGGAGTTGCGCTTACAAGGTACACAACCCCCTTTTCATACATGGCGGACGGATGGACAGACGGACGGACGGACGGACAGACGGACGGACGGACAGGGTGATTCCTATATACCGCCCAAACTTTGCTTGCGGGGGGTATGCATATATTTTGTTAATGTCATTACTGTAACAGCTTTTTGAAAACCAAGACAATTCTATATTAATTAGCTTTTTTCATAGAGAATAAACAACTTATGTTAGTATTTAATAGCAGAAGAGGGAAACCCCTCAATGGAGCAATTATTGCTGCATTATTGCCTTTTTCATGAATATGTCAGTCCAGTAACAGTGTGATTTGTTACAGGAAAGACGCAAATTGTTACTGAAAAGACTTTTTATGCAGTTTTATGCTTAAAATCTAGTATTCTGAAGCATATTGATATCAAATTAAAGTGTTATCTATTTTAACTATGAATATGTAAAAGATGCATAGTACTAACGGAGCAAAATAAAAAGTTAATAAATGGTAACAATATAAATCTTCACTTCATGTTACAAGAAAAACACATTCTGTTACGGGAAAAGACATTTCTTATTCTATTATTTTGTAATGAGTATTTAGGAATAATAATTTCTGTTTCAATGTTGTGTCACTAAATTTACATGAGATACAAAATAAAAATTGAAAAAAAAAACATGTAAAAAACACCAAAAATATTAAACAAATACATGTACAAATACTAGAAAGACATGATTGTGCTATTGGAAAGAACATTTTTAGCTTCTTTTATCCACATTAATTAAATGATATGATCTTGATTTATATTTGATAGTTAACTTTATTATGATATATATCTTAATATTTAAACAGTAGAACATTGAGATTATCTGGTAGACAGAGTTGTTTAGTATATAGTTTGACATAATTATTACAGGACAGACATGATTTGTTACTGGAATGGACACTTTTGATCTTGTTAGTTTCTAAATGTAATAATTACTTAAGAAAGAAAAAAAATCCTTTAATGATTCTTACAGTTTCCTTTTAGGTATTGTTTTGATAGACACAACACTAAAGGGAAATTTGATATAGATTAAAAGGAATGTAATTAATTAATAGCTGTTACAGTAATGACATCACTTTGCTCAATTTGAAAAGACATTTTATTTATATACCACTGTCACCACATAACTATATACTTTATTTTTGATTTTTTTTTAAATAATAAATTTGTTTCAGTCATTGAAATTACAACAATAGAATATGCAATATGCAATAGTAACACAAATGATCTTAATTTTGAAATGCACAATATACATAATATAACACCATCACATATTTGTTACGGGAAAGACATTTGTCTCACTTCAACTTTTCATTTAATGTGTTCAAGTATGTTATCAATTCAAATTAAATGCATGAATATACATCAAATTTGTGTTGAATGGTAGATCATCTAATGTCAAAATAAGTAATCCTTTGCTAATAAATATTATGGACCAAAGAATGGAAGTTGATGCCGATTCAATGGATTGATATCCCAATGATGTTCCAGGTGTATGAGCATTATATTCTTGTAGGGTTAGCAGTGACGGTAATTGTCTTCCAGCATGTGGCAGTGTTTTTGCCCATAAAAAAGAAATATATGCAGCTGAGATGAGACTAAGAATCATAATAGAGATGTTTTAAAATAAAGAATTCTACTTAAATAATGATCTCTAGAAGACAAGTTTGACAAACACTAGATCAAAGAATCTCTCCTTTACCCATGCACAATATTCAGACATGTATGTTGCAGGAATTCATCTAACTTACAACATTGTGAAAGACATTTATCGCAAAGAAGTAATGAAAATAAGAATCGACAAAACCTATATGGGCATATGGCAATTACATACACTTTCTAGTGTGCCTGACACACCAATATATTCAATCTATCCTAAAATAGGAAATCCTAATGTACGAACAGATCGCAACCGACTAATTATACCCAGAAACAATGGTAATCATAAAGATGCTATTTACATCATATGGACAAGTATCAGGACAAATGATATGACAAATGAGCACTGGGTTGTTATAAATACTGTTATAGTGACAACCGGAACCTTTGAGCCGTAATGAAAGCGGGAGGTTTGGCGCTTTAAAATCTGATTCAACACACCATTTCTTTAGAAATGCCTGTACCAAGTCATGGTCATTACGGTTTTCACAGTTTTCCGGTTGACTGATTTTGTCTGTTTATAATACTTATGAGTTTTGACCTTCCCTTTGTAAGATTGTTCGGTAATTTAGTTATTACCCTTCTTTCCAAGCCACTTTGTTCCTGTTTTACCAATAGACAACACCAGAATTACTTTAAATGGAAAAACAAATGAAAAGATAAATGGAAAAGTTGATGAAATAGAACATGACATTACAAAAGAATCTGAAAAAGTCATTGGAGATACTGAGGAAGACAAAATGTTACTGATGATGAGAAAGGAGAAATAGAAGTTGGCAATGGTGAGAAAAACAAAATGGAACTTTGTAATGATTAAAAAGTCGAAATTGAAGTTGGAGATGGTGAGAAAGGTGACATGGAAGTTGGAGATGACGAGAAAGGTTAAAGAGAGGGTGGCGACAATGAGAAAGGTAAAGCAGAGATTGAAAATAGTGAGAAAGGTGAAGTAGAGGTTGGAGTTGATGAGAAAGGTGAAAGAGAGAGTGGCGACAATGAGAAAGGTGAAATAGAGATTGGCAATGGTGGGACAGATGAAAGAGAAATTGGCAATGATGAGAAAGGCGAAAGAGAGGTTGGCAATAATTAGAAAGGCGAAACAGAGGTTGGCAATAATGAGAAAGGCGAAAGAGAGGCTGGCAATAATGAGAAAGGCGAAAGAGGTTGACAATAATGAGAAAGGCGAAAGAGGTTGGCAATAATGAGAAAGACGAAAGAGAGGTTGGTGATAAGGAGAAAGCCGAAAGGTGAAAGAGAGGTTAGAGATGTAGATACAGATTGGAAAAAATCCCAGATCCATCAGAGTGTGTTGGGAAATATGTTGTTATTAAGTATGACAACAAACCATACCCTGGTATTGTAGAGAACTCTGGTCAGAGTGATATTTTTGTACAGTGTATGCACATAGTGGGTAAAAAAGATAACAATTGTTTTTTTCTGGCCAAAGACAATTAAAGATAGGTGCTGGTATGAGAATGATGATGTGTTAGTAGTTATCCCAGAATCTGAAAAGAAGGATGGATCTTACTCGCACTATCAAATTCAGGAACAAATATTGAACCAAATAATGCATGAATTAAAATGATCAAATATGATTTTTATGATCAATTTTGTCTTGGATCTTAAATGGATATTAACTGCTTAACAAAAAGCCAGTTTGGACAATCTTGATTTGTTGTATTGTATAATATTAAGAGTAATTTTTAACATGTAAAATGTCCATCCTGTAACATACCAGTCCATCCAGTAACGATAATGTCCTTCCTGTAACAAGCAATCTTTTATAATCTATGATATAAAAAGAATACATTAATCTAAAATGACAATATTGGTATAAATCAATAATTTAAACAAACAATTTTCTCTGAAATATTCAATTTTTGCTTGAAACAATGTAGTTCATCCATTAACACATTGAAATGCAAAATTTTATGGTCTACATTTTCAAGTATATGTAATTTCATATAAACAATTAGGGATTTTATCTTTTCTATTGGTTTATTAGATGTCTTTTAGACGAAAATACAAATACATATCTTTGAAATGATCAAAGTTAATATTCTACTTAACTTTAAATATGTCATTACAATTTTGATCGCAAATTTGTGCATGTATATCATCTGTTTAAGGTTGCATATTGTGCTTGTTAACTTCTCATGTGTAACCTGGTCAATATTCATAATAAAATTTGGAATCCAAAGCAGTTGTATTTTTTTCATTTGCCAGAATTCAATTCTGACAAATTTTGAGAATGACTCTGATATAGGCGAGCACACAATATGTCTGAAAATTTAAGCCACTGTATTTCAGTTTTGTATAAATAAAATAAAGTAAAAAAGCATGTGTCTATTTTCACTACATTTCCTATCGGTGTATTGGTTCTTGTTGCCAGTCGATTATTTCCTGGTCAGTATAAAACAATGTTGATCTCCGCATTCATGCTGTCTCTTCAAATTTATTTGCATAACAAAATCCATTCGCCATTACTATTATACAGAAACGCATGTAAAATTTCCAACAACCCAAACGCTCATTTCACACTGTAAACTTGGTGTGCCATTCATGATATAACCACTATCACAAATATATTTGGTAGTGGCCTCATTGTTTTCGATTTCCACTGTGACATTAGCGTTTAGAATGGTCGGTGGTACACCACAATCTGAAAATACAGATTTCATATATTTAATAACAACGACAATTTTACATTTTAGTTATAAGTCTTATATAATAAAATGAAGACAAAAAATACCACAGCAAGAACATCAAAATCCAAAAGGAAACTTGTAGAAACCAGCAGAATCGATATATACATATAGCTAAAACACATACATAACAATACACTTTTCCTGCTTGGTACAGACACTTCAATAAAAGTTAGTCCCGTTAAAATAGTCTTATGGGCAAAAAACTCTTCAGTTAACTAAATTATACTCCTAAAGATTTAAGATTAAAATTTCGGTTTAAGTGATGTTCATGTTGCTCAATCTTTAGGTTTCTTTGTTGTGTTATGTATATCATTACTTGTCCCATTGTCCTTTTTCTTTTATATAATTGCTTGTCCAATTGTCCCATTGTCCCTTTTCTTGTATATCATTGCTTGTCCCATTGTCCTTTTTCTTGTATATCATTGCTTGTTCCATTGTCCTTTTTCTTTTATATCGTTGCTTGTCCCATTGTCCTTTTTTGTTTTATATCATTGCTTGTCCCATTGTCCTTTTTCTTTTATATCATTGCTTGTCCCATTGTCCTTTTTCTTTTGCATCATTGCTTGTCCCATTGTCCTTTTTCTTTTACATCATTGCTTGTCCCATTGTCCCTTTTTCTTTTATATCATTGATTGACCCATTGTCCTTTTCCCTTTATTTCATTGCTTGTCCCATTGTCATTTTTCTTTTATATCATTGCTTTTCCCATTGTCCTTTTTCTTTTACATCATTGCTTGTCTCATTGTCCCTTTTTCTTTTATATCATTGATTGTCCCATTGTCCTTTTTCTTTTATATCATTGCTTGTCCCATTGTCCTAATGTCCTTTTTCTTTTACACCATTGCTTGTCCCATTGTCCCTTTTTCTTTTATATCATTGCTTGTCTCATTGTCCCTTTTCTTTTATATCATTGCTTGTCCCATTGTCCTTTTTCTTTTATATCATTGCTTGTCCCATTGTCCCTTTTTCTTTTATATCATTGATTGACCCATTGTCCTTTACCCTTTATTTCATTGCTTGTCTCATTGTCCCTTTTCTTTTATATCATTGCTTGTCCCATTGTCCTTTTTCTTTTATAGCATAGCTTGTCCCATTGTCCTTTTCCCTTTATATCATTGCTTGTCCCATTGTCTCATTATCCCTTTTCTTTTATATCATTGGTTGTTCATTGCCCTTTTTCTTTTATATCATTGCTTGTACCATTGCCCTTTTTCTTTTATATCATTGCTTGTCCCATTGTCCTCTTTCTTTTATATCATTGCTTGTCCCATTGTCCTCTTTCTTTTATTTCATTGCTTGTCCCATTGTCCTTTTTCTTTTATATCATTGCTTGTCCCATTGTCCTTTTTCTTTTATATCATTGCTTGTCCCATTGTCCTTTTTCTTTTACATCATTGCTTGTCCCATTGTCCCTTTTTCTTTGATATCATTGCTTGTCCCATTGTCCTTTTTCTTTTATATCATTGCTTGTCCCATTGTCCTTTTCCCTTTTTTTACACCATTGCTTGTCCCATTGTCCCTTTGTCTTTTATATCATTGCTTGTCCCATTGTCCCTAGTCTTATGGGCAAAAAACTCTTCAGTTAACTAAATCATACTCCTAGAGATTTAAGATTAAAATTTCGGTTTAAGTGATGTTCATGTTGCTCAATCTTTAGGTTTCTTTGTTGTGTTATGTATATCATTACTTGTCCCATTGTCCTTTTTCTTTTATATCATTGCTTGTCCAATTGTCCCATTGTCCCTTTTCTTGTATATCATTGCTTGTACCATTGCCCTTTTTCTTTTATATCATTGCTTGTCCCATTGTCCTCTTTCTTTTATATCATTGCTTGTCCCATTGTCCTCTTTCTTTTATTTCATTGCTTGTCCCATTGTCCTTTTTCTTTTATATCATTGCTTGTCCCATTGTCCTTTTTCTTTTATATCATTGCTTGTCCCATTGTCCTTTTTCTTTTATATCATTGCTTGTCCCATTGTCCTTTGTCTTTTATATCATTGCTTGTCCCATTGTCCCTAGTCTTATGGGCAAAAAACTCTTCAGTTAACTAAATCATACTCCTAGAGATTTAAGATTAAAATTTCGGTTTAAGTGATGTTCATGTTGCTCAATCTTTAGGTTTCTTTGTTGTGTTATATATATCATTACTTGTCCCATTGTCCTTTTTCTTTTATATCATTGCTTGTCCAATTGTCCCATTGTCCCTTTTCTTGTATATCATTGCTTGTTCCATTGTCCTTTTTCTTTTATATCGTTGCTTGTCCCATTGTCCTTTTTTGTTTTATATCATTGCTTGTCCCATTGTCCTTTTTCTTTTATATCATTGCTTGTCCCATTGTCCTTTTTCTTTTACATCATTGCTTGTCCCATTGTCCTTTTTCTTTTACATCATTGCTTGTCCCATTGTCCCTTTTTCTTTTATATCATTGATTGACCCATTGTCCTTTTCCCTTTATTTTCTTGCTTGTCCCATTGTCAGTTTTCTTTTATATCATTGCTTGTCCCATTGTCATTTTTCTTTTACATCATTGCTTGTCCCATTGTCCCTTTTTCTTTTATATCATTGATTGTCCCATTGTCCTTTTTCTTTTACATCATTGCTTGTCCCATTGTCCTTTTTCTTTTATAGCATTGCTTGTCCCATTGTCTCATTATCCCTTTTCTTTTATATCATTGGTTGTTCATTGCCCTTTTTCTTTTATATCATTGCTTGTCCCATTGCCCTTTTTCTTTTATATCATTGCTTGTCCCATTGTCCTTTTTCTTTTACATCATTACTTGTCCCATTGTCCCTTTTTCTTTTATATCATTGATTGTCCCATTGTCCTTTTTCTTTTATATCATTGATTGTCCCATTGTCCTAATGTCCTTTTTCTTTTACACCATTACTTGTCCCATTGTCCCTTTTTCTTTTATATCATTGCTTGTCTCATTGTCCCTTTTCTTTTATATCATTGCTTGTCCCATTGTCCTTTTTCTTTTATATCATTGCTTGTCCCATTGTCCCTTTTTTTTATATCATTGATTGACCCATTGTCCTTTTCCCTTTATTTCATTGCTAGTCCCATTGTCATTTTTCTTTTATATCATTGCTTGTCCCATTGTCCTTTTTCTTTTACATCATTGCTTGTCCCATTGTCCCTTTTTCTTTATATCATTGATTGTCCCATTGTCCTTTTTCTTTTATATCATTGCTTGTCCCATTGTCCTATTGTCCTTTTTCTTTTACACCATTGCTTGTCCCATTGTCCCTTTTTCTTTTATATCATTGTTTGTCTCATTGTCCCTTTTCTTTTATATCATTGCTTGTCCCATTGTCCTTTTTCTTTTATAGCATTGCTTGTCCCATTGTCCTTTTCCCTTTATATCATTGCTTGTCCCATTGTCTCATTATCCCTTTTCTTTTATATCATTGGTTGTTCATTGCCCTTTTTCTTTTATATCATTGCTTGTCCCATTACCCTTTTTCTTTTATATCATTGCTTGTCCCATTGTCCTCTTTCTTTTATATCATTGCTTGTCCCATTGTCCTCTTTCTTTTATTTCATTGCTTGTCCCATTGTCCTTTTTCTTTTATATCATTGCTTGTCCCATTGTCCTTTTTCTTTTACATCATTGCTTGTCCCATTGTCCTTTTTCTTTTACATCATTGCTTGTCCCATTGTCCCTTTTTCTTTTATATCATTGCTTGTCCCATTGTCCTTTTTCTTTTATATCATTGCTTGTCCCATTGTCATTTTTCTTTTATATCATTGCTTGTCCCATTGTCATTTTTCTTTTATATCATTAATTGTCCCATTGTCCTTTTTCTTTTTTATAATTACTTGTCCCATTGTCCTTTTTCTTTTATATCATTGTTTGTCCTATTGTCATTTTTATATTATATCATTATTTGTCCCATTGTGCTTTTTCTTTTATATCATTACTTGTCCCATTGTCATTTTTCTTTTATATCATTACTTGTCCCATTGTCATTTTTCTTTTATATCATTACTTGTCCCATTGTTCTTTTTCTTTTATATCATTACTTGTCCGATTGTCATTTTTCTTTTATATCATTGCTTGTCCCATTGTCATTTTTTTTTATATCATTAATTGTCCCATTGTCCTTTTTCTTTTTTATAATTACTTGTCCCATTGTCCTTTTTCTTTTATATCATTACATTGTCCCATTGTCATTTTTCTTTTGTATCATTGCATGTCCCATTTTCATTTTTCTTTTATATCATTGTTTGTCCTATTGTCATTTCAGTTAACTAAATCATACTCCTAGAGATTTAAGATTAAAATTTCGGTTTAAGTGATGTTCATGTTGCTCAATCTTTAGGTTTCTTTGTTGTGTTATATATATCATTACTTGTCCCATTGTCCTTTTTCTTTTATATCATTGCTTGTCCAATTGTCCCATTGTCCCTTTTCTTGTATATCATTGCTTGTTCCATTGTCCTTTTTCTTTTATATCGTTGCTTGTCCCATTGTCCTTTTTTGTTTTATATCATTGCTTGTCCCATTGTCCTTTTTCTTTTATATCATTGCTTGTCCCATTGTCCTTTTTCTTTTACATCATTGCTTGTCCCATTGTCCTTTTTCTTTTACATCATTGCTTGTCCCATTGTCCCTTTTTCTTTTATATCATTGATTGACCCATTGTCCTTTTCCCTTTATTTTCTTGCTTGTCCCATTGTCAGTTTTCTTTTATATCATTGCTTGTCCCATTGTCATTTTTCTTTTACATCATTGCTTGTCCCATTGTCCCTTTTTCTTTTATATCATTGATTGTCCCATTGTCCTTTTTCTTTTACATCATTGCTTGTCCCATTGTCCTTTTTCTTTTATAGCATTGCTTGTCCCATTGTCCTTTTCCCTTTATATCATTGCTTGTCCCATTGTCTCATTATCCCTTTTCTTTTATATCATTGGTTGTTCATTGCCCTTTTTCTTTTATATCATTGCTTGTCCCATTGCCCTTTTTCTTTTATATCATTGCTTGTCCCATTGTCCTTTTTCTTTTACATCATTACTTGTCCCATTGTCCCTTTTTCTTTTATATCATTGATTGTCCCATTGTCCTTTTTCTTTTATATCATTGATTGTCCCATTGTCCTAATGTCCTTTTTCTTTTACACCATTACTTGTCCCATTGTCCCTTTTTCTTTTATATCATTGCTTGTCTCATTGTCCCTTTTCTTTTATATCATTGCTTGTCCCATTGTCCTTTTTCTTTTATATCATTGCTTGTCCCATTGTCCCTTTTTTTTATATCATTGATTGACCCATTGTCCTTTTCCCTTTATTTCATTGCTAGTCCCATTGTCATTTTTCTTTTATATCATTGCTTGTCCCATTGTCCTTTTTCTTTTACATCATTGCTTGTCCCATTGTCCCTTTTTCTTTATATCATTGATTGTCCCATTGTCCTTTTTCTTTTATATCATTGCTTGTCCCATTGTCCTATTGTCCTTTTTCTTTTACACCATTGCTTGTCCCATTGTCCCTTTTTCTTTTATATCATTGTTTGTCTCATTGTCCCTTTTCTTTTATATCATTGCTTGTCCCATTGTCCTTTTTCTTTTATAGCATTGCTTGTCCCATTGTCCTTTTCCCTTTATATCATTGCTTGTCCCATTGTCTCATTATCCCTTTTCTTTTATATCATTGGTTGTTCATTGCCCTTTTTCTTTTATATCATTGCTTGTCCCATTACCCTTTTTCTTTTATATCATTGCTTGTCCCATTGTCCTCTTTCTTTTATATCATTGCTTGTCCCATTGTCCTCTTTCTTTTATTTCATTGCTTGTCCCATTGTCCTTTTTCTTTTATATCATTGCTTGTCCCATTGTCCTTTTTCTTTTACATCATTGCTTGTCCCATTGTCCTTTTTCTTTTACATCATTGCTTGTCCCATTGTCCCTTTTTCTTTTATATCATTGCTTGTCCCATTGTCCTTTTTCTTTTATATCATTGCTTGTCCCATTGTCATTTTTCTTTTATATCATTGCTTGTCCCATTGTCATTTTTCTTTTATATCATTAATTGTCCCATTGTCCTTTTTCTTTTTTATAATTACTTGTCCCATTGTCCTTTTTCTTTTATATCATTGTTTGTCCTATTGTCATTTTTATATTATATCATTATTTGTCCCATTGTGCTTTTTCTTTTATATCATTACTTGTCCCATTGTCATTTTTCTTTTATATCATTACTTGTCCCATTGTCATTTTTCTTTTATATCATTACTTGTCCCATTGTTCTTTTTCTTTTATATCATTACTTGTCCGATTGTCATTTTTCTTTTATATCATTGCTTGTCCCATTGTCATTTTTTTTTATATCATTAATTGTCCCATTGTCCTTTTTCTTTTTTATAATTACTTGTCCCATTGTCCTTTTTCTTTTATATCATTACATTGTCCCATTGTCATTTTTCTTTTGTATCATTGCATGTCCCATTTTCATTTTTCTTTTATATCATTGTTTGTCCTATTGTCATTTTTATATTATATCATTATTTGTCCCATTGTCCTTTTTCTTTTATATCATTACTTGTCCCATTGTCATTTTTTTTTATATCATTACTTGTCCCATTGTCATTTTTCTATTATATCATGACTTGTCCCATTGTTCTTTTTCTTTTATATCATTACTTGTCCGATTGTCATTTTTCTTTTATATCATTGATTGACCCATTGTCCTTTTCCCTTTATTTCATTGCTTGTCCCATTGTCCTTTTTCTTTTACATTATTGCTTGTCCCATTGTCCCTTTTTCTTTTATATCATTGATTGTCCCATTGTCCTTTTTCTTTTATATCATTGCTTGTCCCATTGTCCTAATGTCCTTTTTCTTTTACACCATTGCTTGTCCCATTGTCCCTTTTTCTTTTATATCATTGCTTGTCTCATTGTCCCTTTTCTTTTATATCATTGCTTGTCCCATTGTCCTTTTTCTTTTATATCATTGCTTGTCCCATTGTCCCTTTTTCTTTTATATCATTGATTGACCCATTGTCCTTTACCCTTTATTTCATTGCTTGTCTCATTGTCCCTTTTCTTTTATATCATTGCTTGTCCCATTGTCCTTTTTCTTTTATAGCATTGCTTGTCCCATTGTCCTTTTCCCTTTATATCATTGCTTGTCCCATTGTCTCATTATCCCTTTTCTTTTATATCATTGGTTGTTCATTGCCCTTTTTCTTTTATATCATTGCTTGTCCCATTGCCCTTTTTCTTTTATATCATTGCTTGTCCCATTGTCCTCTTTCTTTTATATCATTGCTTGTCCCATTGTTCTCTTTCTTTTATTTCATTGCTTGTCCCATTGTCCTTTTTCTTTTATATCATTGCCTGTCCCATTGTCCTTTTTCTTTTACATCATTGCTTGCCCCATTGTCCTTTTTCTTTTACATCATTGCTTGTCCCATTGTCCCTTTTTCTTTTATATCATTGCTTGTCCCATTGTCATTTTTCTTTTATATCATTGATTGACCCATTGTCCTTTTCCCTTTATTTCATTGCTTGTCCCATTGTCATTTTTCTTTTATATCATTACTTGTCCCATTGTCCTTTTTCTTTTACATCATTGCTTGTCCCATTGTCCCTTTTTCTTTTATATCATTGATTGTCCCATTGTCCTTTTTCTTTTATATCATTGCTTGTCCCATTGTCCTAATGTCCTTTTTCTTTTACACCATTGCTTGTCCCATTGTCCCTTTTTCTTTTATATCATTGCTTGTCTCATTGTCCCTTTTCTTTTATATCATTGCTTGTCCCATTGTCCTTTTTCTTTTATATCATTGCTTGTCCCATTGTCCCTTTTTCTTTTATATCATTGATTGACCCATTGTCCTTTACCCTTTATTTCATTGCTTGTCTCATTGTCCCTTTTCTTTTATATCATTGCTTGTCCCATTGTCCTTTTTCTTTTATAGCATTGCTTGTCCCATTGTCCTTTTCCCTTTATATCATTGCTTGTCCCATTGTCTCATTATCCCTTTTCTTTTATATCATTGGTTGTTCATTGCCCTTTTTCTTTTATATCATTGCTTGTCCCATTGCCCTTTTTCTTTTATATCATTGCTTGTCCCATTGTCCTCTTTCTTTTATATCATTGCTTGTCCCATTGTCCTTTTTCTTTTATATCATTGCCTGTCCCATTGTCCTTTTTCTTTTACATCATTGCTTGCCCCATTGTCCTTTTTCTTTTACATCATTGCTTGTCCCATTGTCCCTTTTTCTTTTATATCATTGCTTGTCCCATTGTCCTTTTTCTTTTATATCATTGCTTGTCCCATTGTCCTTTTCCCTTTTTTTTACACCATTGCTTGTCCCATTGTCCCTTTGTCTTTTATATCATTGCTTGTCCCATTGTCCCTAGTCTTATGGGCAAAAAACTCTGCAGTTAACTAAATCATACTCCTAGAGATTTAAGATTAAAATTTCGGTTTAAGTGATGTTCATGTTGCTCAATCTTTAGGTTTCTTTGTTGTGTTATGTATATCATTACTTGTCCCATTGTCCTTTTTCTTTTATATCATTGCTTGTCCAATTGTCCCATTGCCCCTTTTCTTGTATATCATTGTTTGTCCCATTGTCCTTTTTCTTGTATATCATTACTTGTTCCATTGTCCTTTTTCTTTTATATCGTTGCTTGTCCCATTGTCCTTTTTTGTTTTATATCATTGCTTGTCCCATTGTTCTTTTTCTTTTATATCATTGCTTGTCCCATTGTCCCTTTTTCTTTTATATCATTGATTGACCCATTGTCCTTTTCCCTTTATTTCCTTGCTTGTCCCATTGTCATTTTTCTTTTATATCATTGCTTGTCCCATTGTCCTTTTTCTTTTACATCATTGCTTGTCCCATTGTCCCTTTTTCTTTTATATCATTGATTGTCCCATTGTCCTTTTTCTTTTATATCATTGCTTGTCCCATTGTCCTAATGTCCTTTTTCTTTTACACCATTACTTGTCCCATTGTCCCTTTTTCTTTTATATCATTGCTTGTCTCATTGTACCTTTTCTTTTATATCATTGCTTGTCCCATTGTCCTTTTTCTTTTATATCATTGCTTGTCTCATTGTCCCTTTTCTTTTACATCATTGCTTGTCCCATTGTCCTTTTTCTTTTATATCATTGCTTGTCCTATTGTCCCTTTTTTTATATCATTGATTGACCCATTGTCCTTTTCCCTTTATTTCATTGCTTGTCCCATTGTCATTTTTCTTTTATATCAGTGCTTGTCCCATTGTCCTTTTTCTTTTACATCATTGCTTGTCCCATTGTCCCTTTTTCTTTTATATCATTGATTGTCCCATTGTCCTTTTTCTTTTATATCATTGCTTGTCCCATTGTCCTATTGTCCTTTTTCTTTTACACCATTGCTTGTCCCATTGTCCCTTTTTCTTTTATATCATTGCTTGTCTCATTGTCCCTTTTCTTTTATATCATTGCTTGTCCCATTGTCCTTTTTCTTTTATAGCATTGCTTGTCCCATTGTCCTTTTCCCTTTATATCATTGCTTGTCCCATTGTCTCATTATCCCTTTTCTTTTATATCATTGGTTGTTCATTGCCCTTTTTCTTTTATATCATTGCTTGTCCCATTGCCCTTTTTCTTTTATATCATTGCTTGTCCCATTGTCCTCTTTCTTTTATATCATTGCTTGTCCCATTGTCCTCTTTCTTTTATTTCATTGCTTGTCCCATTGTCCTTTTTCTTTTATATCATTGCTTGTCCCATTGTCCTTTTTCTTTTACATCATTGCTTGTCCCATTGTCCCTTTTTCTTTTATATCATTGCTTGTCCCATTGTCCTTTTTCTTTTATATCATTGCTTGTCCCATTGTCATTTTTCTTTTATATCATTGCTTGTCCCATTGTCATTTTTCTTTTATATCATTAATTGTCCCATTGTCCTTTTTTTTTATAATTACTTGTCCCATTGTCCTTTTTCTTTTATATCATTACATTGTCCCATTGTCATTTTTCTTTTATATCATTGCATGTCCCATTTTCATTTTTCTTTTATATCATTGTTTGTCCTATTGTCATTTTTATATTATATCATTATTTGTCCCATTGTCCTTTTTCTTTTATATCATTACTTGTCCCATTGTCATTTTTCTTTTATATCATTACTTGTCCCATTGTCATTTTTCTTTTATATCATTACTTGTCCCATTGTTCTTTTTCTTTTATATCATTACTTGTTCGATTGTCATTTTTCTTTTATATCATTGCTTGTCCCATTGTCATTTTTTTATATCATTACTTGTCCCATTGTTATTTTTCTTTGATATCATTACTTGTCCCATTGTCATTTTTCTTCTATATCATTGCTTGTCCCATTGTCCTTTTCCCTTTACATCATTGCTTGTCCCATTGTCCCATTATCCATTTTCTTTTATATCATTGGTTGTTCCATTGCCCTTTTTCTTTTATATCATTGGTTGTTCCATTGCCCTTTTTCTTTTATATCATTACTTGTCCCATTGCCCTTTTTCTTTTATATCATTACTTGTCCCATTGCCCTTTTTCTATTATATCATTGCTTGTCCCATTGTCCTCTTTCTTTTATATCATTACTTGTTCCATTGTCCTTTTTCTTTTATATCATTACTTGTCCCATTGTCCTTTTTCTTTTATATCATTACATTGTCCCATTGTCATTTTTCTTTTATATCATTGCTTGTCCCATTTTCATTTTTCTTTTATATCATTACTTGTCCCATTGTCATTTTTCTTTTATATCATTGCTTGTCCCATTGTCATTTTTCTTTTATATCATTGCTTGTCCCATTGTCATTTTTCTTTTATATCATTGCTTGTCCCATTGTCATTTTTCTTTTATATCATTACTTGTCCCATTGTTCTTTTTCTTTTATATCATTACTTGTCCGATTGTCATTTTTCTTTTATATCATTGCTTGTCCTATTGTCATTTTTATTTTATATCATTATTTGTCCCATTGTCCTTTTTCTTTTATATCATTACTTGTCCCATTGTCCTTTTTCTTTTATATCATTACTTGTCCCATTGTCATTTTTCTTTTATGCCATTACTTGTCCCATTGTCCTTTTTCTTTTATATCATTACTTGTCCGATTGTCATTTTTCTTTTATTTCATTGCTTGCCCCATTTAGTTTTTCTTTTATCCATTGCATTGTCGGGAGGCCGGGTGGCTCAGTGAGTTAGGTCGCTGGATCTAACAACTCATACAAGCATATCACCAATACGGCGTGGGTTCGCGCCGGCTGTGTAAATTACAAAAAAGGGTGCACTCGACTGGCAGCCGCAGGTGACAAAGTTTACCAGTTGTTTGCCCTGGTCGCTGGTTCTCCGGGTACTCCGGCTTCCTCCACCACTAAAACTGGTGGCCATGATATGGTTGAAATATTGTTGAAAGTGGCGTTAAAATAAAAAAACACACCACACCATTGCATTGTCTATCCTTCTTCGATTGCCGGCTGCTGATTACCCCTTTGGTACCTTCAAACTTCACCTACTGGTGGAAGACACAATACAAATATCTGAGAAAATCACCGACCTGTCATAAGTCACCCACAACCTTTATCATATAAAATTGCTTTCACCATTTACGCGAATCGAACTCACAAGTCAATGTTAAGAGACATTGATTTCATTTGTAGATCCTAATTAAACTATCTTACGTCTGTTTGAAAATAAACATTAAATATATGTTTTTGTTTGTTTGCTTGATGGTGTGTAACGCCACTTTCAACAATATTTCAGCTATATCGTCAGATCGTGGTGGTCAGTTTTACTGGTGGAGGAGACTGGAGAACCCAGAGAAAACCACTGACAAACTTTATCACATAATATTGTATCGAGTACACCTCGCCCTGATCGAGATTCGAACTCACAATATAATTGGTGATAGACACTGATTGCATAGGTAGTTGTAAAAGTGTGGATCAGAACATTCTGTAATCAAGGTGATTTACTGTTAGAATGCAAGATTAAGGAAACACGTCTGCATCTATAAAACCATTTAAAACTGCAACTAGAGATATTTTTCCCAACTGAGCAAAGGGCGTGTATACACAATTCAGATTTAAGCGTTCAGTAGATGTATACAGCATCAGATGACACATATTGGGGTAATATAAAGGATTGGTTTGTTTGTTTGCACGCTTGATGGTGGTTCGCGCCACTTTCAACTGCAATTAAAGATTGTTTACCTGATTGAGCAAAGGGCGTGTATACACAATTCAGATTTAAACGTCTTGTAGAAGAATAAAGCAACATATGCATGACTCTATTATCAATTGTGACGATGCCAAAAGTGGTAATTTAAAAACCGTAAATGGAAGAATTTCTGCTCCCCTAGAGGCACACGTCGTGTTACTAGTGAACAAGATTACTATATTCTGTAATTATTCTATATTAAAGGGAAAGCATAATATTCAGATGAATTAAATCTATATGTAAACCACGAATGTAAAATAAATTTTTAATTGAGGCGATTATTACAGATGCTAGCTATATAGCCATGCTTTGTTTCTAACGTTGTTGTTTCACCACTAACGTTGGGAGTTCGAATCCCGCTCAGGCGAGGAATACGCGATGCAACATTTAATATGTGATAAAGTTTGTCAGTGCTGATGTATATGGGAGTCTAGGTCGCTGTGGACAAGCTGGAACTTGAACGATAATTTGTTTTACCTGTATTGATGTGTACGAGAACTCTCTAACATGTATTAATGTGTGCGGGAACTCTTTGACATGTGTGCGGAATCTCTTTGACATGTGTGCGGGAACTCTTTGACATGTGTTCGGGAACTATATGACATGTGTACGAGACTCTTTAATATGTGTACGGGACTTTCTGACATGCATTAGTGTGTACGGGAATTTATTATTTATTTATATTGGTGTGTACAGGAATGCTTGTACATGAATGACAATGTACAAGGCTGTCGGCAAGATAGAATAAGTTATGAATTACAAAGCACAAAATCATAAAAAGTAAAATGTTTAATATACACAAAACGTCTCATGGCAAACCTTGGTGTGCTTGAAGTAGTAGAAAGGTAAGTGTAAATATGTTGTGTTAGATATAAAATGAAGGTATGATTGAAAACGATCTTTTATATTACAATGCAAAAAACAAAAAAAAATATTGTATCATTATTATGAAATAAGTGCAAAAAACAAAAAGAAAATAAATCATGTAAATAAGATGACAATATTTTACTACGGTTGTTGACTGATTTTGTCTGTTTATATAATTATGAGTTTTGACTTTCCCTTTGTAAGATTGCTCCAAGTTAGGTAATTTTGTTATTACACTTATCTAAAATTCTTATTGGAAAACAAAAAGTGCATAGAAAAGTGTCTGTAATTACAATGAAGGTCGCAAAGTTTATCAAAACATATTGCCAAAATATGGCATGCGATGCACTTGAATTGTGCTTAATTGCAGCAAAAATTGAAGGATTTAAAAGTTTATTGCCAAAATATGGCATGCGGTGTACTTGAATTGTGTTTTAATTGCAACAAAAAGTTATATGACATATTATCTCAATATAGGTATTTATTGGTAGGTGTACATTGATACTTACTGGTACAGGTAAACATTATATTAGTCCAGGTAGCATCAGGTTGACATTGTATAGCGTTGTCTCCAATCAAATTGAATCCGCCAATACAGTTGTACTGAAATATCTCGGTCTCGGCCAACTCTAATGAGAATACAGCATTTGGAACCGTTGGTGGATCTGAACACACTATAATATTACAAAAAAGGGGATGGGATATTAATAGAACGGGAAAAATACCAGATTGTCGGAATTATTCCAAACATTTTGAGAGAGAGAGAGAGAGAGAGAGAGAGAGAGAGAGAGAGAGAGGGGCCAACCGGTGCATCGACTTACGAGAACAATTTCAACGATATATAAAAGAGAGAGAGAGAGAGAGAGAGAGACAGAGAGAGAGGTTGCTGTCTGATTCTGTCTGTTTTCATACTTCTGAGTTTCTGAGTTTTGACTTTCCCTTTGTAAGATTGCTCGGAGTTCGGTAATTTTGTTATTACCCTTATTTAAAATTTTTATTGGAAAACAAAAAGTTCATAGAAAAGTGTCTGTATTTACAATGGAGGTCGTAAAGTTTATCAAAACATGTTGCCAAAATATGGCATGCGATGCACTTGAATTGTGCTTAATTGCTGCAAAAATTGAAGGATTTAAAGGTTTATTGCCAAAATATGGCATGCGCTGTTCTTGAATTGTGTTTTAATTGCAACAAAAATTGATATGGCATATTATCTCAATATAGGTAATTATTGGTAGGTGTACATTGATACTTACTGGTACAGGTAAACATTATATTAGTCCAGGTAACATCAGGTTGACATTGCACAGCGTTGTCTCCAATCAAATTAAATCCGGCACTGCAGTTGTACTGAAATATCTCGGTCTCGGCCAACTCTAATGAGAATACAGCATGTGGAACCGTTGGTGGATCTGAACACACTATAATATTACAAAAAGAAGAATAGGATATTAATGGAATGGGAAAAATACCAAACTGTCGGAACTGTTCCAAAAAATTTGAGAGAGTAAGCGAGAGAGAGAGAGAGAGAGAGGCCAACGATATATATAAGAGAGAGAGTAAAGACTGGTTGTAAATACTGTGTTTTAATGGAGCTACATGTCTATCTGTGGTATGTTGTTCCATTCGGTTAGTACTATCCAAATCCAACTGAGAGTATTAAATCTACCCGTGATTACAGTCTGCTCGCAATATACGCATCGAACTCCGAATAGTAAACACATCTATTATTATCTCATCAAAAAGTACATTATTCTCACCAAATTTTTAACTTGACTTTAAACAACCAGGAAAGTGAGTACTAATTATATAATAGTTACTTATGCATAGGGCATTATGTGATTTATAGACTGCCCCAAGAGACAATAGTATTGACTGAAACATGTGATAATGCTTGAGCTGCAGGCAAGGGCATTATCAGTGTTGAAGTCAATACTACTGTCCCAAGGGCAGTTTATCTATCACGATAATGCCATATACATAAGTAACTATTATTTTTACTTCATTGAAGGAAATAAGACTTTCTAAATAATTTTGCTCATTTTAGTACAGTATTGGTTTACATTGACAACTGCACGATCTCCCTTGCGCTTTAAAAAAGGGACGTCGCAACTCTAACACCTTGAGCGGTCGAGCGGTCATTAACATGATAATGCCCACGGGCATTATCATGTTAATGACTGATGAATTTCTTTAGCGCATTTTAATGCATGACACATGACCATCTCTACACCAATGAAAAAGTCGAATTTAGAACTGATATGAAATAATATACAGTTATTTCATGCCTGTTCAGGAAACAGTCAAAACTATTGACCCGAGGTGCTGGAGATGACTTGAGAACTGTTGCCTGACGCCGAAGGCAACAGTTCCCAAGTCATCTGAAGCACAGAGGGACAATAGTTTTGACTGTTTCCTGAACAGGCATGAAATAACTGTTTCATTATCTTATATACATGCACATAACCACAAATCCGCTGAAGATGATAATGTCAGCATACCATATCATTAAACAATTGGGGCACAACATAGTTTTGAAAGAAATACAGCATTTGACAGGAATGACGCACTGCTCATCGTTCTCGTGCATGGAACCGTTCGGATCCGGAAGTAGGCGGAGCAGTCAACTGTTTCACTCCGCCGGCTATTGTTTTAAATTTTCTTGTAATAAATTAAAAATATAGCATATGAAAAATATATACTATAAGTTAATAATGTATGTTTATTAAGTGATAAACAATTGTTGGCCTAAACAGTACTTTCTTGGTTGTACCTCAGAGTGAGTTCACACTCGAGGGGTCTATTCTGGGTTTCAGCGTTGTCCAACTAGAGACGAGATTTCATTTCAAATCAAAATACGAAAAAGGGGAAATTTTCAATATCAAAATTTCCTAAAATTCCAAAATTTTCTAAAAATATCAAAATTATGAAATTAAAAAAAAAAAAATTTCAAAGGTCAAAATTTCAAAAATTTCAAAAAAAATTAAAAATTTAATGAGAGTTCAAGCTCCTCTCACACTTTTTCTGTGCATTTTATCTGATTATACAGGAATATTATCAGATTATAAGATTTATACAAATATAAATAACATATACAGTGATGCAATATACGTGAATGTATGTATGTATGCTTGCATGCTAAATTTAACATTTTTTTTTTCTCTCTTTACACAACCATGACTTTTTCTAGTTAACTCGTATGGTGTATTCAATTTATTGATGCCTAAATTAATACTAAATCAAGTTATAATACTCAACATTAACACGTAGTTCTGTACAGCGCGGAGGTGTCATACAATTTCTCATAATCACATTATTAATATTTGAAACAATAAACTTAAAAAAACCAGGCACAACATCGCTAGGACAGTTCTAAAATCCAATCAGCATATAGTAAAAACCTGCAAAATCGATACACACAACGTTTACAAGACTGCATACACCTGTGGCTTAGTATATGTACTTCCATGAAAGGTGGCGGTGCCAAACCAGTTCAACACTAAGAACTGAACTTATTTCTTGTATGACTATTAAACGTTTGTAGAAATATACAATGCTAAAATCAAGACATGAAAGTAACCAACTTGATTTTCCTCTTCTTCATAACGTCAATATTTCAGTTATATGATAGCAGTCAGTTATATTGGTAGAGGAAACCGGAGTACCCGGAAAAAACCACCGACCAATCGCAAGTCACGGACAAACTGTGGTCGCGATCGTATGGTTGTTGGATTTACGACTACTTGAGTAATCAGTGCATATCACAACTCAGGTTGTTGAGTTCGAATCCCGCTCATATGTGAGGTGTGCTCGATACAGCATTACGTGATCAAGTTTGTCAGAGATTTGAGACAGTTTGGTACCTTTCTCCAGGTACTCTTGTTTCTTTCACCGCCACAATATGGCTGAAATATTGCTAAGCACTATAACCCTAACTCCTTTCACATTTTTCTGATCACGTTTCTCTATGTTATAGACATCAATACTTACGACTACATATAAATCGTTGTGAACTCCATTGTAAGTCATTCTGGCAATGAATGTATTTATCTCCAATCGAATAAAATCCGCCATTACAATCATACTTAACAAGGGAATCGCTTTGTACAATATCTATATGTAAAACTGCATTTAAGACAGTAGGCGGGTCAGTACATGCTGAAATTAAAAAAAATAATCATTTGTAAATTATTCATATTTAATTAATATATATTTTTGCGCATAGTGGTGTTCAACACACATTTTGCTGTGTTTGTTTTGTTTTTCTTCGTCTTGCGTGACCTATGTTGCCAGTTTCTGTGGAGTGGCCATTTTTGATTGCTCCTTCGGTATTCCCAAACGTTTATTCATTAACTAAAACGTAGACATCCAACTTAGTACACACTGAAAGACAGAAAAGCCAAACAATTAAAGAGTCTTAAAATAGCGCTTAGACACACAGTAGATTGGCACATTCTGCAAAAATAATATCATTATGGTTTACAAGGGCGATGCTTTGTAAATTAGTGAATTTAAAACTGCTTTGAAAAGAAATGGTTGGAGATGCCTTGACGGGATAAACGATCAGAACACTATTAGCAATCAAATACAGTACGCTAGATATCAACCGTTTAATTACTTTCACTGGGTCGATATCTTTCTTTTTGGACTATTTGTCCCTGAGGGCCTCATCCACGCAGTAGTCAGTGTTTCGGCACTGATATGGATTATTAGATATATTTATAATTGCAGTTGTCTAACATGGTTTATTATATACATTTATTATTGAAATCTCAAGTTCCTAAATAATGTAAGTATCATCAATTAATAACAAAACTAAGGAGATTCCACAGGCATGGATGACCTTAGACGATTTTCTTGTCCCCAACAACTTTTGCAATGGTTTGACTTTTAGCGTACCTGAATCAACGTGTAAATATTAATTGGCAATGTTGCTAGAAATAAAAAAAATGAATCGTTGACTATTACACAACGACAAAAATGTTAATGCTCTCTATTGTAAGCGTATGATCAGGAAGCTAGCTCACTGAAACAACATCTACAGTCCCTCACTGAAACAAAATGTACAGTCCCTCACTGAAACAACATGTACAATCCCTCACTAAGACAACATGTACAGTCCTTCACTAAAACAACATGTACAGTCCCTCACTGAAACAACATGTACAGTCCTTCACTAAAACAACATGTACAGTCCCTCACTAAAACAACATGTACAGTTCCTCACTGAAACAACATCTACAGTCCTTCACTAAAACACCATGTACAGTCCCTCACTAAAACAACATGTACAGTCCCTCACTGAAACAACAGGTACAGTCCTTCACTAAAACAACATGTACAGTCCCTCACTAAAACAACATGTACAGTCCCTCACTAAAGCAACATGTACAATCCCTCACTAAGACAACATGTACAGTCCTTCACTAAAACAACATGTACAGTTCCTCACTGAAACAACATCTACAGTCCTTCACTGAAACAACATGTACAGTCCCTCACTAAAACAACATGTACAGTCCCTCACTAAAACAACATGTACAGTCCCTCACTAAAACAACATGTACAGTCCCTCACTAAAACAACATGTACAGTCCCTCACTTAAACAACATGTACAGTCCCTCACTTAAACAACATGCACAGTCCCTCACTGAAACAACATGTACAGTCCTTCACTTAAGCAACATGTACCGTCCCTCACTAAAACAACATGTACAGTCACAGTCCCTCACTAAAACAACATGTACAGTCCCTCACTGAAACAACATGTGCAGTCCTTCACTTAAACAACATGTACAGTCCCTCACTAAAACAACATGTACAGTCACAGTCCCTCACTAAAACAACATGTACAGTCCCTCACTAAACAACATGTACAGTCCTTCACTTAAACAACATGTACAGTCCTTCACTTAAACAACATGTACAGTCCCTCACTAAAACAACATGTACAGTCCTTCACTTAAACAACATGTACAGTCCTTCACTTAAACAACATGTACAGTCCCTCACTAAAACAACATGTACAGTCACAGTCCCTCACTAAAACAACATGTACAGTCCCTCACTAAACAACATGTACAGTCCTTCACTTAAACAACATGTACAGTCCTTCACTTAAACAACATGTACAGTCCCTCACTAAAACAACAGTCACAGTCCCTCACTTAAACAACATGTACAGTCCTTCACTTAAACAACATGTACAGTCCCTCACTAAAACAACATGTACAGTCCCTCACTAAAACAACATGCACAGTCCCTCACTAAAACAACATGTACAGTCACAGTCCCTCACTAAAACAACATGTACAGTCCCTCACTAAAACAACATGTACAGTCCCTCACTTAAACAACATGTACAGTCCCTCACTAAAACAACATGTACAGTCACAGTCCCTCACTAAAACAACATGTACAGTCCCTCACTAAAACAACATGTACAGTCCCTCACTTAAACAACATGTACAGTCCCTCACTAAAACAACATGTACAGTCCTTCACTAAAACAACATGTACAGTCCCTCACTTAAACAACATGTACAGTCCCTCACTAAAACAACATGTACAGTCCTTCAGTAAAACAACATGTGCAGTCCCTCACTAAAACAACATGTACAGTCCTTCACTAAAACAACATGTACAGTCCCTCACTAAAACAACATGTACAGTCCTTCACTAAAACAACATGTACAGTCCTTCACTAAAACAACATGTACAGTCCTTCACTGAAACAACATGTACAGTCCCTCACTGAAACAACATGTACAGTCCTTCACTAAAACAACATGCACAGTCCATCACTTAAACAACATGTACAGTCCTTCACTTAAACAACATGTACAGTCCCTCACTAAAACAACATGTACAGTCACAGTCCCTCACTTAAGCAACATGTACAGTCCATAAGAAAACTCTAACACGAACAACAATGATATATCATCATGAATCCGCGCCATCAAGTCTTTGCTCAGACATTGTTATGGTAGATACACACAGGAGAAGCTGCAAGTAGAAGTTTCATAGCATTTGGCATCTCGCCTTAAGTTCTACCACAACCACGAAAAGTTTTATAACACCAAACAGAACACCAGAATCCATAATTCGAAGACTGAACAATAATACAAACAATGGTCCACAATACACTAAACAGAAAACTAAATATTGAGGAACATTGAAATCCAGGGGTGAACTGAGGTGCCCCAGAAGGGTTAGCAGTTCCTGCTCTTGTAGTGGAACCTGTCGTTTGACTGATTTTGTCTGTTTTTATACTTATGAGTTTTGACTTTCCCTTTGTACAATTGTTCGGAGTTCAGTAATTTTGTTATTACCATTATTTACTCTAGTTACAAATCCGATGGAAAGTAATGAATGTGGAAAGAAGCACGTTATTGTTACTATGATGGTGATACAACCATTACACTTTATCTTGTTACAATACGGTAGTATATGGATGGCGTTTTCACTTTGAATCAATTGGAAAACAGGCGTTGCTTTCAACTTTTGTTGACTGGACTATATATATATGTGTTCAAATATGTATTTCAATAATCATAGGAAGGCTTTTTTTTTGCTTTCATTAATTTGGTAATAGACATCAAATAGAATGAATCGCTTCAGTAGTCTAATGGATAGTGTGATCGCATCGAGTGAGATGAGACTTGATTTGACTGCCTAGCCGTGTAGGAGACGAGACTTGACTTCACAGTAGATCGGGATTCTAGTCGTGGTCGGGTCAAATCAAGGACTATGGAATTGATTTTGTTCCTTTTCCGCTAATCACGGGGCTTTAAGGAGTAAGAGCAATGACTGGTAGGCTCCGAATCAGGATAATGTGTCCGATTGGAGCGACATGTTATCTGACATATGAACTGTTGTTTCAGTTAGCTAGCATTAAACAGATCAAATTAATCGTGTTGGTCTAGTACAAAGCGGACGTCATCACCAACATTTCATCGAATTTAGTTTGTTCTCGCCACGATATAGCTGCAACATTACTCAATTGGCGTTAAGCAACAATCAATGACTCAAAATATTTATTTTTCATAAGCATGGCATTAACATAGCAGCATCATGATTAGTCTATATGCATGGTTAGTCAAATAAGTATGATATAAAAAGGTAAAATGTCACCATTTCACATATTTCTTGCTTTATTTTACACATTTTTTAAAGCTTCGTTGTGTCACACTCAGACATACCGATTCTTTTTTACTTCGAGTATTCGAGTTATTCGTAGAATAAGCTATATAGGATTTAAAATATTGTATTTTACAATCCGTTATCGTTTGTGGGCACAACATTTATTTCCCGGTTTGATTAAATCTTGGCCGTTGTTAGCTCGACGTAAATACTATTTCAATATTGGCTTTGGTTTGTAGTCGTGTTAACGGCACTACATCCGGGCTATTGGTACATCATTTCCCTCGCAAATTTCAACGGAACAGGTCAAGTTTGTTGCTGTTTTGTAATCATAAACCCCACTCCCTCTCCTTTAGATATGTTTTTGGGGAATGGAGGGTGCACATATTTGAAATAATAATAGATACTGTTTTTGAGGCTTGCATATTTTCAGCTTGGCTAAAAATTGGTTCATCTGCAAGGAAGCGCAACATTGATGCCATTGTGTAATGCATTCTATTCAACCAAGTTTTGGAGCACATTGGATGAAGAACTGGTATTGTTTATTGTAGAGTGATTTATGTCAGATCGCTTAAACGGAGGTGTTGACCATACAAGTCTGGCCAATTCTGCTGCTGAGTCATTTGACTATTTCCGCTGCGCCATCTTTATACTTGATACAACACAGACGAAGCATTAACCGCTGATTTTCAGGGCTGATTGCTCTCACACATATAGTAGGTTTGTGTATGGTCTGACATATTAACGTAATGGGCGACCATCATATGCATGAACATAATTCTAGTAACTATATTCAGCGCTGATTACCAGGGCTACTTGCGGAGACTCAAAATTATCATTTTTTATAGATATATTTGAATTTGAAATACATTTATGTTATGTGTGATGTAATATTTGTTATTAAAGCCGTGACAACTTTTGCCAAACATACATATCTGTCTGTCCTATGTGGCCATCTGTGATAACACTACTATAACAGTAGAAATTTTACTTCGAATCATCAAAGGCATACAACTTAACAGATTGCTAAAAATAGCAAAGTATTAAACTGAAGTGATCCGTATTAAATCAAGCTTAACAATATTACAACAGTACACATTTTCATCCCGATTTGTCCAGGGAAACAATTGTAGTTCATCTTATTCGAGTGCGAGATAACGAAGGTGGACTTTATTTGATTACACTGTTGATATATACTTACCAGAACAGAAAAACAACGGTTCTGACCATGCTTGGTTGCCTTGACACGTGATCTCACCATTACCAATCACATTTTCGCCATCATTGCAGCTATACAAGACGTGTAGTGAACCCGTCTCCAAGGTCACTTGTATTGAAGTGTCGTTCAAATATGGCGGATATGAACATTCTGAAAGTTATAAACCGTAGATTAGCATTTTATTCCCAAGGTAGACTAGCATTTTATTCCCACTATTATATATTACGAAGGATAAAGTTGATATATGGGTGTTCAACGCAACTTTCAAAATACTGCTTAAACATTATATCTATGTGCTCAGTTGTAGGAGTAATACCCCTAAAGAATTCTCCATAGCCTTCTATGTTAAATAAAATCTTTTTGAGCTTTCATACAGAATTCATCTTAAGCTTAATCTAAGTGACACTCATATCTCATGGAAGGGATACCTAATTGGAAGCTCAACTCCGAAAATCTACATACATTTAATGGCATATAAGAAAAAACAGACAGTCCGAAGATGTCTACCGTCAAAAATCCTACTTTCACTTTCGATTTAACACAAATTCAGGTGGTTTCTTTCCAATTCAATCATATTTTATTTATTTAAAACCAAATCAAAGGACATCAAATATGGGCTTAAAATTATCCTATAATCTGTAGGTTTCTGCTGACATTCAGTATTTTGTAGTATCTAATAGAGTTTATTTGTTATCCAATAATGTAGGAATCCTTTATGTATTTACGTACTACTGTCTCATACATCTTTGTCGACTGGTACTCATTTTTAGTGGTATTACACCTGTACATGTGGTGGGTGAAGAGGGGGGAATCACGGGGTGTATCCAGAGGAAATATCTTGTCAACCTCAGAGAAAAGAAGATTGCAATAACTAAGCATATAACAGTAATTTGTTTTAAGATAGTATTTAAGCGATGTTAAATGAATCGTTCGAAGAGAGAGATTACAGTAACTTTAGATCATAGCTTACCACGGGTTTATTACCAATGTAAAACATACAGAAGACAAAAAGGAACTGCTTTCATTTCCGAAGCACCTGAGGTTTTAGTGTGGTTCGTTTTGCTAAATATTTGTTTCCTGTGTAATGTTGTGTAGAACACTGCTTGTTTCTTTGTTCTTTTAATTTGGTCATTGAATGTCTATCCTTGGAATTACGGGGTCTGATTACCACTTTGGTATCTTCAATCTTTTCCTATTCCTCACTCCTAAGCTGAAGGACAAATTAAGGGAGTTGGTCCAACTGTGTTTCATAAAGAAGAATGACCAACGTAGATAAAAATACCTTGTACTAGGAAGGGACCGGTCTTATTTTGAAAAAAAAAGAACCACTCTGATTCTACTAAAGAGTTCTCTGAAACTGATATCATCAACATGCTCGAGTTTTTGATTGACAACATATTTGTTATCTTTGGTGGACGTGTTTTTCACCAGACAGTCGGCATACCTATTGGCACAAACTGTGCTCCTCTTCTCGCCGATTTGTTCCTTTATTCGTATGAGGCAGACTTCATACATGGGCTTCTCAAGAAAAACGAAAATAAACTAGCCCGATCCTTTAATTTCACGTTCCGCTATACAGATGATGTCTTTTCAATAAATAATTCTAAGTTTGGTGATTTTGTTGATCGCATCTATCACATTGAGCTTGAAATAAAGGATACCACAAATACAGATACTTCTGCTTCATACCTTGACCTACACATAGAAATTGACACTGATGGGAGGTTAAGAACGAAACATTACGACAAAAGAGATGATTTCAATTTTCCCATTGTGAACTTTCCATTCATATGTAGCAATATTCCAGCAGCACCTGCATATGGAGTATATATCTCTCAGTTGATACGATATTCCAGCGCTTGTGGTTCCTATCAGGATTTCCTTGATAGAGGATTGCTGCTAACATGGAAGCTACTGAGCCAATGGTTCCTTTTAGTTAAGTTGAAGTCATCACTTCGAAGGTTTTACGGTCGTCACCACGACTTGGTTGACCGCTATGTAATATCTATGTTACAAATGACCACGGATATGTTCCACTTGTCGTAAATACTTCATGACTTATCACCGGGTTTGTAACTAGATTAACACGAAGGGTGTCACTAGTGGAGCAGGAACTGCCTACCGTTCCGGAACACCTGAGTTCACCTCCGGTTTTTAGTGGGTTTCGCGTTACTCGATCTTTAGTTTCATATGTATGTTTTGTTGATCGTTGTTTGTCCTTTTGTACTTTTTCTTTTGGTTATTGTGTTGTCTGTTCTTCTTCGATATACGGATTCTGATGGCCTCTTTGATATTTTCAAACTCTTCTTGATAATATGGATGGTATTTTATTAAAAATGTAGATATCAAATTTAGTGCGCACGACGCGTTTCTGGAATAATCTTCATCAGGTACGCTTGAAATCGAAAGATTGGACAGTCAAATAATTTAAATATTTGGGAGCAATAAAACCACAAGGTCTAAACAGGATAGCAAAATTCGGCTAAAGGTCATTTAATCGATGTTAAATGAATAGTTAGAAGAGAGATTACACTAACTTCTTGTCATAATTTACCACAGGCTTATTACCAATCAAAAACATATAAAGAAAACAAAAAGGAACTGCCCACCATTCCGGAGAACCTGAGATTTTTAGCGTGGTTCGTGCAATGGCATGCGCTAAAAAGATAATTTGTTTGCCAGTATCAGCTCCACTAGTTAGTCTAATGGTCATCCGGATGTATGGTTACATCGAAATGTGTCAGAATTACTGAGGTATTGTGTATTTAAATACGTTCTTAATCAGACTGCCCTTAATAATTAATACATATAAGTTATTTCATACTAAATGTTTTTTGTTTTGCTTTGTTTGTTTATTTTTGCTTTGTTTTGTTTTGTTTTGTTGTTGTTTTTTAATTAAGATATCCTTTTTTATTAGAAAATTTCGGTCATTCAGTTTTATCTAAAGTTCAACTGGAAGTAAGGATATATGTTTTTATCAGACTGGGTTTAATAATTAATGAATACTGACGAATATTAGTAAATTCTTACTAAATGTTTTTGTTTTGGAATGAAGACGTGCCTTTCTCATTGTAAGCTATTAATTTTTAAGTGAAGCCACCTTTGTTGAACTGCTTAACTTTATTATTATTTTTTTTTAAGTGACAAATGAAATTAAAATCATCCCGTCTTGTAAGAATTTTGTACGTACATGGTGTTGATTTCAAAGTATATTGGTGATAGAAATACAACACAATTAAATAAACCATCATCTATATAAAAAAATGAAATGAATAAGTTTTGTCGAATCGATTCTCATCGATATGTCAGTCTATTGACTTTCCATCAGAACATTTTGAGGATGATAGTCAGAAGTATTTATTCAAATGACCAGAAGAAAAAGAACAAAAGACAAACAATGCTCGAGAAAATACTACACAGAAAATGTTTCAGTCGTCAGACAACATATAACCAGGCAACTAATATTATGTATGCATTTTTAATATCTAAAAGAACTAATGGAGCAGGAACTGTTTATCCTTCCGGGACACCTGAGTTAACATCCGGTTTTAGTGGGGTTTGTTATACTCGATCTTTTGTTTTATATGAATGTTTTGTAGATCGTTGTTTGTCCTTTTATGCTTTTTCTCTTGGCCATTGTGTTGTCTGTTCTTCTTTGATTTACAAATTCTGATTACCCCTTCGGTATCTTCAAACTCGTTTTATACATATGACACATTCTGTGTCACGAAGATTAAATCTATTATGCATAATGTTCAAGATTATAGCGTTCTTTATAATGAAACTGTTCACCCAATTATATCTGAAGGTTAACATTTTACTCACACGTGACAAACATTTACATGACAGCATCATTTAACCCAGGGGGAGATCTGGTCCTATTGCACTAGCTTAACCCCGCCACTTTTTATTGAAGTGCCTCAGCAAAGCCAAGAACGTAAGCGGTCATGTACAGGTGTGTTAGGGTATCGATTTGATCTATGTTTCGGCCATTTATCTATTGGATTTTAGAACTGTTCCAACAGGGTGGTATTTTTACTTTTCATTTTATTATATACTTACCGACGCACATAAACATTGCTGATGTCCATACAGAGTTATCCTGACACGTGATCAATGGTTCACCAATCAATGTAAAGCCTCCCACACACTCGTACCTTACACCAGACATAAACAAGGTACTGTTATACAAAAGTTGCTTTGCATTGGAAACATTTGCAGGAAGTCCACAGTCAGCTAAAAAAACCAAGACAAAAATTATTAATGGTTATTTCTGTACTAATATTATTTTTTCATTTAGTAATAAAACGTTCTATTGACTAGCTTAAGCATATTCCATTTATTAATTCAATATAAAACTACACTATTGAACTATAAACGTTAGAGAATTCCGAAGGGGCAAACTATATATGTACATGGTACAATGCTATTAATAGGATTGGGAAATAAGTTGATATTGCATTATTAGGATTGGGAAATAAGTTGATATTGTATTAATAAGATTGGGAAATAAGTTGATATTGTATTAATAAGATTGGGAAATAAGTTGATATTGTATTAATAGGATTGGGAAATAAGTTGATATTGTATTAATAGGATTGGGAAATAAGTTGATATTGTATTAATAGGATTGGGAAATAAGTTGATATTGTATTAATAGGATTGTTGTATTAATAGGATTGGGAAATAAGTTGATATTGTATTGATATGATTGGGAAATAAGTTGATATTGCATTAATAGGATTGTTGTATTAATAGGATTGGGAAATAAGTTGATATTGTATTAATAGGATTGGGAAATAAGTTGATATTGTATTAATAAGATTGGGAAATAAGTTGATATTGTATTAATAGGATTGGGAAATAAGTTGATATTGTATTAATAGGATTGGGAAATAAGTTGATATTGTATTAATAGGATTGTTGTATTAATAGGATTGGGAAATAAGTTGATATTGTATTGATAGGATTGGGAAATAAGTTGATATTGCATTAATAGGATTGTTGTATTAATAGGATTGGGAAATAAGTTGATATTGTATTAATAGGATTGGGAAATAAGTTGATATTGTATTAATAGGATTGTTGTATTAATAGGATTGGGAAATAAGTTGATATTGTATTAATAGGATTGGGAAATAAATTGATATTGTATTAATAGGATTGGGAAATAAGTTGATATTGTATTAATAGGATTGTTGTATTAATAGGATTGGGAAATAAGATGATATTGTATTAATAGGATTGGGAAATAAGTTGATATTGTATTAATAGGATTGGGAAATAAGTTGATATTGTATTAATAGGATTGGGAAATAAGTTGATATTGCATTAATAGGATTGTTGTATTAATAAGATTGGGAAATAAGTTGATATTGTATTAATAGGATTGGGAAATAAGTTGATATTGTATTAATAAGATTGGGAAATAAGTTGATATTGTATTAATAGGATTGGGAAATAAGTTGATATTGTATTAATAGGATTGGGAAATAAGTTGATATTGTATTAATAGGATTGGGAAATAAGTTGATATTGTATTAATAGGATTGGGAAATAAGTTGATATTGTATTAATAGGATTGGGAAATAAGTTGATATTGTATTAATAGGATTGGGAAATAAGTTGATATTGTATTAATAGGATTGTTGTATTAATAGGATTGGGAAATAAGTTGATATTGTATTAATGGGATTGGGAAATAAGTTGATATTGTATTAATAGGATTGTTGTATTAATAGGATTGGGAAATAAGTTGATATTGTATTAATAGGATTGGGAAATAAGTTGATATTGTATTAATAGGATTGTTGTATTAATAGGATTGGGAAATAAGATGATATTGTATTAATAGGATTGGGAAATAAGTTGATATTGTATTAATAGGATTGGGAAATAAGTTGATATTGTATTAATAGGATTGGGAAATAAGTTGATATTGTATTAATAGAATTGGGAAATAAGTTGATATTGTATTAATAGGATTGTTGTATTAATAGGATTGGGAAATAAGATGATATTGTATTAATAGGAATGGGAAATAAGTTGATATTGTATTAATAGGATTGGGAAATAAGTTGATATTCTATTAATAGGATTGGGAAATAAGTTGATATTGTATTAATAGGATTGGGAAATAAGTTGATATTGCATTAATAGGATTGTTGTATTAATAAGATTGGGAAATAAGTTGATATTGTATTAATAGGATTGGGAAATAAGTTGATATTGTATTAATAAGATTGGGAAATAAGTTGATATTGTATTAATAGGATTGGGAAATAAGTTGATATTGTATTAATAGGATTGGGAAATAAGTTGATATTGTATTAATAGGATTGGGAAATAAGTTGATATTGTACTAATATGATTGGGAAATAAGTTGATATTGCATTAATAGGATTGGGAAATAAGTTGATATTGTATTAATAGGATTGGGAAATAAGTTGATATTGTATTAATAGGATTGGGAAATAAGTTGATATTGTTTTAATAGGATTGTTGTATTAATAGGATTGGGAAATAATTTGATATTGCATTAATAGGATTGGGAAATAAGTTGATATTGTATTAATAGGATTGGGAAATAAGTTGATATTGTATTAATAAGATTGGGAAATAAGTTGATATTGTATTAATAGGATTGGGAAATAAGTTGATATTGCATTAATAGGATTGGGAAATAAGTTGATATTGTATTAATAGGATTGGGAAATAAGTTGATATTGTATTAATAAGATTGGGAAATAAGTTGATATTGTATTAATAGGATTGGGAAATAAGTTGATATTGTATTAATAGGATTGGGAAATAAGTTGATATTGTATTAATAGGATTGGGAAATAAGATGATGTTGTATTAATAGGATTGGGAAATAAGTTGATATTGTATTAATATGATTGGGAAATAAGTTGATATTGTATTAATAAGATTGGGAAATAAGTTGATATTGTATTAATAGGATTGGGAAATAAGATGATATTGTATTAATAGGATTGGGAAATAAGTTGATATTGTACTAATAGGATTGGGAAATAAGTTGATATTGTATTAATAGGATTGGGAAATAAGTTGATATTGTATTAATAGGATTGGGAAATAAGATGATATTGTATTAATAGGATTGGGAAATAAGTTGATATTGTATTAATAGGATTGGGAAATAAGTTGATATTGTATTAATAAGATTGGGAAATAAGTTGATATTGTATTAATAGGATTGGGAAATAAGATGATATTGTATTAATAGGATTGGGAAATAAGTTGATATTGTATTAATAGGATTGGGAAATAAGTTGATATTGTATTAATAGGATTGGGAAATAAGTTGATATTGTATTAATAGGATTGGGATATAAGTTGATATTGTATTAATAGGATTGTTGTATTAATAGGATTGGGAAATAAGTTGATATTGTATTAATAGGATTGGGAAATAAGTTGATATTGTATTAATAGGATTGGGAAATAAGTTGATATTGTATTAATAGGATTGGGAAATAAGTTGATATTGTATTAATAGGATTGGGAAATAAGATGATATTGTATTAATAGGATTGGGAAATAAGTTGATATTGTATTAATAGGATTGAGAAATAAGTTGATATTGTATTAATAAGATTGGAAAATAAGTTGATATTGTATTAATAGGATTGGGAAATAAGATGATATTGTATTAATAGGATTGGGAAATAAGTTGATATTGTATTAATAGGATTGGGAAATAAGTTGATATTGTATTAATAAGATTGGGAAATAATTTGATATTGTATTAATAGGATTGGGAAATAAGATGATATTGTATTAATAGGATTGGGAAATAAGTTGATATTGTATTAATAGGATTGGGAAATAAGTTGATATTGTATTAATAGGATTGGGAAATAAGTTGATATTGTATTAATAGGATTGGGAAATAAGATGATATTGTATTAATAGGTTTGGGAAATAAGTTGATATTGTATTAATAGGATTGGGAAATAAGTTGATATTGTATTAATAAGATTGGGAAATAAGTTGATATTGTATTAATAGGATTGTTGTATTAATAGGATTGGGAAATAAGTTGATATTGTATTAATAGGATTGGGAAATAAGTTGATATTGTATTAATAGGATTGGGAAATAAGTTGATATTGTATTAATAGGATTGGGAAATAAGTTGATATTGTATTAATAGGATTGGGAAATAAGATGATATTGTATTAATAGGATTGGGAAATAAGTTGATATTGTATTAATAGGATTGAGAAATAAGTTGATATTGTATTAATAAGATTGGGAAATAAGTTGATATTGTATTAATAGGATTGGGAAATAAGATGATATTGTATTAATAGGATTGGGAAATAAGTTGATATTGTATTAATAGGATTGGGAAATAAGTTGATATTGTATTAATAGGATTGGGAAATAAGTTGATATTGTATTAATCATATTCCGTAAAGTTGGTGAAGTCCGTGTCGCTCCTCATTTTATTATTTATTACTATTTACTATTAATTAGATAATGTATGATGGAAGCAACTGAATAAGTGAAGCCGATTCTAATGGCATAAATTATATATTATATACCATATGCATTTGAATGTCAGTATTTTCTTTCCTATGTCATCGACACCCCTTTTCCGATACCAGTGGAGCGGGTTCAACACCGGTTTTTAGTGAGGTTCGTTTTATCCAATCGTTAGTTTTCTAGGTAATATTTGATTGATCATTGTTTAGCCTTTTTCTTTTGGCCATTGTCTGTCCTTATTCGTATTAATGCTTCCGATTACCTCTTCAATATCTTTGAATACATTCTAGAGACTGACTATTGACGGTTTCTGTTTACTCGTTTGATGTCTTCAAACTTATTAACATTCCATTTGCCTAAGCAATATCATCCTGTCAAACCATTTACTCTACTATTATATAAGATTGCTTTACTGAAAATAAAATGTACTTACAGACACACTCAAAGTCAGGTCTTATCCAAGTACCGTTAACTAAACAAGTGGAGTAGCTTCGATCACCAACCATGGTAAAACGACTTTCACATGTGTAATATACCACTGACCCATAGTATGTCGTAATATTAGATGAATGGTGTGCGTTTTGCATTGCTGGAGGCGAATAGCAATTTCCTGAAAACAAATAAAATTAATTCTTTGGTACATGGAACTTGCCTATGTGATAAAAACGTAGATATTAAATTTAGTGCGCATGACGCAATATTAGAAAGCCAAAAAACTTAAAAGTGTTTAGGAGCAATAAACCGAATGGCCGAAACAGGATAGCCAAAATCAAAGGGCTAAACAGGATAGCCAATATCAAAGGGCTAAACAGGATAGCCAAAATCAAAGGGCTAAACAGGATAGCCAAAATCAAAGGGCTAAACAGGATAGCCAAAATCAAAGGGCTAAACAGGATAGCCAAAATCAAAGGGCTAAACAGGATAGCCAAAATCAAAGGGCTAAACAGGATAGCCAAAATCAAAGGGCTAAACAGGATAGCCAATATCGGCTAAGGTCATTTTTGCCTGAAGGAGGAGAACCTTAGGTTTGATAATGATAACATTATCTAGGAACTGTAAATTTCAATAATAAATATCTCTAGAAAACCATGTCAGTGCCGAAACACTCACTACTGGGCGGATGATACCTCGAGGACTAATAGTCCACCAGCAGAGGTATCGAACCAGTGATAGTAATACAAACGTAGTTATCCAATTTAATGAGACAGTCGATGCACAAAAGCTCCACGTGATACTGTCGTCTGCGGAGTTTATCGTCCAATGAAACGATGAGGTGATGTAGCATTTTGCTTCGGAAATCTGGTATCAGATTGGCTACTTTCTTTAATTACAAAAAAAACATACATAATGTTCTATTACAAAATAATATATTTAGTGTTATCTAAGAGTAAGACTATTTTATATTATCAAAAGACGAAGAATAAATAATTTTACAATTGAAACAAGGTATGGCTCTAGAAGTTCAAACGTGGAGAACACACACCAGTATACTATTGAAAAATAAGCTGTCTGAGATGGCAATACATATATACTTGAACAATTAATGAAGACGGTAGACCAATTCCCGCCAAGTAAACATGTAGACTCTACTGTGACCACATTAGCTACGTCAACATAGCCATTACTACAGGAATGATTCGCCACGTATCCTACTTCAGTTCCAGAAAATGTACGTTGTGCACCGGGTAGAGCAGATGGTTCACCGCAATCTGAAATAAGAAAATGGATTTTCCCTGTTTTCACTTGGAAAATGCTTATTCGTGCATATATATTTTTCCTGGATTTCGTAGGTGAACCAATTCAGAAATTTCAGAAACCAGCGAGGTAGAATGTTTTTTCTTATTTTGGGGAAGAGCACAAGAGCTAATAGCTTACAATAATACAATTCCTTTTCTTTAATGTTGGCAATTCGGATTCAACGAACCAAGGAAACCACAAATATATATTTTATAGGCAACCCTTGAAATTTAAGATCCACGAATATGCAGTTATGAAAAAAAAGTTTAAACAGTGATTATCAACAATGCAACTAACATCAACAAAACGAATAATCACATATCATCCTACTTACTGAATACACACACACACAAAAACAACGACATATGACGTTGGAAATCCAGGTCCTGACTTGTTTTTTTTATGTCCGACACTTTCCGAAATAATCAGAATCCTATCTACCTACCAACACAAAAAGTAGTGGAACCGATAATATTTCTTCCCCAGAAATAAAAAAAAAAAGTACTACTTTAGAGGCGACAGCTGCACAATCATTAAGCATATAATAGCACAATATGTTCCTTTTTTGCAAACATGATGGTACAAGTCAAATTGTGAGACGAATTGTTAATAATTTTAATTGTTGCTTACCACTTTCCCAATTGTACAAAGGCATCATAGATAAACAGCATGGTACGTTTTGACATTTGCAGTATTATATTTTGCTTATTGCTACTAATGGTGACAAATCGGTTCCATAGCGACAAACAGCACGATAACAGCAAGATATTATGTATAATAGAAACAAACCTTTCCACCAGCAAGTAAAATTACCGATATACCACGTGCCACTTTCACATTTAACATCCAAACTTCCGGTTGTTATATAGTCGTCAGCGCAAGTCAAGCTAATACTACTGTAAGCACCTCGGAAAACGGTCATGTCCACTGCTCCAACCGGAACTGGAAATTCTCCACAGCCTACAAAAAAATATTTAGATCACGAATTTAACTTTAATCAATTTAATATTTTAAAGCAGTTACGTTGAATACACAATCACTCAGAGCTAAGCGATCTGTGTTTTGGTTTGGTTTATGGTGAATTACGCCACTTTCAACAATATTGCAGTTATATCGTGGCGGTCAGTTTTATTGGTGGAGGAAACTGGAGTATCCGGAGAAAATCCCGGACCTTTCGCAAGTCACTGACAAACTTTATCACATAATGTTGTTTCGAGTACACCTCGCCACGAACGGGGTCCAAACTCTTCGAGACCCTCATTCTCATACTATGTTTAGAGATTGGTTATTTCGTTATTGGTTGATGTTATATGTAAATAATTTGTATTACAATTGTGTAAACAGGGAGGGTTATCCTTATAATTGGGATGTTATTTAACTGGTATTTTCCTTTGAACTCTCATCGTGTCTTCGCCCCCCCCCCTTTTTCGTGTTTACAGTTACTGTACACACTATTATCGGTGATAATAATAAGTTATTATCTTATACGTTATATTTGTTTGTCCTTAAAATTGTTTGTGTTTCCAATCTTTTGACTTTGAGTATACCCAATGACGATTATTCCAGAAACTCGTCATGGCAGTCTAAGTAAAATTAGATATTGAATTCTCCCCTTTTTTCTGATATGCGCGACATAACAGAAAAAGGGGCAATTCAAGATCTAATTTTAATTCTAACATGGCGTGCTACTTTCGCTTTGAAAACAATAGAGGACTCTAAGTAGCACAGAACATCCTAGCACATGCGCAGAAGGCATATCTAATCGAGAGCGTATTTTGCATATTTGTACTTTATGTATGTTAAATTAAAAAAATGAAAATAATTAACATAACAAAAAAATCAGATGATACTAATTTTTGATCGTGATCAATTTTCATAGCGTTTCTGTAGCGTTATATATTCTTGTAAATAATAGCGGGAGGTAATTGGAACAACTTCTGTAGCGTTATATATTCTTGTAAATAATAACGGGAGGTAATTGGAACAGCGCCCAAAATACGCTTGAATGCATAAAATTACCGTAAATGCCCTGTTTGAATCGAAATAATTCTCGGATGCCGGGCTCTTAATTAGATTGGCGTAATGCGCACTAAATTTGACACCTATGTTTATATTTACATTTTTTGACTTTCCGATCTTTTGATAATGAGTATATCAGATGACGATTATTCCAGAAACGCGTCATGCGCGCTAAATTAGATATCTCGTCTTCTTTACAACCGGTAACTCACCTGAGCAAAGGAAGTTTGTTTCAGTCCATGTTTTATTGGCTTGACAGGTACTGTAATAGATATCACCTGTCATTGTCATCTCATTATCACAGGTGTACAGTATAGTTTCCAGGTATGTTGTTACAGTTACTGATCCATAATTAGCGTTTACAATATCCAATGGTGGACCACAGTCAACTGCAAAATGACAATTAAATAAAACACCACAATGGCTGAATAGCTCAAAAATATAATAAGAAAGTCTTAGAAAGAGAATGAAAAACAAAAATACCACACTGTCAGAACAGTTCTAAAATATGATAGGAAAACAAAAATACCACATTGTCAGAACAGTTCTAAAATATAATAGGAAAACAAAAATACCACACTGTCAGAACAGTTCTAAAATATAATAGGAAAACAAAAATACCACATTGTCAGAACAGTTCTAAAATATGATAGGAAAACAAAAATACCACACTGTCAGAACAGTTCTAAAATATAATAGGAAAACAAAAACACCACACTGTCAGAACAGTTCTAAAATATAATAGGAAAACAAAAACACCACACTGTCAGAACAGTTCTAAAATATAATAGGAAAACAAAAATACCACACTGTCAGAACAGTTCTAAAATATAATAGGAAAACAAAAACACCACACTGTCAGAACAGTTCTAAAATATAATAGGAAAACAAAAACACCACACTGTCAGAACAGTTCTAAAATATAATATGGAAAACAAAAATACCACAGTCAGAACAGTTCTAAAATATAATAGGAAAACAAAAATACCACACTGTCAAAACAGTTCTAAAATATAATAGGAAAACAAAAATACCACACTGTCAGAACAGTTCTAAAATATAATAGGAAAACAAAAACACCACACTGTCAGAACAGTTCTAAAATATAATAGAAAAACAAAAATACCACAGTCAGAACAGTTCTAAAATATAATAGGAAAACAAAAATACCACACTGTCAGAACAGTTCTAAAATATAATAGGAAAACAAAAATACCACACTGTCAAAACAGTTCTAAAATATAATAGGAAAACAAAAATACCACACTGTCAGAACAGTTCTAAAATATAATAGGAAAACAAAAATACCACACTGTCAGAACAGTTCTAAAATATAATAGGAAAACAAAAACACCACACTGTCAGCACAGTTCTAAAATATAATAGAAAAACAAAAATACCACAGTCAGAACAGTTCTAAAATATAATAGGAAAACAAAAATACCACACTGTCAGAACAGTTCTAAAATATAATAGGAAAACATAAATACCACACTGTCAAAACAGTTCTAAAATATAATAGGAAAACAAAAATACCACACTGTCAGAACAGTTCTAAAATATAATAGGAAAACAAAAATACCACACTGTCAGAACAGTTCTAAAATATAATAGGAAAACAAAAATACCACACTGTCAGAACAGTTCTAAAATATAATAGGAAAACAAACATATTACCACACTGTCAGAACAGTTCTAAAATATAATAGGAAAACAAAAATACCACACTGTCAGAACAGTTCTAAAATATAATAGGAAAACAAAAACACCACACTGTCAGAACAGTTCTAAAATATAATAGAAAAACCAAAATACCACAGTCAGAACAGTTCTAAAATATAATAGGAAAACAAAAATACCACACTGTCAGAACAGTTCTAAAATATAATAGGAAAACAAAAATACCACACTGTCAAAACAGTTCTAAAATATAATAGGAAAACAAAAATACCACACTGTCAGAACAGTTCTAAAATATAATAGGAAAACAAAAATACCACACTGTCAGAACAGTTCTAAAATATAATAGGAAAACAAAAATACCACACTGTCAGAACAGTTCTAAAATATAATAGGAAAACAAACATATTACCACACTGTCAGAACAGTTCTAAAATATAATAGGAAAACAAAAATACCACACTGTCAGAACAGTTCTAAAATATAATAGGAAAACAAAAATACCACACTGTCAGAACAGTTCTAAAATATAATAGGAAAACAAAAATACCACACTGTCAGAACAGTTCTAAAATATAATAGGAAAACAAAAATACCACACTGTCAGAACAGTTCTAAAATATAATAGGAAAACAAAAATACCACACTGTCAGAACAGTTCTAAAATATAATAGGAAAACAAAAATACCACACTGTCAGAACAGTTCTAAAATATAATAGGAAAACAAAAATACCACACTGTCAGAACAGTTCTAAAATGTAATAGGAAAACAAAAATACCACACTGTCAGAACAGTTCTAAAATATAATAGGAAAACAAAAATACCACACTGTCAGAACAGTTCTAAAATATAATAGGAAAACAAAAATACCACAGTCAGAACAGTTCTAAAATATAATAGGAAAACAAAAATACCACACTGTCAGAACAGTTCTAAAATATAATAGGAAAACAAAAATACCACAGTCAGAACAGTTCTAAAATATAATAGGAAAACAAAAATACCACACTGTCAGAACAGTTCTAAAATATAATAGGAAAACAAAAATACCACTGTCAGAACAGTTCTAAAATATAATAGGAAAACAAAAACACCACACTGTCAGAACAGTTCTAAAATATAATAGAAAAACAAAAATACCACAGTCAGAACAGTTCTAAAATATAATAGGAAAACAAAAATACCACACTGTCAGAACAGTTCTAAAATATAATAGGAAAACAAAAATACCACACTGTCAAAACAGTTCTAAAATATAATAGGAAAACAAAAATACCACACTGTCAGAACAGTTCTAAAATATAATAGGAAAACAAAAATACCACACTGTCAGAACAGTTCTAAAATATAATAGGAAAACAAAAATACCACACTGTCAGAACAGTTCTAAAATATAATAGGAAAACAAACATATTACCACACTGTCAGAACAGTTCTAAAATATAATAGGAAAACAAAAATACCACACTGTCAGAACAGTTCTAAAATATAATAGGAAAACAAAAATACCACACTGTCAGAACAGTTCTAAAATATAATAGGAAAACAAAAATACCACACTGTCAGAACAGTTCTAAAATATAATAGGAAAACAAAAATACCACACTGTCAGAACAGTTCTAAAATATAATAGGAAAACAAAAATACCACACTGTCAGAACAGTTCTAAAATATAATAGGAAAACAAAAATACCACACTGTCAGAACAGTTCTAAAATATAATAGGAAAACAAAAATACCACACTGTCAGAACAGTTCTAAAATATAATAGGAAAACAAAAATACCACACTGTCAGAACAGTTCTAAAATGTAATAGGAAAACAAAAATACCACACTGTCAGAACAGTTCTAAAATATAATAGGAAAACAAAAATACCACACTGTCAGAACAGTTCTAAAATATAATAGGAAAACAAAAATACCACAGTCAGAACAGTTCTAAAATATAATAGGAAAACAAAAATACCACACTGTCAGAACAGTTCTAAAATATAATAGGAAAACAAAAATACCACAGTCAGAACAGTTCTAAAATATAATAGGAAAACAAAAATACCACACTGTCAGAACAGTTCTAAAATATAATAGGAAAACAAAAATACCACAGTCAGAACAGTTCTAAAATATAATAGGAAAACAAAAATACCACACTGTCAGAACAGTTCTAAAATATAATAGGAAAACAAAAATACCACACTGTCAGAACAGTTCTAAAATATAATAGGAAAACAAAAATACCACAGTCAGAACAGTTCTAAAATATAATAGGAAAACAAAAATACCACACTGTCAGAACAGTTCTAAAATATAATAGGAAAACAAAAATACCACACTGTCAGAACAGTTCTAAAATATAATAGGAAAACAAACATATTACCACACTGTCAGAACAGTTCTAAAATATAATAGGAAAACAAAAATACCACACTGTCAGAACAGTTCTAAAATATAATAGGAAAACAAAAATACCACACTGTCAGAACAGTTCTAAAATATAATAGGAAAACAAAAATACCACACTGTCAGAACAGTTCTAAAATATAATAGGAAAACAAAAATACCACACTGTCAGAACAGTTCTAAAATATAATAGGAAAACAAAAATACCACACTGTCAGAACAGTTCTAAAATATAATAGGAAAACAAAAATACCACACTGTCAGAACAGTTCTAAAATATAATAGGAAAACAAAAATACCACACTGTCAGAACAGTTCTAAAATATAATAGGAAAACAAAAATACCACACTGTCAGAACAGTTCTAAAATATAATAGGAAAACAAAAATACCACACTGTCAGAACAGTTCTAAAATATAATAGGAAAACAAAAATACCACACTGTCAGAACAGTTCTAAAATATAATAGGAAAACAAAAATACCACACTGTCAGAACAGTTCTAAAATATAATAGGAAAACAAAAATACCCCACTGTCAGAACAGTTCTAAAATATAATAGGAAAACAAAAATACCACACTGTCAGAACAGTTCTAAAATATAATAGGAAAACAAAAATACCACACTGTCAGAACAGTTCTAAAATATAATAGGAAAACAAACATATTACCACACTGTCAGAACAGTTCTAAAATATAATAGGAAAAAAAAAATACCACACTGTCAGAACAGTTCTAAAATATAATAGGAAAACAAAAATACCACACTGTCAGAACAGTTCTAAAATATAATAGGAAAACAAACATATTACCACACTGCCAGAACAGTTCTAAAATATAATAGGAAAACAAATATATCTCACTGTCAGAACAGTTCTAAAATATAATAGGAAAACAAATATACCACACTGTCAGAACAGTTCTAAAATAAAATAGGAAAACAAAAATACCACACTGTCAGAACAGTTCTAAAATATAATAGGAAAACAAAAATACCACACTGTCAGAACAGTTCTAAAATATAATAGGAAAACAAACATATTACCACACTGTCAGAACAGTTCTAAAATATAATAGGAAAACAAAAATACCACACTGTCAGAACAGTTCTAAAATATAATAGGAAAACAAAAATACCACACTGTCAGAACAGTTCTAAAATATAATAGGAAAACAAAAATACCACACTGTCAGAACAGTTCTAAAATATAATAGGAAAACAAAAATACCACACTGTCAGAACAGTTCTAAAATATAATAGGAAAACAAAAATACCACACTGTCAGAACAGTTCTAAAATATAATAGGAAAACAAAAATACCACACTGTCAGAACAGTTCTAAAATATAATAGGAAAACAAAAATACCACACTGTCAGAACAGTTCTAAAATGTAATAGGAAAACAAAAATACCACACTGTCAGAACAGTTCTAAAATATAATAGGAAAACAAAAATACCACACTGTCAGAACAGTTCTAAAATATAATAGGAAAACAAAAATACCACAGTCAGAACAGTTCTAAAATATAATAGGAAAACAAAAATACCACACTGTCAGAACAGTTCTAAAATATAATAGGAAAACAAAAATACCACAGTCAGAACAGTTCTAAAATATAATAGGAAAACAAAAATACCACACTGTCAGAACAGTTCTAAAATATAATAGGAAAACAAAAATACCACAGTCAGAACAGTTCTAAAATATAATAGGAAAACAAAAATACCACACTGTCAGAACAGTTCTAAAATATAATAGGAAAACAAAAATATCACACTGTCAGAACAGTTCTAAAATATAATAGGAAAACAAAAATACCACAGTCAGAACAGTTCTAAAATATAATAGGAAAACAAAAATACCACACTGTCAGAACAGTTCTAAAATATAATAGGAAAACAAAAATACCACACTGTCAGAACAGTTCTAAAATATAATAGGAAAACAAACATATTACCACACTGTCAGAACAGTTCTAAAATATAATAGGAAAACAAAAATACCACACTGTCAGAACAGTTCTAAAATATAATAGGAAAACAAAAATACCACACTGTCAGAACAGTTCTAAAATATAATAGGAAAACAAAAATACCACACTGTCAGAACAGTTCTAAAATATAATAGGAAAACAAAAATACCACACTGTCAGAACAGTTCTAAAATATAATAGGAAAACAAAAATACCACACTGTCAGAACAGTTCTAAAATATAATAGGAAAACAAAAATACCACACTGTCAGAACAGTTCTAAAATATAATAGGAAAACAAAAATACCACACTGTCAGAACAGTTCTAAAATATAATAGGAAAACAAAAATACCACACTGTCAGAACAGTTCTAAAATATAATAGGAAAACAAAAATACCACACTGTCAGAACAGTTCTAAAATATAATAGGAAAACAAAAATACCACACTGTCAGAACAGTTCTAAAATATAATAGGAAAACAAAAATACCCCACTGTCAGAACAGTTCTAAAATATAATAGGAAAACAAAAATACCACACTGTCAGAACAGTTCTAAAATATAATAGGAAAACAAAAATACCACACTGTCAGAACAGTTCTAAAATATAATAGGAAAACAAACATATTACCACACTGTCAGAACAGTTCTAAAATATAATAGGAAAAAAAAAATACCACACTGTCAGAACAGTTCTAAAATATAATAGGAAAACAAAAATACCACACTGTCAGAACAGTTCTAAAATATAATAGGAAAACAAACATATTACCACACTGCCAGAACAGTTCTAAAATATAATAGGAAAACAAATATATCTCACTGTCAGAACAGTTCTAAAATATAATAGGAAAACAAATATACCACACTGTCAGAACAGTTCTAAAATAAAATAGGAAAACAAAAATACCACACTGTCAGAACAGTTCTAAAATATAATAGGAAAACAAACATACCACACTGTCAGAACAGTTCTAAAATATAATAGGAAAACAAAAATACCACACTGTCAGAACAGTTCTAAAATATAATAGGAAAACAAAAATACCACACTGTCAGAACAGTTCTAAAATATAATAGGAAAACAAAAATACCACACTGTCAGAACAGTTCTAAAATATAATAGGAAAACAAAAATACCACACTGTCAGAACAGTTCTAAAATATAATAGGAAAACAAAAATACCACAGTCAGAACAGTTCTAAAATATAATAGGAAAACAAAAATACCACACTGTCAGAACAGTTCTAAAATATAATAGGAAAACAAAAATACCACAGTCAGAACAGTTCTAAAATATAATAGGAAAACAAAAATACCACACTGTCAGAACAGTTCTAAAATATAATAGGAAAACAAAAATACCACACTGTCAGAACAGTTCTAAAATATAATAGGAAAACAAAAATACCACAGTCAGAACAGTTCTAAAATATAATAGGAAAACAAAAATACCACACTGTCAGAACAGTTCTAAAATATAATAGGAAAACAAAAATACCACACTGTCAGAACAGTTCTAAAATATAATAGGAAAACAAAAATACCACACTGTCAGAACAGTTCTAAAATATAATAGGAAAACAAAAATACCACACTGTCAGAACAGTTCTAAAATATAATAGGAAAACAAAAATACCACACTGTCAGAACAGTTCTAAAATATAATAGGAAAACAAAAATACCACACTGTCAGAACAGTTCTAAAATATAATAGGAAAACAAAAATACCACACTGTCAGAACAGTTCTAAAATATAATAGGAAAACAAAAATACCACACTGTCAGAACAGTTCTAAAATATAATAGGAAAACAAAAATACCACACTGTCAGAACAGTTCTAAAATATAATAGGAAAACAAAAATACCACACTGTCAGTACAGTTCTAAAATATAATAGGAAAACAAACATATTACCACACTGTCAGAACAGTTCTAAAATATTATAGGAAAAAAAAAATACCACACTGTCAGAACAGTTCTAAAATATAATAGGAAAACAAAAATACCACACTGTCAGAACAGTTCTAAAATATAATAGGAAAACAAACATATTACCACACTGCCAGAACAGTTCTAAAATATAATAGGAAAACAAATATATCTCACTGTCAGAACAGTTCTAAAATATAATAGGAAAACAAATATACCACACTGTCAGAACAGTTCTAAAATAAAATAGGAAAACAAAAATACCACACTGTCAGAACAGTTCTAAAATATAATAGGAAAACAAACATACCACACTGTCAGAACAGTTCTAAAATATAATAGGAAAACAAAAATACTACACTGTCAGAACAGTTCTAAAATATAATAGGAAAACAAAAATACCACACTGTCAGAACAGTTCTAAAATATAATAGGAAAACAAAAATACCACACTGTCAGAACAGTTCTAAAATATAATAGGAAAACAAAAATACCACAGTCAGAACAGTTCTAAAATATAATAGGAAAACAAAAATACCACACTGTCAGAACAGTTCTAAAATATAATAGGAAAACAAAAATACCACAGTCAGAACAGTTCTAAAATATAATAGGAAAACAAAAATACCACACTGTCAGAACAGTTCTAAAATATAATAGGAAAACAAAAATACCACACTGTCAGAACAGTTCTAAAATATAATAGGAAAACAAAAATACCACAGTCAGAACAGTTCTAAAATATAATAGGAAAACAAAAATACCACACTGTCAGAACAGTTCTAAAATATAATAGGAAAACAAAAATACCACACTGTCAGAACAGTTCTAAAATATAATAGGAAAACAAAAATACCACACTGTCAGAACAGTTCTAAAATATAATAGGAAAACAAAAATACCACACTGTCAGAACAGTTCTAAAATATAATAGGAAAACAAAAATACCACACTGTCAGAACAGTTCTAAATTATAATAGGAAAACAAAAATACCACACTGTCAGAACAGTTCTAAAATATAATAGGAAAACAAAAATACCACACTGTCAGAACAGTTCTAAAATATAATAGGAAAACAAAATACCACACTGTCAGAACAGTTCTAAAATATAATAGGAAAACAAAAATACCACACTGTCAGAACAGTTCTAAAATATAATAGGAAAACAAAAATACCACACTGTCAGAACAGTTCTAAAATTTAATAGGAAAACAAAAATACCACACTGTCAGAACAGTTCTAAAATATAATAGGAAAACAAACATATTACCACACTGTCAGAACAGTTCTAAAATATTATAGGAAAAAAAAAATACCACACTGTCAGAACAGTTCTAAAATATAATAGGAAAACAAAAATACCACACTGTCAGAACAGTTCTAAAATATAATAGGAAAACAAACATATTACCACACTGCCAGAACAGTTCTAAAATATAATAGGAAAACAAATATATCTCACTGTCAGAACAGTTCTAAAATATAATAGGAAAACAAATATACCACACTGTCAGAACAGTTCTGAAATAAAATAGGAAAACAAAAATACCACACTGTCAGAACAGTTCTAAAATATAATAGGAAAACAAACATATTACCACACTGTCAGAACAGTTCTAAAATATAATAGGAAAACAAAAATACCACACGGTCAGAATAAGGTGTAAAACCACCAATTAATTTCTTTAAGGTTTTCTACTAAATTTGTGTTTTTTCGAGCCTACCTGGCCATTTTATCTTAAGTTTAACCTTTCGAAGACCATATATTTTCTGAAACGTACATGATTCCTCTACGTTCTGTCAAAATTTGAGGCCATGTTTGAAATCTTGCAGTGAAATGCCAGGCTATGGGAAACACCTACCCTACAAATAGCTCCGTCATCCCCCAGAAATTTAGTATTTATAGCTCATGCATCAAATCCTCCATATAGGTGTTAAAATACAACTAAATCCATCAAATTCGGGATCAAATTAATCCTGATATATTCTTCTTCAATTATCAATTTTAATTTTTCCATTCCATTCAGTATTTCTCACAATACTACAAAGTGAAAGGAACTATTTTCTTTAAAAGGGACTAGTTTCGTATATGTTCTAAGCTCCGATTGGTTGAATTGGTGGTTTGACACCTAAAGAGCAACTTTTTGGCCTTTAAATTTGCTAAAACTTACTACAAACTTAGTAATATGAGTTTCGAGTAAAATTCCAGAATTTTGGCATTCTCCGTGAAAAGGCTTTCCCAAATATTACAAAAATGTAAAGCCTTATAATGGACTGTTAACAGTTTTTTTTTCTTAAATATGCATCATAACGCTGCTTTTGGCAAATGCAAATTTCAAGTCATTAAACAACAACAGTGAATAATTTTCTTAGTGAAATCCATTGAGTACATATTAAGCAAGATCAAAATATTAATAAACGGTAGAAATCAAATTTAATTTTCATTTAAATGAAATTTAAAATTCAAATTTAAATTTTTAAGAGATTAAATTAGAAGATTTTCATTGTTTGTGGTCAATTTTCTTTTATACATTTGGATAGAAAATATGAAAACCTATAAATAAACATTATCCAAGTATTTTGTTCACATATTGTCTCTAAATCTAATTAGCATCTTCCTTCAGGGCACTTCTGGCTCAGCAGGTATAATACCTGCAATTCATATAATTTTCAGAGGGGGCGTCCAATAAATGGCTGTTATCAATTAAGTATTATCAATTTTCTATAAATGTTTGGTTTTTAATCAAAAATAAATATTCCTTCACATTTTGGGAAGAAATAAAAATCATATCAACAGTTTTATAGTAAATTTGCCTGTCTTGGTTCACATTTGGAGGCTGATAGGAAAGGTGATCAATGTTAACGCATCACCTATTGTGACACCGGTGTGATACCTGCATGTCACTGGACAGGTCAAAGGTTTTCGTGTGTAGCATGTACGCAAATCTATGGCTGGAAACAGTTTTCTTAATCTTTTTCTTCCAGGGAAAAGTGACTGTCAATGTGGAGTATACTGCCTTCCCTCCCCCCAATTTACACAGTAAACAACCAAATTCCCCATGGGCCTCAGAATTGTCCAAAAGTCGCTGTTTTTGTGATTCAATCCAATTTTCTCCATTCATTTTGAAATAAAAGATTAAAAAATTACCACAAAGTATATTTTCAGGGTCAAGGCTGCACGTGCAGAATTTGCCGAATTCTCTTAAGGTGTAAAACCACCAATTAATTTCTTTAAGGTTTTCTACTAAATTTGTGTTTTTTCGAGCCTACCTGGCCATTTTATCTTAAGTTTAACCTTTCGAAGACCATATATTTTCTGAAACGTACATGATTCCTCTACGTTCTGTCAAAATTTGAGGCCATGTTTAAAATCTTGCAGTGAAATGCCAGGCTATGGGAAACACCTACCCTACAAATAGCTCCGTCATCCCCCAGAAATTTAGTATTTATAGCTCATGCATCAAATCCTCCATATAGGTGTTAAAATACAACTAAATCCATCAAATTCGAGATCAAATTAATTCTGATATATTCTTCTTCAATTATCAATTTTAATTTTTCCATTCCATTCAGTATTTCTCACAATACTACAAAGTGAAAGGAACTATTTTCTTTAAAAGGGACTAGTTTCGTATATGTTCTAAGCTCCGATTGGTTGAATTGGTGGTTTGACACCTAAAGAGCAACTTTTTGGCCTTTAAATTTGCTAAAACTTACTACAAACTTAGTAATATGAGTTTCGAGTAAAATTCCAGAATTTTGGCATTCTCCGTGAAAAGGCTTTCCCAAATATTACAAAAATGTAAAGCCTTATAATGGACTGTTAACAGGTTTTTTTTCTTAAATATGCGTCATAACGCTGCTTTTGGCAAATGCAAATTTCAAGTCATTAAACAACAACAGTGAATAATTTTCTTAGTGAAATCCATTGAGTACATATTAAGCAAGATCAAAATATTAATAAACGGTAGAAATCAAATTTAATTTTCATTTAAATGAAATTTAAAATTCAAATTAAAATTTTTAAGAGATTAAATTAGAAGATTTTCATTGTTTGTGGTCAATTTTCTTTTATACATTTGGATAGAAAATATGAAAACCTATAAATAAACATTATCCAAGTATTTTGTTCACATATTGTCTCTAAATCTAATTAGCATCTTCCTTCAGGGCACTTCTGGCTCAGCAGGTATAATACCTGCAATTCATATAATTTTCAGAGGGGGCGTCCAATAAATGGCTGTTATCAATTAAGTATTATCAATTTTCTATAAATGTTTGGTTTTTAATCAAAAATAAATATTCCTTCACATTTTGGGAAGAAATAAAAATCATATCAACAGTTTTATAGTAAATTTGCCTGTCTTGGTTCACATTTGGAGGCTGATAGGAAAGGTGATCAATGTTAACGCATCACCTATTGTGACACCGGTGTGATACCTGCATGTCACTGGACAGGTCAAAGGTTTTCGTGTGTAGCATGTACGCAAATCTATGGCTGGAAACAGTTTTCTTAATCTTTTTCTTCCAGGGAAAAGTGACTGTCAATGTGGAGTATACTGCCTTCCCTCCCCCCAATTTACACAGTAAACAACCAAATTCCCCATGGGCCTCAGAATTGTCCAAAAGTCGCTGTTTTTGTGATTCAATCCAATTTTCTCCATTCATTTTGAAATAAAAGATTAAAAAATTACCACAAAGTATATTTTCAGGGTCAAGGCTGCACGTGCAGAATTTGCCGAATTCTCTTAAGGTGTAAAACCACCAATTAATTTCTTTAAGGTTTTCTACTAAATTTGTGTTTTTTCGAGCCTACCTGGCCATTTTATCTTAAGTTTAACCTTTCGAAGACCATATATTTTCTGAAACGTACATGATTCCTCTACGTTCTGTCAAAATTTGAGGCCATGTTTAAAATCTTGCAGTGAAATGCCAGGCTATGGGAAACACCTACCCTACAAATAGCTCCGTCATCCCCCAGAAATTTAGTATTTATAGCTCATGCATCAAATCCTCCATATAGGTGTTAAAATACAACTAAATCCATCAAATTCGGGATCAAATTAATTCTGATATATTCTTCTTCAATTATCAATTTTAATTTTTCCATTCCATTCAGTATTTCTCACAAACTACAAAGTGAAAGGAACTATTTTCTTTAAAAGGGACTAGTTTCGTATATGTTCTAAGCTCCGATTGGTTGAATTGGTGGTTTGACACCTAAAGAGCAACTTGTTGGCCTTTAAATTTGCTAAAACTTACTACAAACTTAGTAATATGAGTTTCGAGTAAAATTCCAGAATTTTGGCATTCTCCGTGAAAAGGCTTTCCCAAATATTACAAAAATGTAAAGCCTTATAATGGACTGTTAACAGGTTTTTTTTCTTAAATATGCGTCATAACGCTGCTTTTGGCAAATGCAAATTTCAAGTCATTAAACAACAACAGTGAATAATTTTCTTAGTGAAATCCATTGAGTACATATTAAGCAAGATCAAAATATTAATAAACGGTAGAAATCAAATTTAATTTTCATTTAAATGAAATTTAAAATTCAAATTTAAATTTTTAAGAGATTAAATTAGAAGATTTTCATTGTTTGTGGTCAATTTTCTTTTATACATTTGGATAGAAAATATGAAAACCTATAAATAAACATTATCCAAGTATTTTGTTCACATATTGTCTCTAAATCTAATTAGCATCTTCCTTCAGGGCACTTCTGGCTCAGCAGGTATAATACCTGCAATTCATATAATTTTCAGAGGGGGCGTCCAATAAATGGCTGTTATCAATTAAGTATTATCAATTTTCTATAAATGTTTGGTTTTTAATCAAAAATAAATATTCCTTCACATTTTGGGAAGAAATAAAAATCATATCAACAGTTTTATAGTAAATTTGCCTGTCTTGGTTCACATTTGGAGGCTGATAGGAAAGGTGATCAATGTTAACGCATCACCTATTGTGACACCGGTGTGATACCTGCATGTCACTGGACAGGTCAAAGGTTTTCGTGTGTAGCATGTACGCAAATCTATGGCTGGAAACAGTTTTCTTAATCTTTTTCTTCCAGGGAAAAGTGACTGTCAATGTGGAGTATACTGCCTTCCCTCCCCCCAATTTACACAGTAAACAACCAAATTCCCCATGGGCCTCAGAATTGTCCAAAAGTCGCTGTTTTTGTGATTCAATCCAATTTTCTCCATTCATTTTGAAATAAAAGATTAAAAAATTACCACAAAGTATATTTTCAGGGTCAAGGCTGCACGTGCAGAATTTGCCGAATTCTCTTAAGGTGTAAAACCACCAATTAATTTCTTTAAGGTTTTCTACTAAATTTGTGTTTTTTCGAGCCTACCTGGCCATTTTATCTTAAGTTTAACCTTTCGAAGACCATATATTTTCTGAAACGTACATGATTCCTCTACGTTCTGTCAAAATTTGAGGCCATGTTTAAAATCTTGCAGTGAAATGCCAGGCTATGGGAAACACCTACCCTACAAATAGCTCCGTCATCCCCCAGAAATTTAGTATTTATAGCTCATGCATCAAATCCTCCATATAGGTGTTAAAATACAACTAAATCCATCAAATTCGAGATCAAATTAATCCTGATATATTCTTCTTCAATTATCAATTTTAATTTTTCCATTCCATTCAGTATTTCTCACAATACTACAAAGTGAAAGGAACTATTTTCTTTAAAAGGGACTAGTTTCGTATATGTTCTAAGCTCCGATTGGTTGAATTGGTGGTTTGACACCTAAACAGTTCTAAAATACCACACTGTCAGAACAGTTCTAAAATATAATAGGAAAACAAAAATACCACACTGTCAGAACAGTTCTAAAATATAATAGGAAAACAAAAATACCACACTGTCAGAACAGTTCTAAAATATAATAGGAAAACAAACATATTACCACACTGTCAGAACAGTTCTAAAATATAATAGGAAAACAAAAATACCACACTGTCAGAACAGTTCTAAAATATAATAGGAAAACAAAAATATTACCACACTGTCAGAACAGTTCTAAAATATAATAGAAAAACAAACATATTACCACACTGTCAGAACAGTTCTAAAATATAATAGGAAAACAAACATATTACCACACTGTCAGAACAGTTCTAAAATATAATAGGAAAACAAAAATACCACACTGTCAGAAAAGTTCTAAAATATAATAGGAAAACAAAAATACCATACTGTCAGAACAGTTCTAAAATATAATAGGAAAACAAACATATTACCACACTGTCAGAACAGTTCTAAAATATAATAGGAAAACAAAAATACCACACTGTCAGAACAGTTCTAAAATATAATAGGAAAACAAAAATACCATACTGTCAGAACAGTTCTAAAATATAATAGGAAAACAAACATATTACCACACTGTCAGAACAGTTCTAAAATATAATAGGAAAACAAAAATACCACACTGTCAGAACAGTTGTAAAATATAATAGGAAAACAAAAATACCATACTGTCAGAACAGTTCTAAAATATAATAGGAAAACAAAAATACCACACTGTCAGAACAGTTCTAAAATATAATAGGAAAACAAAAATACCATACTGTCAGAACAGTTCTAAAATATAATAGGAAAACAAAAATACCACACTGTCAGAACAGTTCTAAAATATAATAGGAAAACAAAAATACCATACTGTCAGAACAGTTCTAAAATATAATAGGAAAACAAACATATTACCACACTGTCAGAACAGTTCTAAAATATAATAGGAAAACAAACATATTACCACACTGTCAGAACAGTTCTAAAATATAATAGGAAAACAAACATATTACCACACTGTCAGAACAGTTCTAAAATATAATAGGAAAACAAACATATTACCACACTGTCAGAACAGTTCTAAAATATAATAGGAAAACAAAAATACCACACTGTCAGAACAGTTCTAAAATATAATAGGAAAACAAAAATACCATACTGTCAGAACAGTTCTAAAATATAATAGGAAAACAAAAATACCACACTGTCAGAACAGTTCTAAAATATATTAGGAAAACAAAAATACCATACTGTCAGAACAGTTCTAAAATATAATAGGAAAACAAACATATTACCACACTGTCAGAACAGTTCTAAAATATAATAGGAAAACAAACATATTACCACACTGTCAGAACAGTTCTAAAATATAATAGGAAAACAAAAATACCACACGGTCAGAACAGTTCTAAAATATAATAGGAAAACAAACATATTACCACACTGTCAGAACAGTTCTAAAATATAATAGGAAAACAAAAATACCACACTGTCAGAACAGTTCTAAAATATAATAGGAAAACAAAAATACCACACTGTCAGAACAGTTCTAAAATATAATAGGAAAACAAATATACCACACTGTCAGAACAGTTCTAAAATATAATAGGAAAACAAAAATACCACACTGTCAGAACAGTTCCTAAATCTAATAGGAAAACAAAAAAACACACTGTCAGAACAGGAATCTAATAGGAAAACAAAAATACCACACTGTCAGAACAGTTCCTAAATCTAATAGGAAAGCAAAAATACCACACTGTCAGAACAGTTCATAAATCTAATAGGAAAACCATAGACACAGAGGTAACATTAGTACCCTTAATACACAAATACATGACCACTTACCTTCCTGACTTGCTCAATGCAATTCAATACAATGTGGTGGGGTCAACTAGTTTTATGAGGACAAATGCTCCCTCTTAGAGGAATGATGTGGTCATGCACGTGTTTTCCACATGTGGGTGAAATATTAACTCTAGTGAATAGTGGGACAAAAAGATACCAAAGGGGTAATTAGAAGCCGTGAATTGAATAAGGACAGATAACATAATGGGACAGGACATACAGACAAACATTGATCTACAGAACATAACATAGAAAGCTAAAGATCGAGCAACATAAACCGCACTAAAACCCGTGGGTGAAATCAGGTGTTCCGGAAGTTAGCAGCTCCTGCTCCACATGTCACACCCGTCGTGTTACTGTTAAATGATACGAATATCATTTGATATGGAAATCGTGTTGGACATACGTATATATAGTAAATAAATACAAATAACATAAGTAAAACATAATCCCCCTACAAAACATATGGGTTGGTGGTTTGGTTTGGTTTATGGTGTTTAACGCCACTTTAAACAATATTTCATTTATGTCGTGGCGGTCAATTTCAATGGTGGAGGAAACCGGAGTACCCAGAGAAAACCACCGACCTGTCTCAAGTCACTGACAAACTGAAGCAAATGGGAGTAGTGGATACCGAGTCCTAATATTGAACTTGAGCAAAGGTAAACACCTAGATATTTTGAGAGGGAATACAAAACAAGTAGCCCGGACTACAAAACCCAATAGTAAAAATATCCTGTATAGAATTCTTAGTACGTACTGTAATATAAAACCCCACATGTTGACCTCAAAATTCCCAGAAACTAGGTAATATAATATATATTCATAGATATTAGTCTGGGGTTTATTGAGTTGAGAAGATATACATCTACAGCTTCAAGCATGGCATTCATACTTAGGCACAAGGTGTTGTTGTCTCATCAATATTTGCAGAACATAAACTAAAATTGTGCGACATTGAGAAAATGTCGTAACATACACCATTGTGATGGTATTATTTTCCAGATCGTCCGTGCAATTAAAATGGTACTTAATCAATTATATCGCTGTCTTACGTACTCAGAAAAATAAATTGATGGAGAGTAATTAATTAGTTTAGATTATTGACAAAAACATAGCGACGAAAACGACAGAAACCGATAAAAATCAGGGTCTTGTTTTGAGACATGTACATAAATCTGGCGGGATTAAACAATACAATGAAGTTTATTTATTTCAAATAGAGCGATAACTGCACACTATCATTGCTCTAAGTTCACATATTTTATACCAAAATATACTTCACAAATGATATTCACGAAAGCAGGTGTTAAAAGTTCATAATTAGCTAAATAGAAAATCAACCGCTTTTGATTGTAAATTGGAATTTGGGATTGGAATATCATTAGGTGTTTTAACCCCGCCTCGTTATTATGTCTATTGGAATTTGATGTTGGTAAGAGAAACTGTGTGTGTTTTTGCGGTTGTCTATGTTACAATCCAACTTCTTGGGTTATGCTACAATATCAGTGTGAAACAACATACCTTTGGAGCAATTCTCAGTCGGGTCTGACCAAATCACCAATGTATCATTTGATAATAGGTTGTCAACGCACGTAACCGAAAAGAATTGCGGTTCATATCCAATGTTGCATGAAAAATTTGCTGTGACATGAAGCATTCTCACATCTCCCTGAGTAATCAGTACTGAATGCGGGAAATCAGGGAAAGGGCCACATCCTAAAAATATAAACAAATTAAATATGCATTATTCTACTATAGACGGATGCAATTCGTTTTATATTTACAAAAATGGAATATATAAAAAAAACATTTTGTCGTAACAGTTCCAAAATATAATTGTCAATACCATAAATCAGCTTTAGTAATGATACCATAAATCAGTTTTAGTAATGACTATGGGTTCATAAATGACAAAATACATTATGTGATGACGAAAAGAAATAAGCATTAATGGCGCAATATATAAACTTTACACCTCGAACCTCGTAACCCACACCAAGTGCTTAAGGTTTCCAGACACTTGTCAACTCATGGTCGAGGGTTTCACCGGTCAATTTTTCATTTATCTGTTTGGACTTAGTCCCCCATCAAGTCTGGTCTTGTAGTCATAATATAGCTGACAAATTGCTAAAAGTGATGAAAACCAATAATCCTAATCTGAGTTTATGTTTGAGCAATATCCTAGTTACAACATGATGACTCGGTTAATCTTACGGTTGAGAAATATGCAAATCTCAGAGTAAGCATTACTATCCGATTTCCTCGTCATATGTAGAGCAAATGTGTTGTTCACTCTACTTTGATGTTTCTGCATTTAACCTAATACAGCATTGATAATGCAATAGTAAATAGTAAAAAAAATATATGGATGAAAATGAAAATGAGAGACTATCCAACATTACATTTGGACACACATTCAAGTAAAGGAACCACGCTTTTATTGCTGTTCTGCAAGCTGAATTAGACTTGATTTAAAATTGCAAAAGACATTGAATCATGTTCAGACAAATACCAAATGTTGAATAGTGTTTTCAAGCGGAAAATCAGCACTAAAACCAGAAATACAAAATAAACACAAATTAGATAGCTTTCAAATAGATCTGTACATGAAAATGGACCAATGAACTAAAATAGACCAGTAACATGACAATATGACAATGTTAGTAACAGATCTAACTACAATATGACAATGTTAGTAACAGATCTAACTACAATATGACAATGTTAGTAACAGATCTAACTACAACATGACAATGTTAGTAACAGATCTAACTACAACATGACAATGTTAGTAACAGATCTAACTACAACATGACCATGTTAGTAACAGATCTAACTACAACATGACAATGTTAGTAACAGATCTAACTACAATATGACAATGTTAGTAACAGATCTAACTAATATTTCAAGTGGTAATATTTCGTTCATTTGCTTTGATTGACATTTATTATTGTACTGCTGTCGTTTTATAATAAAAACGTAGGTATCAAATTTACTGCGCACGACGCACTTCTGGAATAACCTTCATCAAGGTACTCAAATAATCCTTCGGATCTTCGTAATATGATTCAATATTTTTCAACTTCTACGATATGAAATATTCGGTTGTTCGTATATTCCTTTCGGAACTTCGTAATCTGTTTTAATCTTCCTCTTCTTGATTTCTTTAGCACTTTAGAAATGCCTGTACCAAGTAAGGGTCATTACGGTTTTCACAGTTTTCCGGTTGTTGACTGATTTTGTCTGTTTATATACTTATGAGTTTTGACTTTCCCTTTGTAAGATTGTTCGGAGTTCGGTAATTTTGGTATTACCCTTATTCTTGATCACTTTAACAAACTAAAGATTATGCCAGAGGTTGCACATGGCAACTGAAATATGCTCAAGCTATTCTTATTCTCTGTTAAAAAATGAATTATACTTACGCGGTAGACATTCATTGGATGGTATTGACCACGTGGCGTCACTTTTACATCTTGACACTAATGCACCCACTTTTTGGTATTCCGGGTCACATAGGTAGGATACGTTTTTATCTAACGTTGACTCCGTGTAAATGTCGACATGGGCATTACTTATAACAAGAGGTGGGCCACAGTCTAAAAAATATAATTCAATACATTCATGTAATATACTGTTCATACACTAATAATACAAGAAAGATGCATTGTGTTCCCATTGGAAGTAGACATTGAAGATACCAGAGGGGGTAATCAGAGGTCGTACATCGTAGAAGGCCAAACATTGCAATAGCCAAAAGAAATGGGGGAAAACAATGATCTACAAAACACTAGAAAACACACTAAAGACTGAGCAACACTAATCTCACGAACACTAGGGGTGCTCTTCGACTGGCTAAGTTTCTGCTTTATTAAAGGTTTAAGCTTATGGTGTCAAACGTCACTTTCAACAATCTTTCAGTTATATCTTGAAAGTCAGTTTTATTGGTAGAGGAAACCGTAGTACCTGGAGAAAACCACCGACCTATCGCAAGTTACTGACAAATTTGATGACATAACGTTCCATCGAGTACTCCTCGCCATGGGTTCGAACTCACGTTGTGAGTGTCTTACTATTTACTCTAGTCAAACTGATCCATTGATTAGTCATGAAAGAGGAAAGAGGTTTTTGTTAATGTTGCTCAGTATTGGAAGCAGTGATTAGGCATACAACACAAGGTTGGATTGGATCATGAGTTGCATTGACAACTTATGCTACTATTCCACCCCGAATTTGGTTGGGGTTCGTGTTGCTGTTTTCAAGTGGTTTGGAAAAACGTTCCACGGAAATCTAACGATTGATCAACATTAACCCCATTAGAAATCGGGGGTTAGCTGAGATGCTCCTGAAAGGTTAATAATTCCTTCTCTAATAGTGACACCTTTTGGTGCTACCCTTGCTAAATATCCGATGATATACGACGGAAATATAACGACATACAGAAAATATCCGTGATCATCTGTGATACAGGTATTCTGTTGTGGTTAACGGAAACCCAGTCATGATGGCGGCTGTGAAACTTTAGAAGTGACCATTTTCACCTAACCACTAGGAAACATTGTTTAAGAAACATTCTTGTTAGTAGTAATACTATGTCAGGAAAATCCTGATAGGAACCACAAGTTCAGAAATAGCATATCAAAGGAATAATGGGATTGAGAGAAACAGATATTCTCTTGACATCATTTAAAGAAAATTAAACACAAACAATTTTACTGGACTAAATTTTGCTGGAAACAATTTACTAGATATACAGCTTTTACCCGGTATTCCTCTTTAATTACTAAATAGCAAGGGATTTACTATTCAGCAAAGCTTATTTCTAAATAAATATTGCTAGTACCCCTTTTCAGATCATATACAGTAACTATGACACTTAAATTAACAGATAAAACCTGTCTATGATGATTTCATATGCTTCTTACAATGACAATTTCCGGATTTTTGACACTTTCAAACCGACCACGATAGAAAGGTTAATTGTTCATACTCGAGTATTACAAGTGACATTATTCATATCAACATAGATTTCAAAAATGAATTACAGTATGCTGTTCTGTAGGAATCTATTAATATATCTGTATCTCCACTTTAATAGGGTGATATATCTTTATCACCACTTTGACCAATATCAATTATATCGTGGCTATCAGATTATTTGGCAGAGAAAACAAAAGCACTCGTAGAAAAGCACAGGACTGTTGTAAGTAAAATAGCAAACTTTATCTAACATTAAATAGTTTTCATAAATGCGTTGGTATAAAACTTTGTATCGGGTCTAATCTGACGCGTGAACTAATCGCATCACTACTCTTCGATATCGCCACACTTCGTGATACTGGTTCACACAACATTCTTGACCTGATACGTAGTCTGGTGCAAACACACTATGTATATGTAAAACTCAGATCGACGTACAATCCTCAAACCCATGTCCGAATTCTACGTCACAGACATCTGTACATCAGATCTATGTTCTTTTCTTAAATTATCAAATCGGCGTCCAATTCTCAAATCTATTGACGTAAGCTCTGACCCTAACCCTAACCAATAAATCGGCCATAGATTTGAGAATTATAAAAGGACGCCGATTTTAGTCCGGACGCTGATCTGAGTCCATCATAGATAACGGGTATGTATCAAATAAAGTTTGTAGTGTCATACCTTTGCATGCAATATTCACCTTTGACCATTGGCCACCAGCTCGACAAACAACAGCATTATTCCCAACCAGTATGTAGCCAGTCATACATTCATAATGAACACTGTCCTTCAACTTGTATGACATTCTGGCGTCTATCACTGATACATTTAAAACAGATGGTGGTGGTATAAGACATTCTGGGAAAAGATATCACACAGTTGAATTAGTATAAGTGACCATAGAAATAAATTAAAAGATGTATTTGGTGGACGAATGAGTGAGTAATTGCTATTCAAGGTCAAGTGTAAAGTTATTCACCTACACCTACACCACTCGGACACATTATCTTGCTTGCGAGCCAACAAGTCTTTGCTCTTTCTCCTAAATGCTTCGTGCTTAGCGGAGAAGCAACAAATATCAATTGTATAGTCTTTGGTTTGACCCGATCGGGGCACGAACCCACGATCTACCGCACTGTAGGCGAACGCGCCAATCATTACACCACTGATGCAGCTAAGAAGTTAATGAGATGATGATGTTTAATTTATATTTAATTAACACCCTGCATTTTCATAGTGTTGGATTATTGAAACAACACAACTAGGGATTAAGGAGCAGCATGGGGTGGGGAGGAAGGGGGGCGGGGTTGCAAAAGCTGGGTTTTTTTTAAATGTTTTTTGTTTATTACATAAATTGTACCACATTGTTGGTATATGATATGGTTAAAAGAAAAAAAGAAAAACTCTTTTGCATGATCAAGCTGTATACATTTATAATTATTATGTAGACATGAACATGATGTATGTAAATTGTTAATTAGGCAACAATAAAAAGTAAAATTAAAAAAAAACAAAAAACATTTGGATACATTTTATCGACTTAGAGCCCAAAGTCAGTGCTTAAAGTCCTTTATGATGCGGACTTAGAGCAGAAGCAGCAATTGTATAGTTAATGATTTGACCGGTGGTCTAACTCACGACCTGGTTCACTCTTAGGGAGCACGATAGCCATCATAACACTTGGGCGGTAACAATAGTCTTTCATTACCATACAATCTAAATCTAATTGACATTTTTTTCCTTTGCGCCAAGAAAGGGGTCAATATTTTCCACCGTCCAATCAGCGATGAGCCAACTAAATACTTAGGTATCAAAACATAGTACACGCCAAGAGCTGTTGTCCCATTGGTCAATATATTTAACTGTCTTACATTTGATTGGACGGTCAAAGATATATGTAAGGTTACATCATATGACCAACAACGGAATGTTGTTAGATGGTAATGCACCTTTATGTGACCTTGATCGAAACGTTTATTTACGGTTTCTGATAACCCATTTGGTATCTTCAAACTCTTCTTTCAAGACCTGAAACCTCCCAAGTGCAAATGAAAGGTGTTACAACAGTAGTATGAATCAGATAAGTATTGACTATAACAATGCAAGCTTAAAACCACTGGGATGATTTCATGTACATCCTCTTTGACATTGACTCACCTGTTTTCAAGCATATCGTTGTTCCGTTCTTTAACACATAACATGTGCTTCCTACTGCACATTCATGTCCAAAGCATGGACCTGCTTCGACCTGATGGAAATGAGGAAATAGATCAATCAAACTGATATTGAATACCATAACAATAATAAACTAGAATTGCCATTGTAAAGCATTAGCGGACGTCACCCCTCCCCATTATTTTGGTATCTCGGTTTCCATGGTAACGCCATTTTGGATTTAATCTACACGCCAAAAGCTTCCACACACTACGGTGAATATTCCTACGATGTTTCATGAAGTTTGATGAAAGAAATAAAAAAAAATCCCCTTTTTTATTTCCATGCAGCAAAGTTTGTCCTACCGATTCCGATTATTTTGGTTTATCTCGTTCCACTAGATGTGGATGTGACAGGAAACATTACTGCAAACATTTGTGAAGTTTGGAGAGAATTTAACATTGCTTGCACCTTGGTTACCATGGCAACGACCGCCATTTTGATTTTTTTCAACCTCCAAAAGCTGCCACACACTACGTTGGATATTCCTACAAAGTTTCATGAAGTTTGATGAAAGGAATCCAAACTTTTTATAAATCCCCCCTTTTTTGCTTCCATAGCAACTGCGGCAAAGTTTATCCAACCCATTCCGACTTTTTTGGCTGATCTCGTTCCACTAGATGTGGATGTTGTTCCTATGAAGTTTCATCAATTTCTGTTCGTTCCTACGATGTTCCATGAAGCTTGATGATAGAAATCATTTTTTTTTATATTCCTCCTTTGTTATTTCCATGGCAACTGCGGCAAAGTTTGTCCTACCGATTCCGATTTTTTTGGCTTATCTCGTTCCACTAGATGTGGATGTGACAGGAAACATTACTGCAAACATTTGTGAAGTTTGGAGTGAATTTAACATTTTTTGCACCTTGGTTACCATGACAACGGCTGCCATTTTGAATTTTTTCAACCCCCAAAAGCTGCCACACACTACGGTGGATATTCCTATAAAGTTTCATGAAGTTTGATGAATAAGGGTAATAACAAAATTACCGAACTCAGAACAATCTTACAAAGGGAAAGTCAAAACTCATAATTATATAAACAGACAAAATCAGTCAACACCGGAAAACTGTGAAAACCGTAATGACCCTGACTTGGCACAGGCATTTCTAAAGAAATGGTGGGTTGAATCAGATTTTAAAGCGCCAAGCCTCCCGCTCTCATTACCGTTCAAAGGTTCCGGCTGTCCCTATAACAGTATTTAAATACAGGAACAAAATAGGTAAAACAGTCGTCAAAGCAGTACCATATTCAGTGAAGTAAATGTCAAAGACACTTTTACGTCACACATTGATAAAAAATTATTTTTGACATTTTTCTTGGCTTCCTTATCTTTATACATTTTCACTATATGAAAATGCATCGTTTATAATCGTTTCTGCAGAGACGGAAAGGAATCCAAAATGTTTTAAAATCCCCCCTTTTTGTTTCCATGGCAACTGCGACAACATTTGTCAAACGGATTTCGATTTTTTTTTGGCTTATCTCCTTCCACTAGATGTGGATGTTGTTCTTATCAAGTTTCATCAATTTCTGTTCGGCGAGTAACTTGCTATGATCATATTTTTGTTTTTAAATTTTTTAGCATTTTGGCCGTTTCCATGGCAGCCATTTTGAAAAAATCAACCCTTAACAGGACAACTTCGCATGGCATATGATATTCCTACAAGGTTTCATAAAGTTTGATTAAGGCATCTCCGAGAAATCGAGCGGACAAAAATGTGTGGAAGAATAATAATAAGAATAATAATAATAGTGAAAAAGAAACATAGGATAGTAATACGTCACCCGACGGGAGTCAGAGTGACGTAATAAAATACCACACACTGTCAGAACAGCTCCGAGATCTAATAGACAAATCGTAGAAAGAAAGAAAATTGATAACTTCTAACATGCGTTAAGATCTTGTGTTATAATGCCATGCGCACTCCTAACATGCGTTAAGATCTTGTGTTATAATGCCATGCGCACTCCTAGCATGCGTTAAGATCTTGTGTTATAATGCCATGCGCACTTCTAACATGCGTTAAGATCTTGTGTTATAATGCCATGCGCACTCCTAGCATGCGTTAAGATCTTGTGTTATAATGCCATGCGCACTTCTAACATGCGTTAAGATCTTGTGTTATAATGCCATGTGCACTCCTAACATGCGCTAAGATCTTGTGTTATAATGCCATGTGCACTCCTAACATGCGCTAAGATCTTGTGTTATAATGCCATGCGCAATCCTAACATGCGCTAAGATCTCGTGTTTTAATGCCATGCGTACATACAAATACAGTCGAACCGGTATATAAATGGCACTCAAGGGAACCGGAGAATGTGTCGTTTAGATACAGGTTCAAATTATATGAAAAAATAGTCTGCCCTTTATTTATAGTGATTTGTTATATAAGAGGTGCTCCTTTAAGGCAGGTTTGGTTGTATTTCTATTTATTTCACCCACTGTGAAGCCCCAATGCCCAAGACTAGTTAAGGAAACAGAAAATTACAACTCGACGAATGTATTTTATCCTTTTTTTTATTACAAATATGTAAGCAGACTTATATAACTCAAATGTGTCCAAGAGCCCATGTGGCTCAATAAGCTAGGTGGTTGGATTACCTAACAACTCATACAAGCCTATCACCAATACGGCGTCGGTTGGCGCCCGGCTTTGTAAATCACAAAAAAGGGTGTACTCGACTCGCAGCCGCAAGTGATAACATGTATCAGTTGCTTGCCCATGGTTGGTGGTTCTCTCCGGGTACTCCGGCGTCTTCCATCACTAAAACTGGTCGCCATGACATATTGAAATATTGCTGAAAGTGACGTTAAACACAATAAATCAAATCAAATGTGTCCAACTGTATTATTAATTGTGTTGTATTATGAATGTATTTGTATTGGTTCAAAGCTTAACCTTGTTTTGTTCAATAATGAACATAGTTTCCAATCTTTTGAATTTGAGCGTGACCATTGTTCCCTATTTTACCTTCCGAAGTCATTCTGTACTAATTAACATTAAATGATGATTAATGAATAAATATGTAGGCATCAAGCTTAGTGCGCATGACGTGTCTCTGGAATAACCTTCATCAGGTACGCTCAAAATCGAAAGATTGAAAAGCCAAATAATTTAAATTTTTGGGAGTAATAAAACCAAAGGGCCTAAATAGGATAGCCAAAATCGTCTAAGGCCTAATATGCCTTAGAGAGCAGAACATTAATCATAAAGACATCCGCTCTATTTTGCACAACTTGCATTATGCATATGACTTTTATTTTGAGTCACAAAGAATAAATATGCTATGTAAAATTTTAGATTTGAAACCCAGCGTTCTTTACAACAAATCTGCACACCCAGCCATTTGTGATGATCGAGCATTTTACTGTCATATGGAAATATATTTGCATGATCGCTTCATTTCACAATGATGGAATGCTTGGGCCCATAAAACTTAACCCCGCCACTGTTTTGAAAGTGTTGTACTAAGCCAGGAAAGTAAGTAGTTATGTATTATCTCTGTATTCATTATGTCCCTAGTTCAACGATTTTCCTGTTGGATATACTATGTCGACGGAGTGTTAGTTTTTTTTCCAATTTTATTACACATTTACAAAACCGTGGCAGTTATAAACTGTCAATAACCATACTAATTGATAATTCTCTAGCTAAATAAATAATTATCTCATTTACATTAATACTTTTTGTGGATTTTTTCCATATTCACACCGGCGTTACTATTCACATGTTTATTAACTGTCTACGTGTGTTGAAAATTCTCATTGCTTATTTAAATTCAATTGTATAGTATTGTGCAGCGGGAGACAATACTTTTTTATTTCATAAAAGGAATGGTTGTCAATATAATGATTTGAAAGTTTCATAATTGGAAGTTTTTTATATGGATTCCAGGAACCGGTAATTGCTGATTAAATGTTAGAAAAGTTATAAGCAGGAACATCATTTACAGCAATTTCACCCGAATAAATTTCTAGCAAAAGTATGTTGAAAATGAAAACGGTCGATCCTGATACAATCAACAGGATAAACACAAAAAAGTTCAAATAAATAAACGTTATTTTTGACACAAAAACAAATGTCTCCTCTATATCGCTCCCTTTTTCCCCATTTCTGCTAGATTAAATATTATAAGTCACTGATGACAAATACTACATCAACAACAGTCAGATCAAATTCCCATAGTGAAATTAGAATCTATATATGGAACAAAGCAAACATGCAATTTCTAGAAATTTTATCACAATGTAAGGGGAGCTGGGCGTACCAGGTTTTGGATGAAATATTTTAAATGAAAGCAATCAATAACTCTTTCACAAATAGTCCGATCAAACTGTCATAATGACTATATGATTTTAATTATGATAAAAAACGATCATGTAACGTTTCAATTAATTCAAAAAAAAATACAGGTGTTGCACACAGTTTGATGCTGATAACTGGTGAGAGTTGCCATGACACAACACACAGATGTGGTCAGCGCGTCCCCTGGCGGTGGATAGATAGAATCCTCTCCATAGGGGGTGGTCAGGCTATGATGTGAAAATCCTGACCGTGGACCATAATGGGGAACGTGTTTGGACAATGCCACGCTCCCTGCACGCTAAAAAGTTCCTGTGTAGTTTTCAGAAAAGAGTAGGATATCGTATCCGCTGCAAAAAAAAACAATAAAATTTTGATCCCTACCAACCTCTCCATACTTTTTTCAGTGGCAGTCAAAGGTTGTCTCATTTCTATATACCTTTTATATACATGCATATAGCTGAAATATAACTGACTGGACGTTTAGCAAACACCAATCAATCAGTCAATTACATCTTGATGAAATATTCTAAAGTGAAAAGGGTCGATAACTCCTTCATAGCCAATCCTGGTTTTCCGCGAGAATTCCTGTTATCTGAACGCTGTCGCTAGGTGTAAAATAATGACAAATATAATGCCTACCCATGTTAATATAAGCATAGAGCCCGGCATCCGAGAATTATTTCGATTCTAACAGGGCATTTACGGTAATTTTATGCATGCAAGCGTACCTAGACAGAGGTTATTTTGGGATGCTGTTCCAATTACCTCCCGCTATTATTTACAAGAGAGTATAACGTTACAGAAGCTGTTCCAATTACCCCCCGCTATTATTTACAAGAATGTATAACCATACAGAAACGCTATAAAAATTGATAACGATCAAAAATTAGTTTCATCTGATTTTTTTTGTATATTTATTTTTTTTTTCTTTTAATTTAACATACATAAAGCAGAAATATGCAAAATATGCGGTGTTCTGTGCTATTTAGAGCTCACTATTGTTTCAAAGCGAAAGTAGCACGTCATGATTGATTGATTGATTGATTGATGGTGTTTAGCGTCCAGCGAGCAATTTTTCAGCTATATTCAGGACGAGAACATTTAAAAATTTAAACGCCATGGGACTCGAAACAAGGAAAGGTGATGGGTAGGGACGGATAATTTTGCCAGTGCAACAGGTCTCTTATCGACCACTCATCATGAGCATAAGCATAATGCTCATAATGAGCTGTTACACTGGGTTCTGTAACGTGCGGAGAGGGTGGCAATCTCTCAACACGGGACCTCGGTTTTATTTACGTTTCATCCGCAGGACGGGTTGGTTGTGAATTTATACATTCCGCACAACCGACGGAAGCCCCTTCAAGCCAAAGAAGCTCTCGATCCCATTTATATACCCTGGGTTCCCGCGGGGTTGCACGTCATGTTAGAATCCTTTATTAATCACTGGTGGTTTTTGGCTTATCAGGAATGTGGACTTTGATACACCATATATTACGTGTATCTTACATCTATATTTCTTTAGACTTCGTTTTTAAATCAATACAAACAGAAATAATGTCCCCCCTCACATTACTACCCTCTCCTCTATCATTCATATTTGTAAAGGGATTTGAATATCAGAATGTAATTTGAGAAAACAATATTTAATTTCATGTAATACAAAGAATATTAATTATTTTTGAATAATAAAGCACCTATTAGTAAATTATATAATTTAATATTTTAATGCAGATTTTGACGACACAATATTAGATTGTCAAATAGATATGAATGATTGATTTTATTTAGTTATTTCTAAAGCAATTAATATAGAAAATGAAATGAAACACGCGAGAATTAATTACTTAACTCTTACTTATTCTGTTAATGGTAAGTGGTGTATTGTAAAAAGATATGCCTGAGTAACCCCGAAATTTTCACATCGATTAATTTTTTTTTTAATTTGCACCATGGAATAGTTATGTCTAAATACATTTTCTGGCAAAGTTTCAAGAAATTTCACAGTGCCGTTTTCTCCATAGCACATCCTAAATATAGCAATTTTTGGGGGTGTTCCCGACGCCAGACGGTAATACTAGTTTCGGAAGCTTCTAATAGATATACGCATTTATTTCTGGTTGAAAGGGAATATTTTGGCTTTAATACACTTGACAGTGTTATTGTTCAATAAATATGAAATATCTAGCATATATGAATATCCTGTTTGGAGATAATCACGTGCAAACAGTGGAAATTGGGAAAAAAGGGGGGATGCCCTGAAGTACCACCCTGGTATTAAAAATCTGATTAATAAAAATTCGGTCGATTAATTTCCGCCAAAAAATGCTACAGTAAAGAATATACATATAGACATAATTCCACCAAATTTTACAAACTTTTACCGTCGGATTTTTAAAATATTTAAAATTATGTTTTTCGTGGATGGCACCCAGAAAAAAATGAAATTGTCAAGGAAAGTTATTACACACTCATCCTTTGCTGTTTCTTTATTTATGAGATAAAAAAAACTAGTTACCAATAACAAAAAGCGTTTGAATTCTTATATTTGGCATAGTGGATGTCCAAATTACCAAATTACTGCATTTGTCTTTTTTTTCCAGGACTGTTGGGTAGCATGGGGTCGTTTGGGGTGACTTTACTTGATTAATTCATTACAAATAAAGCAATGGTACAATAGTTTCATAATATGTAAGATTCTGGTTTATATATTAAATATTTTTTATTTGACAAACACTTGAAATTAGGGACCGTGCAATATTTATCTGAGGGGATGGACCGGTACAAACTAGGACGGGACATAGACTTTGTATACAAATAATTTTGGTAGGGTCAATACTTTTTCAAGAATAAGTTGTGGCTGGGCCAAGACTTTTTTTTTTTGGGAGGGGGGGGGGGGGGGGGAATAATAATAAAAAAATTAATAAATACAAAACACAAGCAGTCATTAATACCATATCCTTCTTACCAAGTATGTTGAAGACAACAGATACTATCTAGAAAAATGTCCAGCTTTATATTTATTTCAACAGTCCATATTTTTATTAACAAGGTATAGGGAAGATTAGTACCTAAAACACCTGTGGTAATGTACGATAGTTTTATATATTGTCACCAGTGCAGTAGTAGTTCTCCATTAAAGCGGTAACTTATAACTACAATGTAAGGATATAAGGAATAATAAAGACAAAGGCTTAATATTCAAGAACTAATACTAACTTGATTAATTATATAACAAACTGAACATTAAAACAGCAAAGAACAAAATGAACATTAAAACAGCCAAGAAAAAAACCCAACAACTTGTCAACTGAGTATTGTGTTGTATATATATTTACCAGGTAGATAAACTGCTTCTGCTGATTGATTAATATATGTAATACATGTAATAAATCAAATCAAATCAAATAATTTTATTGATCTAGAAATCCAAACAAAGGATTATCATCAATACAGAACATGACAAACATAACTAAGCCAACTTTAAGTACACAATATTTGATAACATAATACACAATAGTTGATAACATAACAGCTGAGGAAAGACAGAGTTATCTCCCATACAATACAAATGGATACAATTTCAAGTTACCTCCCACTGACAATTAAAGATCTGTAAGAGTGACAGAAAAAAATTAAACCACTGATTAATCCTGTTTTAAAGACTGATTTAGACTATGCAACTTATTGACACCTAATATACACATTTTACATATGTCTAGATCATTACTACTAAATATAAATTTAAATTTGTCAAAGTCAGACATATTAATAAATGAAGGCACAACATCACAGATATCCTTGAAAAATTCTTCACAAGACTGAAATTTTGAACATAAAATAGTAAAATGGAATTCGTCTTCTACTCCAGAATTACACAATTTACATATCCTGTCTTCATCAGGAGTATTTAAATATCTGCCTTTTTCAATACTTAAATTACTATTACTTATTCTGATTTTAACAAATGTTGATATAGATTTTTTATTTACATCTGCACATAAATAGTTTTCCTAATGAAACTGTGTTCTTAGTTTTCTATATGTTCTTAATTTATTTCCTCCAGATTTATTATCATTAAACAATAATGTCTTCCAATGTTCAATATATATGTTCTCTAACTATTTTCTAACAGAAAATAAATGTTTAGATTTTGAAAAAGTGCCTTGATTTTCCCAAATATGACTGAAACCAATTATACTAAATAACTGCTTCAATTTATTACATAAACTTTCATTAAGTTTTAGATTTTCTCGATATGCATGAAATATTAAACTGTTACACTTTGAGTTTAATAAATGAATCCAATAAATGACAGAAGATTTAAGTGCTGCAATTGAAAGTGGATATAACCCAAGTTCAGCCAATACAGCAATGTTTGTAGCAGACTTATGTACAACCAGCATATATTTAGCATATTTCATTTGTACTTTATTAGGAATAAAAGAATCATATTTCAATTCCACATTAACATTTCCTTTTATTAAAGTAAACAGTGACCAAACCTCACTACAATATAAAAGGATTGGCTGCACACAGGCATTAAAAAGCTTAATATGTCCATATATGTTCATATTATCAGACAATAAAGATTTGTGTATGCAGAACATTGCTTTGCATGCCTTTTTTGATAGCTGATCGGTTGCATATAGAAAAGAACCAGATGGTTTAAATATGATACCTAAATATTTATATTCAGAGGCTTGTCCTATAGACTGTTGAGCATACATAAAAGAATAACCTTTTAATTTTCTACCAGATTTATTAAAAGTCATTATTTTAGTTTTCTCTGTATTTACACTTAAATTCCACTTATCATAAAATAGCTTCTATTAATTTAATAAGTAATATGATATATGTACCAACTGATATACAAACATAATAACATTTGAATTCTTTAATACATCTCATTGTACTCAAACTTAAACTCCTGTTTTTTCTGTAGACAATTTTATTTCATACATAACATTTTATACATAATATATTGACTATATTATATTTATAAGCAATCAGATTTATTGGCAGGGTTACAACTTTTTTTCAGACAGACTAAGTCATGACATAAACTTTTTTTGAAAATAAGATGGATGGACATAAATATTTTTGGTAGGAAAAAATAGCTATGTACCGGTCCATCCCCACAGGTAAATAATGCACGGTCCATTAAAAGGAAAAAAGGAAAAAAGTTTGTCATACAAAATGTGTTACACCCCTGTCATATTTCAATAATATTTTGTGGATGCAAGAATATGATAATAATACTCTGTTATTGGCAGCAATAAGATTTAAAAAGACAAGGAGCACAACTATGGAAAGTTAAAAGGGAAAGGGGTCATTTTTTAAATAAAACTGTCTATATCCAATGTAAACAATCTGTGTTGCCAAGAAGCTTGGAATTGAGGGTGGATTTTCAAACGCACAGATGACCATATATTTGAGAAGACACTGAAAATAGAGTTATCTCCCATACCATAGGCCTACACCCTTAAATTGAGAAAATTTATTATTAATTTATTTGTGTTTTGTTTGTCTCGATTGTAAGATATTTTTAATTGGTCTCTCTCAATGGAATTTTACTTTAGTCCCGTGTATGTTCGGTGACACCGACTGTGTCTTGAAATGCCACAATTGTTTAACTAATTGCACTACATTCCATCAATGACACGTGTGTATAAGCTGTCTCTTTGCTGTACAGGGAACAGGAACTCCCGGAGTTCACCTCAGTTTGCTTTGTGTGGTTCGTGTTGCCCAATCTTTAATTTCTGTCTACTGTTTTGTAAATGATTGTTTGTCCTTTTCGCCACAATGGTGGCCGTCGTGGTTATGATCATATGGTACTTGGATTAACTACCAATGAAATCAGTATCTATAGCAACTAAAGTTGTGAGTTCGAATCCTACCAAGGTGAAATGTATTCAATACAATATTGTGTGGTAATGTTTGTTAGTGACTTGCGACAGGTCGGTGGTTTTCTCCTGGTACTCTGGTTTCCTCCGCCAATAAAACTGACCGCCACGATATTACTGAAATATTGTTAAAAGTAGCGTTAAACACCATATCTCTCCCTCTAAATTTAAATCGCTGTTCATTAACAACTTTCAATCGCCTATGTTAGTCAGATAATGATGAAATTATATAGAAATTGTCATATTCATAGAACCGTTATTATTTTTTTCGCTGTAAAGTCCAAATAATTAACATTAAAATCAATTATAATTGTTGTACACACTTATCATTTATACCCTTTGTGTCAAATTTAAGGTTGACCTATTTTTACTTTTTATTTGTCGACATATTCTCAGAATTGTTTTGAAAACATCAACATACGCTATAGAATATATATACGTCTGAAAATTAAACCAAACAGTGTTAGAATTAGATTTTAGAGCCGTCAAATTTTTGTTCTTTCCTCGACGAGATTTGAACCCACACCATTGATTCACTGCAGCACCATTCGCTTAGCCTTACGTCCAGCGCCCTAAACCACTCGACCACATCCACTACCTAAAAAAGGAGTTTCAATAATCGTAGTGTTACCTTTTCTCGTAAGGCAAATCTATGGATAGACGTAAGACATGTGTATAAGCGTGTGTAGATGGTACATATATACTTAATATTATAATTTGACAGCAATATAACTCAGCAATTTTTTATATATTGTATAGAATAATGAAGAATTCATTATACAGTCACAGGAAATAAAGTATATTATACAAACGTCTAGAAGTGACAACCATACAATATATCTGTCCGACTGGATCTCAAAGTTACTAAGGATACTAGGTTAATACAGTTACTAAATATTATATACGTCTGAAAATTAAACCAAACAGTGTTAGAATATATATATATAGTTCTTATTCAATTTATTTGCTCACTTCTATTCCAAGAACAAGAATATACAGTAAGAGTACTTTTCACATTGTGCATCGATGCTATTATATTTTTTTTGACAAAAGATAATTAAAGATCCCTTCTAGTACTTATGTTTGAGTAATTAGCTTTAGTAAATAAAGGAGTATACTGAAATTATATGATCGTGTACAAAAAATGAAGAAAAAAAATTCCACACTGTCGGCGGAACATTTCTAAAATAAAATAGAAAGATCATAGAAAGAGACAAATTCAATACTTATAGCATACATAAATGACCACTCACTCTCCTAGCTTGGTAAAGGCACTTCAATAAAAGGTGGCAGGTGTGAAACTAGTTTCAGGGACACAAACAATTTCACTTTAATGTTATATAAGAATTACTAATGATATAGTTACATTTACGGCAAGCTATCGTTAGGTAGCGAGGTGTTTCACTCCGTCAAGCTATCGTTAGGTAGCAAGGTGTTTCACTCCGTCAAGCTATCGTTAGGTAGCGAGGTGTTTCACTCCGTCTTCCAGCTCCAAGATCAAAATGCCTGCCCTCAAATGTGTTACTTCATCTCATAAATCTTAATTCATGATATACTCCGATTTCCTCTCGTATCTCACGAAAGTGCAAGAATACACCCCTTTTTTAAATCATCGAAATTTACAAAAACCTTGTTGCTGTTGGGATGGAAATTGTCTACATGTCATTTCATATTCATATATATTCTTCTTCTTCTCACACTCTGATGCATGATCGCACTTTTGTCATGTTAAAAAAAGGTTTGATGTAGATCTGCGAATTTGAAAAGTAGAATACAACACTATTTCTTATTGTTCATCCTAGTTTGATAAAATGTGAAATTTGGGAAGTAAAATGCGCACATATCTCTTCAAAATTATTCAGAGCATAATTATTTTATTTAGAAAAGTAATTAAAATTGAATCTATGTACATTTCATATCCTACACTCTTCAGGCAAAAGAAAGAATTTGTAAATTATGCTTAAAGGAAGTTGAAGATGAAATTCACTTCTTATTAAAATGTTAAGCACTTCAAAATGTGAGAACACCATTTATTGATCTTATAAATAATAATAACTATAACTTTATACATTTAGATATTAGAGAGCAATTTATATGGTTAATGTCCAATGAAGACAATTTCATCATAAATCAACTTTCTGATATGATACTAAAGTTACATTCATCTAGAAATGATATAATTCAAAATTAATAATAGTAATAGTTTATGTTATACAATATTAATAATAATAATTATATATGGGTGTTAGATATACAACTGTGGATGATGCACTATCTCTTACAGGGATCACTATGCTTGTCAAAATTATTGATTACAAAATTGTATATTTACATGTATTTGTATGTCTTGTATGTTAAATCCAATCAATCTAATCATACCAATTAATGTAAATATTGTGATTTTCATGTAATTATACTGCCTATCATGGGCGTCTTTAATTGACAAATAAGCATATTCTATTCTATTCTATTCTATTCACTAGACACGAATATGGCTCTGTAAACGTTCACATTATATATACACAGCACCGTTTCCATCGTTACGTCTTCGTGCTTTGATCATATTTCTTATTTATTTCTTGTATTCATATCTAATTAAGTCACCTTTATAATTTGAAACATGAAATTATTAAATTCCACAAACCAATTTGAAAATATATTCATATTCGTATCCTTATCAGTTGACCCGAATAGGACTTTCTATATGTTTGCTATATAAAGCGGCATTATTTCCCTCATAACTACGACATTCTTAGATCAAAAATCTTCATTTTTTTTGTATTTCTGTTCATTATGTTGTACTTTATTGTTTTAAGGTTAACATTACTAAATTTCTCCAGCCATTTTAAACATATTATTCATATTCGTGAACTTGAATCCATATTCGCGAATATGACTCATATTCGGTATTTAAACCGCTGCAAATGGTCCAACAAATAAATTTGATATTTTCTGAAAATATTGTAGTTCTAAATTAAGTCAAATTTATTCTATTATCATCTTTTACTAATCCGTAACTAGAAAGCGATTTTTTTCTGGACACGCTTGAAAAAGGTGCTGTGTTTGTTTACACTACGCTGTACATGTCGTCACGATTTACGGAATTGACGCAGTTGCAAATGAAATAGATGTAGTTTCGAAATTTTTTGACTTGGGAATGAAAATACAAGATTTTATTTAACAAAAACAAAACAAAGTAGCTATTATTTAAATCTTTTTCATGAAAGTATTTACTTTCGTATCTATGTTGGCTTCCACATCTGGGTTTAAATGTCAGCGCCCCAACATTTTTAGTCTCGCGATCGATAAAAGATCGCGAGACCGACGCGAGAAATAGTGCATCAGTATGTGGTCTACCGAGGTGGTCTACCGTAATAAGGACTAACGTCCTCTATTATGAGATTGTTTTAATTGACATTAAATGTTTAATTAATATGGATTAGGCACAGCCTACAGACGAGCATCACATCTACGCATAGACATGTACATATACAAATAGTAGTTTCTTCATTATTCTTGATATTTTTTTCTTTGTTCTCCATTTCGACTTACCCAGTTAATTTCATTGCAAAGGAGATTACTTGGGCCGAGATATATCGGGGACGACTTTTTTGTAGGGCCGAGTTATATCGGGGACGACTTTTTTTAGGAGCGAAACAAGAAGGTCTAACGATTGTCCATTTTTTAAATGAATTATTCGTTTCGTGTAAAGAAGCTGTACGGATTCCTTTCTAAAAATGTGTTGGTTCTTTTTAAACTGGATAGTTATTTTTTATTCAAATTAATAGGCTATTTCCGGTGATTCACTCCGATTGTTCTTTCTATGCTGAGACTTAGAATCCACTTCCGGTTGGTATTGGTCGTATATTGATTCATCTCCTTACACACATGTTGCTGTTTAGCTCGCATCTTGCGATGCTCCTACTAACATGTATTTACATAGTGATTCGGCAAATATCATAGGAATTTAGATTTTTAGCACTTAATACACTTCTCACATATATTTTATAGATTTTTATGGTTATTTTATTCTATATTTTCTGAGAATATAATACACTTCTCACATATATTTTATAAATTTTTCTATTTATTTTATTCTATATTTTCTGAGAATATTACAATTGTAATTCTTAATGATTTAAAGTTTGCATTTGATACTCTTTTTAAAAATTTATGTCTGTGAGTTCTTTTTTACTTTTTACTTCTTTGTACGAACTAAACGTTAGAGAATACCGAAGGGGCATTTTTATTTCGAAACTGTTCCGAAGAATAGTTTGAAAATACCAAAGGGGTAATCAAAATCCGTAAATCGAAGAAGAACAGACAACACAATGGCCAAAAGAAAAAGTACAAAAGGACAAACAACGATCTACAAAACATACATATAAAACTGAAGATCGAGTAACACTAAAATCCTGGGGTGAACTCATGTGCCCTGGAATAATGAACAATTCCTTCCCACTTAGTGGCATCCGTCGGGTTAATCTAGTTGCAAACCCTGGTATCGTTAATTATCTTTTGTTAAAAAAAATGTAATAGCTTCGATGCCCAATGTTAAATGCAATCGACTGTATAACCTTGTTCTTGGAATAGAAGTGGGCAAATAAATTGAATTGAATAAGAACTATATCAATTCTATAGCGTATATTGATGTTTTCAAAACAATTATAAGAATACACTGTCGTCAAAGAGCTCCGGTCGGAATTGTTCTGTCATCTTCCGGTACAAGTCAATTAGGCATGTTTGACATACAGGCGACGACAAAAAGTAAGTATTATGATCATATAGTATTATTATATCTTGAATCCAGAAGATGTCGTTATCGGTCAATTATTTTTGTTTGTTTTTACCTATATGTTTCTGTGGTTAACTTAATAGATTACTCAGATATAGATAAAATGATGGACATAAACAATGAAAAATGCTAATAATGAGATTGAAATCATCAAATAAAGCTATAAAAAGTAGTCTATATTTGTAATTAAAGTACACAAACCCTTTGTAATGCTTATATACATGATAGTTTGCACTGGCGTGCCACCATGAATAGTTTTAGAATTACTACAGTAAAAAACACAATGCTTTTTTAAGTACATTCGTTCCGGCTCTGTCAGCCACTACTTTCCGGTTAGATCCCAAAAATTGTTTTTCTGTAGAACCGGTTTTGTCTATGTAAAAAATTGAAAGAATAGCAAAAACAGCTCAATATCACAATTATGTTTCCTTTTTGTAATTTATTTAAGGTTCATTATAACACTTGTCAAGGGTATGTTCGACTTGCAAATTGATAAAAAGAAAAAACAAAAAACAAAAAATAGTCTTCAATGAATAAAAGTTGTGAAAAAAAAAACATAGTCAAAATATTTTACATGTGGATGCTTTGTATAACATTAAAAGAAAGAAATACAAAACGGTTTGTGCAGAATTGGCATTCGCCAAGTCACCTTCGACGGAATGATCATGATTTTGTATAGAACTTATAATTCTTTTTCTTTATTTGCTATGCAGTTGGATTATTGCAATATTCAAAGAGTGTTTGAACAAAAGTAGGAACTCTCACTGTTTGTATAGATATCAAGTAACTCTTATTGTTTTGGATTAATAAGAAATTTTGATTAAAAAAAACAATAAGAATAAAATAAAAATAGGGAACTGCATCGGTAGCGTAATGGTAAGCGCTCTCGCCTCGAGTGCGATAGATTGTGGGTACGAACTGCGGTCTTGTCAAGCAAAAGAATGTAAAATTGGTATTTGTTGCTTTTCGCTAAGAACGCAGCATTAAGGAGAAAGAGCAAAGACTGGTTGGCTCGGAATCAGAATAATGTGTCCGAGTGGAGCGACATATCTCCTCAATGACTGTTGTTTGCTCACCTTGCCAAAGGCAATGTGAGCTTTTGCCATCACTTGGCGGCCGTCGTCCGTCGTCTTTCGTTCGTCGTCCGTCGTCCATTAACTATTCACATTTTAATCTTCTTCTCTGAAACGCCTCAACCAAATGAAGTGAAACTTAGTAGGAAGCATCTATGGAAGGTCATCTGTAGCGATTACTCATTTCGTCCCGATCCGTTAACAAACATGGTCGCCACAAGCGATTCTTGTTTCTGATTGGCAGATTTTTTAAAAATTCTTCTCCTCTAAAACTTCTTAACCAAATGAACCTAAACTTAGCATGAAGCAACTATTGAAGGTCTTCTATAAAGAGTGCTCATTTCATCCCTATCCATTAACAAACATGGTCTCCACAGATAATTCTTGTGTCTAATTGGCCGATTTGATAAAATATTCTCTTCTCAAACTGCTTAGCCAAATGAATCGAAACTTGGTAGGAAGCAACTATGTAAGGTCTTCTATAAAGATTGCACATTTCATCCCGATCCGTTGACAAACATGATTGGCCGATTTCTAGCAATCTTCTTCTCTGAAACTGCTTAGCCAAATGAGCCGAACTTTGGTGGGAAGCACCTATTGAAGGTTCTGTCTGTATTAAGTTTCCTCAAAGCAGAATGAAAGGTGAACGACATAGGCTTAGATCACTGAGCCTCTATTTTCAGTGAGCAAAGCACGAACATTTGTCGTATTACAACTTGTATCGAACGTTGCATTAATCGAGTACACCTAGCATTTTCTTTGTATTCAAACTGCCAAAATCGTCCGTGCGGAAAGGAATTCAATACTACAGCCTTTGTTAATTTGCTTATCTATAATGTTAATGTAAATATTATACTGTGAAGAAACTTAAATATCGTATCCATGAAGTTATTTCCACAGAGTGACTTACTTCGTTATCAACGAGTATCAAATTAAAATATTGCGTTATAAAAAGAATCTCCCACTACTCAATTGATGCGCCTGGACAGCGACTTAAAGTGAGTGTAGCGTATTGAGCACCAACCGTGATGTCAGTGCCACAAAAAGCATTAAAAAAAAATCAAGAGTTCGCGACAGTAGGAATTTAACATAGAAATAACGATTTTTTTATTGTACAAAGCAGCTGAAATTAGCAGCCACGGCGAATATTCATACTATGGGTCAGTATTTATCGCCTTTGAGATATTTCCTAATCATAACTACCCCGAGATTGTTAAATTGTAATATAATGCTCAATAACAATAAGATCAGTGGTATTTACATACTGACAAACCCGGTTATTTATAAATGACCCAACCGATTTGTATATACATGTTTACAGTTTGACCAAGCCGGATTTCAAAAACATCTGTTGACATCATGTTTTAGGGAATAACTAGTTACTAATTGACTTTTCATCAACAAAATAGTATTTTTAAGTAAAATCAATCATTCATCAATATTTTTTTCTTTTTGGGCAACATTTAATTCATTCGTAAATGCAAGATATAGCGATATTTCAGTTGATTGTAATGATTTTGAAGCCGGATTCCTTATAACTTATAGAAAAATCTAATTTTACACTGCAAAAATAAATGATATTTGGACAAAAAATTAAATTAATAATAATAACAATCATAAAGCATCATAATTCAAAACATTATATACACAGTATATTTATAAATACTTACGATAATTATCCGTGTCTGCATTAAAAATACCGCCTTAGAATATCCCGGATGTTGACCAAACATTTTCGATCGGAGCTCTTTGACGACAGCGGAATATATCGACAAATAAAAAATAAAAATCGGTCAACCTTAAATTTGACACAAAGGGTATAAATGATAAGTGTGTACAACAATTATAATTGATTCTAATGTTAATTATTTGGATTTTACAGCGAAAATATTAATATCGGTTCTTTGAATATGACAATGTCGATAAACAATTCCATCATCATCTGATTTTTTTTATTTTAATTTTTAGAACAGTTCTGGCAGTGTGGTATTTGTAGTTTTTCATTTTATTAGTTTGGTTTGGTTTGGTTTTATGGTGTTTAACGCCACTTTCAACAATATTTCAGCTATGTTGTTGCAGTCAGTTTTATTGGTGGAGGAATCCAGAGTAACCGGAGAAAACCACCAACCTGTCGCAAGTCACTGACAAGCTCATTTTATCAGACTTCTATATATTTAAAAATGGAATGTCTAACAGCCTTCCAATTTTCCCGAGGTAAAATATATATTTGTGTAATTAAAAATGTTAAATATCAAAATGTATATAAAAGGCTTAAAAATAAGCTGGATTAGAATAATTATAAAAAAAGATCTTAAAATAACAAAATTATTGTTATCTTCTGAAAAAATAGACATTACACAGCTATTAAACTCAGGGGATAAAATACAACTAAAAAATCCTTTTTGGGAAGAAGTTTTCAATGCATGGAGAGAACTGCAATTAAAATTACAAATAGACCAATTAAATATAAATACTTGTAATATTTGGAATAATGAAAACATTAAGGTGGATATCAAACAGTTTTTTATTGGGCAAAAAGGGGTGTTTACATGATAAATGATGTGTTGGATGAAACTGGAAAAATAATGCCATTTCAAAAGTTTCAGGACACCTATAATATACAAACAAACTTTCTGACTTATCATGGTGTTATTACAGCAATAAGTTTTTACATTAAAAAATCAAATATGCTTATTAATGATTTAGAAAAACTAAATGGACCACTAATTCCAAACATCATTAAAATGTTTATGAAATCTCAAAAAGGATCAAAAGACATGTACCATATTTTAGATTCAAATTTAATCAAATTAAAATGTAAAGAAAAATGGACAGAAGCTCTAAACGAAATTTTAAATTGGAAAGAAATTTATCGTTTGCCTTTCATTACAACAAAAAGTTCAAAACTACAGTGGTTTCAATATAGAATTATTCAAAGAATTCTAGGTACAAATAGTTTATTGTATAAAATAAATCAAAAACCAAATGATAAATGTAGTTTCTGTTTAGACGAAGTAGAAACAATTGAACATATATTTTGATCATGTAATAAAATATCTAATCTTTAGGAAGACTTAAATAACTGGGTTTTTTTTTTGAAAAAACTCAATTAGAACTGCCATTAAATTTGACTATAATTTTATTTGGAATAACAGACAAATCTATTAAAAAAAAAAAAAAAAAAAAAAAAAAAACTGTATGAGAAATTTAATAATCCTGCTTACTAAGTTTTATTTATACAGAACAACAGAACAAAATGAAATACTGAGCAGGTTCATTAAAAAGAATTACAATCATCAAATACAAACATAACATCTAAGGTTGCTTTTCTTCACTGAATACATTTAAGCAAAAACAGACAATCATGAAAGGCACATACTTGATGTTGACATTTATTCGGATGCATGATCTAGCAGGTCGGAGGGTTAATCTCTTTCGATTACTTCACTGGCACGCGTATGAATAATTAAACGCGGGGCTTTAGCAGACGAAAAGTTTGTCAAAAATACTATTTAAATTCTTCAAAAGAAAATTGTTAATATGATATACAAAAACAAGATATGATTATAATCTAACGATTATGAAGTCTCCCAAACCGGCCACTGACAACCGTTTAAAAATTAAATTAAAAGCTACCTATGAAATCGAACAATGTTGAATTTTTGCGGTATTGTGGCGGCCATTTTGAAAATGGAGACCGGTAGAAATGTTTCGATGTCGGGAATCAATTCAGGTCATCATAATCTGCCTACATATGAAATTTCGTTGAAATAGAACAATGTTGAATTTGTGCGGTATTGTGGCGGTCATTTTGAAAATGGCGACCGGTAGAAATTTTTCGATGTCAGGAATCAATTAGGGATATCATAATCTACCTACATATCAAATGTCGTTGAAATCGGACAATGTTGAATTTGTGCGGTATTGTGGCTGCCATTTTGAAAATGGCGACCGGTAGAAATTTTTCAATGGTGGGAATCAATTCGGAACATCATTATCTACCCACATATCAAATGTTGATGATATCGGACAATGTTGAATTTTTGCGGACATTTTGAAAATGGCGACCGCTAGAAATGTTTCAATGTCGGGAATAAATTCGGGACATCATAATCTACCCACATGTGAAATGTCGTTGAAATCGGACAATGTTGAATGTGTGAGGTATTGTGGCGGCCATTTTGAAAATGGCCACCACTAGAAATTTTTCAATGTCGGGAATATATTCGGGACATCAAAATCTACCCACAATGAAATGTCGTTGAAATCGGACAATGTTGAATTTTTCCGGTATTGTGGCGGCCATTTTGAAAATGGCGACGCTAGAAATTTTTCAATATTGGGAATCTATCCGGGACATCACACTCTACCCACACATGAAATGTCGTTGTAATCGGACAATGTTGAAGTTGTGCGGTATTGTGGCAACCATTTTGAAAATGGCGACCGCTAGAAATTTTTCAATGTTGGGAATCAATTTGGGACATCATTATCTACCCACATATCAAATGTTGATGATAACGGACAATGTTTAATTTTTGAGGCCATTTTGAAAATGGCGACCGCTAGAAATTTTTCAATGTCGGGAATAAATTCGGGACATCATAATTTACCCACATATGAAATGTCGTTGAAATCGGACAATGTTGAATTTGTGCGGTATTGTGGCGGCCATTTTGAAAATGGCGACCGCTAGAAATTGTTCAATGTCGGGAATCAATTTGGGACATCATTATCTACTCACATATCAAATTTTGATGATATCGGACAATGTTTAATTTTTGCCGCCATTTTGAAAATGGCGACAGCTAGAAATGTTTCAATGTCGGGAATAAACTTAGGACATCATAATCTACCCATATATGAAATGTCGTTGAAATCGGACAATGTTGAATGTGTGAGATATTGTGGTGGCCATTTTGAAAATGGTGACAGCTAGAAATTTTTCAATGTCGGGAATATATTCGGGACATCAAAATCTACCCACAATGAAATGTCGTTGAAATCGGACAATGTTGAATTTGTCCGGTATTGTGGCGGCCATTTTGAAAATGGCGACAGCTAGAAATTTTTCAATATTGGGAATCTATCCGGGACATCATAATCTACCCACACATGAAATGTCGTTGTAATCGGAAAATGTTGAATTTGTGCGGTATTGAGGCAACCATTTTGAAAATGGCGACAGCTAGAAATTTTTCAATATTGGGAATCTATCCGGGACATCATAATCTACCCACACATGAAATGTCGTTGTAATCGGAAAATGTTGAATTTGTGCTGTATTGAGGCAACCATTTTGAAAATGGCGACAGCTAGAAATTTTTCAATGTTGGGAATCAATTTGGGACATCATTATCTACCCACATATCAAATGTTGATCATAACGGACAATGTTTAATTTTTGCGGCCATTTTGAAAATGGCGACCGCTAGAAATTTTTCAATGTCGGGAATAAATTCGGGACATCATAATTTACCCACATATGAAATGTCGTTGAAATCGGACAATGTTGAATTTGTGCGGTATTGTGGCGGCCATTTTGAAAATGGCGACCGCTAGAAATTGTTCAATGTCGGGAATCAATTTGGGACATCATTTTCTACTCACATATCAAATTTTGATGATATCGGACAATGTTTAATTGTTGCCGCCATTTTGAAAATGGCGACCGCTAGAAATGTTTCAATGTCGGGAATAAACTTTGGACATCATAATCTACCCATATATGAAATGTCGTTGAAATCGGACAATGTTGAATTTGTGTGGTATTGCGGCGGACATTTTGAAAATGGCGACCGCTAGAAATTGTTCAATGTCGGGAATATATTCGGGACATCATAATCTATCCACATATGAAATGTTGTTGAAATCGGACAATGTTGAATTTTTGCGGTATTGTGGCGACCATTTTGAAAATGGCGACCGCTAGAAATTTTGCAATGTCGGGAATAAATTCGGGACATTACTATCTACCCATATATCAGATTTTGATGATATCGGACAATGTTGAATTTTCACCGCCCATTTTTTATGCCGTGTTTTGGCAGTCATTTTTAAAATGGCAGACATCTCAGAATGGCTCCTCTAATGGTGACCTATCACTACGTCAACTTTTATGTCTCTATCATTATCCATATAGAAGTTATCAACATTAATGTACGAAATTTCAACTTTCCCATAGGATTTTATAGTAACCCCCACTCCCTTTGAACCCTTCAAAATATGACTTTGACCCTCTTGACCACAAAAGTTGAAAACTTTAGGACCAACTAGAAACATATATCTATAACTCCACCAAGTTACATGAAAATCTGTCCAGTAGTTCCTGAGATCTGCCGTGATCAAGTTCGTGGTCCGCGGAAAGAAAGGAGAAAGAGAAGAATAAAATAAAAAAAAAAAATAATAATAATAATAAGAAACGGAGCAAAAACAATAGGTCTTCCAAACTTTGCTTGGGAGACTAAATAACGTGTATCTTATATTCTTAAATATAATAACAAGGCAGTCAAAGTCTTAGCATAAATATTTACTATAAATAGACTTGCTTAAACATGTCAATCTGATACCCTGTGATTAGTCAATCTGAGAGTAACACCTGAAAAAACTTTGAAACTTGTTCGGTCATGTGAAGCCAGCCACACTACTAAATATTTAATGATGGTAATTTAATTCATGTAAATTATCCGATAACTTAAAACGTAGCCAAAGAAAAGAAGAGTAATGTACAATTGATAAAGCCCTCAAAGCGAATTTACATATTTTCAATAGCTACTTTTGAATCCATAAATGGCAACCTTATTTATTCATGACGATCTGTCAAGGTACATACACTACTATATTATAACTAAAAGTATCACCTGAAGCATACAATTAAATAGGAATGTAGCAGACACCACGCGACTTTTAACAAAGGACATTTTAAATATCTTGATTATCCGATAGCATAAAATCAATAGATTTAGCAGACGAAAGGTTTGTCAAAAATATAACTCTAATTAAATTCTTCAAAAAAAAATTCTTAATATGATATACCAAAAATATATTCTTAAATATAATAACAAGGCAGTCAAAGTCATAACAAGTGAATTTACACTCCAATTGACACTGTATATATATAATTTATATACATTTTTCGACAATATATTATTTATTTGTATGAGCTATAGAAATGGGAATAAAAGCAAGCTTCTGATGAGTATCACCCCTTCTGACCATTTGGATATTGGCGCTGTATTCGTCGGTACATTTGTAAAGCAAAATAATGTCCTATGAAATAATGGTAGTTATTGATTGATTCATTCACAAACAAAATAGTACAATCATTAACAAATCCACCGACCATGCAGCTGCATTTTCCATTATATGATAATCTGTATAGTATGCTGATAACAATACGTCATTGTATGCTGATGAAAATATAGAAAATATTATTATTACCCTCGAATATGAAAGTTTAATTTAAATTGAAAGATTTAGTAGCAGCCAGATGCAAGCCAATCCAGACAATGATTGGATTCAAATCGAAAGCATACGATTGGTTGTTTTTGAATTCGAAGCAAGAAGGGCTACGATTGGTGGGATTCAAATATCAGAAGGCCGACGATTGGTTGGATTCAAAATTTCATTGTTTGCACCTATCATCTAGAGGAGTTCCTAGAAAAAACGCAGGAAATTATCTCCCTTTCACTTCCGGTTCACGACTTCCGGTTCCGGTGATGCAACTTCTGGTGGCGTCATTTCCTGTCATTTCCGGTGACGTCATAATCAACCTCACAATCCGCCTCAAATACTAATTGAACTGTGCCCATATACTACTTACGAGTGTTATAAAATGTAAGGAAAGTTTGAAGATACCACGGAGGTAATCAGAAGCTATATATATCCAAGGAGGACATAAGGTAAAATGGCAACAGAAAACGGACGATAGGACAAACAAGGATCCTCCAAACGCTACACATAAAACTAAAGATTGAGCAGCATGTATTCCACAAACAAAAACAGGGTGAACTCATGCTGCTGTGGAAGGGTAAGCCGTTCATGCTCTACTAGTTGCACCCGTCGTGTTATTCTTGCAACAAAACTCGATGATATGTCATGAATGGGCAAAGGACGGTATTGTGATTACGACAGTCGTCAATAATTCTAGCATGACGTCCTTCTTTCGTTTTGTAAACAAACGAGCGATTTATCGATTGGGTATATTCTCATTAGCACATGCGCTGGTGCATGTGACTGACTTTCCCGTCGTAAATGTACATGTTGATGAATTGTCGTCTGCTCGAATTTGGCAGCATATATTGTGTGCGACATATTCCGCAAACGTAAATATTAATAATCGTCTTTCAATCAAAGAATACTACCGTATTTGTACTCTTAGACATATCAGAATCGAAATAATTTCTTAATTATACTACCATCGATTATGTCAGTCCTGAAGCGAGTTGAAGATTTGCAGGTTTCTATAACTGAGGAAATATCACCTTGACAATGCTTCCAGGAAATCAATAGTAACTATCGATTATCCAAAATCGTTTAAACTTCAGACAGATTCGGCAATTACAAAAAAAAATGTACTTCTATTGAAGATGTTTATAGCGAAGCTCGATTATTGCAATTATTGAAGTCGAACGTTGGAGTTAAAAACAAATTGCTTTGGTATAAACTTAATTCAGTTTTGAAAGAATTAAGTGTAATGAAGGCTGTGAAATCCGTTGAGTCAGCTATGCGACAAGGATAAAATCAAGAACAATAGCCTGAATAAAACATCAGGTCAGTCAACAGTTAATAAACGTCAAATAATCAAATTACGAGATTCACCATGGACGTAAAAGCAGGGTAGCAGACCTTATCCGAGACATACAGTAATGCTGTTAAGAGGATATCAGACCGTCTCCCGGGGCATATAATAATGCTGTTAAGCAGGGCACCAGTCATTCTCCCGGGATATACAGTAATGCTGTTAATAAGAATAGTAGACCTTCTGGTGGACATATAGTAATGCTGTTAAGCCGGGTATCAGACCTTCTCCCGTCATACACATTAATGTTGTTAAGATGGATACCAGACCTTCTCCTGGGATATACAGTCATGCTGTTATGTTGGGCACCAGACCTTTTACGGTCATATTAAGTAATGCTGTTAAGCCGGGTATCAGACCTTCTACCGTCATACACAGTAATGCTGTTAAGATGGGTACCAGACCTACTCCCGGGATATACAGTAATGCTGTTAAGTTGGGTACCAGAACTTTTCCTGTCATATTAAGTAATGCTGTTAAGCCGGGTATCAGTCCGTCTCCCGTCATACACAGTAATGCTGTTAAGATGAGTACCCGACCTTCTCCCGGGATATACAGTAATGCCGTTAAGATGGGTACCAGACCTTCTCGCAGGATATACAGTAATGCTGCTAAGATGGGTACCATACCTCTTCCCGTCATATTAAGTAATGCTGTTAAGCCAGGTATCAGTCCGTCCCCCGTCATACACAGTAATGCTGTTAAGTTGGGTACCATACCTTTTCCGGTCATGTTACGTAATGCTGTTAAGCCAGGTATCAGTCTGTCTCCCGTCATACACAGCAATGCTGTTAAGATGGGTACCAGACCTTCTCCTTGGATATACAGTAATGCTGTTAAGATGGGTACCAGACCTTTTCCCGGGATACTAGTATACAGTAATGCTGTTAAGCAGGGCATCAGTCCTTCTCCCGGGATATACAGTAATGCTGTTAAGACGAGTACCAGAAATTATCCCGGGATATGCAGTAATGTTGCTAAGATGGGTACCTGAACGTCTCCCGGGGCATATAGTAATGCTGTTAAGCAGGGCATCAGTCCTTCTGGTGGACATATAGTAATGTTGTTCATCAGGGTACCAGACCTTCTCCCAGGATATACAGTAATGCTGTTATGCAGGTTATCAGACCTTCTCCCGGTATATACAGTAATGCTTTTAAGATGAGCACCAGACCTTCTCCCGGGACATACAGTGCCTCTGTTAAGAGGATAGCAGATCTTTTCCTGGAACATGCAATTATGCTGTTAAGAGGATAACATAACTTCGCCCAGGACATACAGTAGCAATACTAAAAGGATTGCAGACATTTTCCCGGGACACACAGGAATGGTGTTAAGCAGGGTACCAGACCTTCTATGACATACATCAAAGCTATTCAGCAGTGTAACAGAGAGTCCTTGGCATACAGTAATGCTGTTCCTCAGGGTAGCATAATTTTTTCCAGAACATACAATCATGTTAATCAGTGTAGCAAACCTTCTCCCGTGACATACAGTAATGCTGTTAAGCATGTATCAGTCATTGTCCCGTGATATACAGTAATGCTGTTAAGCATGTATCAGCCGTTTTCTCGGGATATACAGTGATATTGTCGAGAAAGGTAGTAGACCTTATGGTGGACATATAGTAATACTGCTGTTAAGCAGGGTAACATACTCTCTACCGGGACATACACCGGTAGTATTGATGCTAAGCAGATATTTGAACCCATCCCCTTCTTTATCTGAGTTAAATGTAGAACCATCACTGTTGAATAGAAACATAAATCTTATTTAGTACACGGTAAGTTTATAGAATAACCTTCATCTGGTACGTTCATAATCAACAGATTGGAACGCCAAGTGATTTGATAGTCTTCATGCTGGTCTAAACAGTATAGCCATAATGGCTTTAGTCACCTATGTCTGGGGGAGGATAACCCTAATGACTTTAGTCACCTATGTCTGGGGGAGGATAATCCTAATAGCTTTAGTCACCTATGTCTGGGGGAGGATCACCCTAATGGCTTTAGTCACCTATGTCTGGGGGAGGATAACCCTAATGGCTTTAGACACCTATGTCTGGGGGAGGATAATCCTAATGGCTTTAGTCACTAGCTATGTCTGGGGGAGGATAATCCTAATGGTATTAGTCACCTATGTCTGGGGGAGGATAATCCTAATTTGATAGATGACAAAATGGTAGAAAATACAAACATTTACAGGAAAAGCAATGTCTTCTTGATTCTTAGTTCTGCTGTTAAAGCAATGCTACTGTGTATGCAAATGATATAAACCTGGACTTCTACCATGACGTCCTTCATTGGCTATATAAATAATACCGTGATTAAACTCCCGATATATTTTAATTCGCGCATGCGTATTGACGATCAAATTATAAACATCATTCCTCAGTAAATTCATAAATTCATACAGGACCGTGGTGCATACAAAGATAAAAATTCTCGAATGGTTTTGTGAAATATCATTTTTTCCGGAAAAATACTTTAGACAATTATCTGTCGACTTTGTTGTTTGTAATTTGCCGTCTTCCGGTGACGTTTTTAACAAGGAACGCTGATAACATTAACACAAGCTGGCTACTCATTATTTTACGAATTTGTGAGCTGTTTACTTGTTTAAGTAGCTAAATGCAAAATGCCATCAAATAGTTGGAAAATACCAGTAATGTAATTGCATCACCGTCTAGTTATCCATGTAGGAAAACCAACTGTAAACATTAAGGTTAGTGGATTGTGTTATTACATGCATTTCCATTACTGACTTCCACTTCAAAATATAAGTTAGATTTTTCCAACTAGAATCGAAATAATTCATGGAAGCCATAGTTTGTATTACGTTTTAGCATAAGTAACATTGTTGCATTTTATCTCTCGCTTTTGCTAGGGATACAATATTTATGAAAATAATGTTACTCATGTTAAAATTGGATTCAAAATATGGCTTCCATGAATTATTTTTTAAGTGAAGACGTTGCGTGGTGGGAAAATTAAGGCCATAGAAGACTGTCTGATATATTACATTGCAAACTGGATGTACATGTAATAGCTGTATATAATGGCACCAATAGCGTATCTGATGGGGGACAGTGTAAAATAAGATACTAATATAGTAAACGATTGCAAAGTGAATATTGACACCATCCAACCTGCAACAAAAATCACCTTGTCGTCAATACTGTCAAGACCAACTAACTTAAACGCGAACCAAATGGATCCATGTTAAAATCTCCAACAAACTTATGGCTACCTTGAATATTCTTAATTCTAATATGACGTCCTTCAAACGCTTTGAGTCCAAACCCGTGGTAAAAATAATATTAATCTATGACCGATTAAATTTATGACGTAATCGACAATTTATAACGATATTTTACCAATTTTTACATATTAGAATCGAAATAATTCATGGAAGCCATATGTATATATTGTTTTTACCACGGGTAGCTCTTTATGTCAGCTTTTTACATAAAGGCCTACCCGTGGTAAAAACAGTAAACACATATGGCTTCCATGAATTATTTCTTAATCAATAATGTCCACGTATGTCTTAGAAACGTAAGTAAGGTCCTTGGAAGTACATTAGGTGTAATCAATGGACACCAGATCCTATGTTAAAACTCCGTGTAGAACCGTTAAAAAGATGTACAATGCAGAGCTTTGAAAAATGAACACCAGGCCGATTTGTTGGTTATAATGATGAACTTATTCGTTTCAACCGGTTTAATGCCGCTACTTTTTTGCGCCTGTCTCAAGTCAGGATCTGGATGTCCATATGAATATCTTATTTTCTCTTGCATTCAGTAATTTGAGGTGAGAAGTGGTTGTTTGTTTTATTGATATCGGTTTACTGGGGATCATTCACCAAATTTCTTTCGACAGACGTCGCTGTTGTTCCATAGGTGGTTAGCGAAACGTTTTAATATCGATGAAGCTTGAATTGTTAACGTTAGGTACAAGGACACGTCAATATAAAATGCCCTTATAACATGAATAGGAAAATTCTGTACATTTCGTTCACAAACAAAACTGTTCTCACAATTTTTTTTTATATTATAAATTATAACATTATTGTACAAGTTAGATAAACTACTATGAAACAAAAGAAGTTATACGTATTGCGGGATATTCAATTCGGGCCGCTTCTTTTTTTTTTTTAAAGTACTGTATCTTATACTTACAACCATTGCGCTGGAACAGTTGACTGCAGAACGACAGGGATATTAGGTTATTAATTAAATTCCTAACGGTGTATACGTGTATCACATTTCATTTATTTGTATTAGCATTAGGGGGAAAGAGTGTATTTTATTCTGATAAAAAGATTTCGATGCTACATTTTTGTACCTGAAAAAAAAATGCACTCTGAAACAGAATTTTTGTCCTGGGAAAAAATTGTCCCTTTATGACTAATAATAAAAATTTAGGTAAATGGATAAAATATCAAAACCATACATGTACAATACACAGGAACACAACAAATTCATTAATAGCTCATAGGCAGTAATCAGAGGCGGATCCAGGATTTGTGGTTAGGGGGAACGTGAGTAGGCGAGGGGTCTGAGGACCGCTTAAGGTCCCCAGCGGGTCCAAGGCAGAGCCCTGGTAGAGGGCCCATGGGGGGCTAAGCCCCCCGGAAGCTCTGGAGGTTTGAGGAATTACAGACATTTATTTGAACGACAATTTTGAACCAACCACACCATTTTTATCAGACCAAAAAAACTTAACTTTGAGTCTTAATTTTGTCGGATAATTGTTAACTATGTTTTTGTCAGATTATAAGAACTTAAAGTAAAGCTTTTCTTTAACAACCGTGATGCGAATTGTTCAACTCATGACTGATCGATCACAATATTTTAATCCTTCAAAGAACTATTGGTTTAGTTTTAACGCATTCCTCATTTCACTAATTGGTCTGTACTTTCGGTGCTTGTCCTTTCGGGTGGTTCTAGTTAATACTGCCCGTCCGGATGGAGCTTTTCTTTTCGTCGTTTGATTCATTCCTTGAAAACGTATGATTTCGACCGTTCTTGTTTACAGACAAACAAAAGCGGAAATTGTCAATACATGAACTTGTTATTGATTTCTGATAAGCTAATGTAACTAAATTAGATGATAAGAATCGTTTCATGCAGCATTAATGTTAACATATTCGCCTTTGTTTGTCTATAAACAAGAACGAATCATACGTTTTCAATGAATGAACCAACGGCGAAACGAAAAGCTTCATCCGGACGGACAGCATACTGATTTTTATCAATGGGTAGAACTTTTTAGAATGATATCCCAAATTTACTCTTAAAATCATTACTATTCATTTTGACTTACAGGTCACGAGTTAGCCATTCATGAAAAAGTTGTTTGTTGAACTGCTTAATTAACGGTGCATAACACATGCTTTGCGAATTTTAGGGGGGGGGGGCGCACGCCCCGCACGCCCCCCTCTAAATCCGCCTCTGGTAATATACAATTTTCAACAAACACAGAAAAAGAACAAGCAATAATAAAAAAAACTTGCAACAATGAACAAATAGAATTTCTGTGTGTATAGACACCTTTTCAAGTAGTATAGTTGGTACTTTATATCATTTATATCATATCAAAAAAAACTTATTCAAAATAAATATAAAAACGACCAATAATAAAAAAAAATTAATAGCAATAATAAATTTATGTTTGTAATTAACAATCCAAAGGGAACACATTTATGATTATTTTAAAAAAATTTCAGCAAAAAATATTCTTCATCTGTATGATATATCCAGTTTACGGAAAGGGAAAACTTAATTGACCTTCCCTACCTAGATCAAGGATTTATATAGTAGTTCTACTATACAAATCCTTGCCTAGATGATCACAGTTTTTATTTTTGAAACATATTTTCCTTTTCTCATTTTTGTTTCAATTTTTAGTTTAAGCCACACAAAAAAAAATCTTTTTAAATTCTCATCCCCTCCCTTCCCACTTTTTACCATTAAATTCACGATTTTCTATTTTCAATCAATTCATTTTCAAAATTTAACAAATTCTTCATTAGGCTATATAGCCATATTTCCCCCTTACCTGGATAGGCGGGAACATGGCTATATAGTTTCCCCCCGGAAAAATGGCTATATAGCCATTTCTCTCCTCTTGGCAAATAGGGGGGAAATGGCTATATAGTAGTTTCCCCCCCCCCCCCCCCAAAAAAAATTAATTATGTTGGGATATCAAAGCGAAGTAATCACTTCCAAAGGGTGCATTAATGCTAAAAAAAAACATGCAACAGATTATCAGGGACCCACCACATAGTGGCGAACGCCCTATACTGATCGCTCTGTCCGTCCTTTCGAAACACATTCGTGTTCGCTTCATAACTTTATAACCAGTCATTTCTCTATTCTATAATAGATGGATGAAACTTTGCATGATTGTTAACTACTATTAGAATGTGTGTCGCATATCATATTCTTGTTTGTCCTCCTAAAGTCAAGATCACAAACTTTTCATTTCATGGGACACCTATATGAAGTATATCTCTCTCAGATGATACGATATTCCAGAGCTTGTGGTTACTATCAGGATTTCCTTGATAGAGGGTTGCTACTAACAAGGAAGCTACTGAACCAAGGGTTCCTTTTGGTAAAGTTGAAGTCATCACTTCGAAAATTTTACGGCGCCACCATGATTTGATTGACCGTTTTGGAATATCTGTGTCACAAATGACCACGGATATGTTCCACTTGTCGTAAACACTTCCCGGTCCTTTCCTCATTCACGACTTATTACCGGATTTGTAACTATATTAACACGACGGGTGCCACTAGTGGAGCAGGAACTGCTTATCCTTCCGGAACACCTGGGTTCACCCCCCGTTTTTAGTGGGGTTCGTGTTACTCGATCTTTAGTTTTATATGTATGTTTTCCCGATCGTTGTTTGTCCTTTCGTGCTTTTATTTTTGGCCATTGTGTTGTCTGTTCTTCGATATACGGTTTCTGATTGCCCCTTTGGTATCTTCAAACTCTTCTTGTGAACTACAGAAAATCGTGTCCGCTCTAATTATTGTAGAGGGATGATATTTTGTGGTTGTTAACCACTTTGAGAATGTCTTACTTAATTCATTTTTGTCCTTCAAAAGTCAAGGTCTCAAACTTAGGGTTTTTGATGGGACGATAATTTTGGAATCCCAACAGATTCTTTAGACATTGACTTTATTTTGCAACGGCGGGGTCCTTAGAGATAGTTTCCATCTTCATGTCATCTAGTTATTATTATTATTATTATTAGTAGTAGTAGTAGTAGTACATTGTATTAGTAGTAGTATTATCTTATATTAGGGGTGATATTGGTCGAGGCTTGACATAGCATGTGGTATAAGTTTGATCATGTATAACTCATGTATAGCTATAGCACCCGAGTAGGGATGCGATATAGGGTAGGTGATACATGTCTTACAAAGTCATGCTTCATGCATAATAAAAATGTATATGTATTTTACTCTAAGTATATAAATAATAATAATAATAGTGATAATAATAATAATAATAATAATAATAATAATAATGATAATAAAAATGAATAAATGTTTTCTTAGTGCAAATAAATCATAACTTATTTATAGTAAATTAGAAATAACATTTAGGGGGAAACCCCACTATATAGCCATTTCTCCGGGGGGAATTCTACTATATAGCCATTTTTCCTCCCTGATAAGGAAAGGGGAAAGATGGCTATATAGCCAATGTTCCGGGGGGAAAGATGGCTATGCAGCCATTTTTCGGGGGGGAAAGATTGCTAGAGGGGAAATGGCTCTAGAATACCGTCATTAGATTAACGTTAAGATACAAGCGTCTTTGTGATTCAAACGCACAATTAACCACTTATGGAACAGTAGTGTCACCAAACGGGAGAAGCGGTGAATGATTTCTATTGTTGACCATCACTGTTGAAACTTTCTTTGTGTTATTGATATTGGTGTAATTGTTGACCATCACTGTTGAAATTTTCTTTTTATGAATAAGAAACTAATTACCTAGGAATCGAGTGGTCAGTTGGGTAGGCGTGACTCAATAATATAGTTATCTAACAACAAACTTACGGTATTGATATCGTCACGACTTCGAAGTCCAAGTTGTACTTTTCCATTATAAAAATAGTCTTCATCACTTGCCATAGTGTTAATAAACAGTGAACATTCAAGATGAACTCTGTTGTATGTGAAAGATTTACAACTTCCATGATCATAGCATTCTCCTGTACATTGTTTTTGTCCTATTGTTGTCAAGTCTAACAAACTCGTTAAATTCTCACATTTTATTAAAATTATATGAGAGAAAAACAGTAAATGAGTTGATAGAAAAATATTCCAGTTCAGATTCATCTTTCAACTTGTACTAAACGTTTTCTTTTAATTTAAATATATTTTGTATAACGTCTGTCTACATGCCGCCCATTTCCTTGCTATGCGATATTATGTTTTTATTTGGGTAATTATTCAATAATTGTCAATACGATATGACGCTGTCATTCCCAAAGTTTGTTACTAATCGTTCATAAATAATTTCTTGAAATTCATAAAAATTCAACTTTAAGGTTCAATAATATGTGCATCTGAAATGGAAAAATGATTTATTCATGGAAGCAGGTTTACACAAATTTTTAAAAGAATGATATTTTCTAACGTTGCAAAGCAATTAAATCGCTTAATTGACTCTGGTAATGCTTTGTAGTTTGTATCGGAAACAAAGCACCATTCGTACTCTCATAAATAAGTACAATATAGGCTTAAGCAAAACACCATGTGTTCTCTCATTAATAAGTACACTGCAGGCTAAAACAAAGCACCATGTGTTCTCTCATTAATAAGTACAATACAGGCTAAAACAAAACACCATGCGTTCTGTCATTAATAAGTACAATACAGGCTTAAACAAAGCACAATGTGTACTCTCATTAATAAGTACAATACAGGCTAAAACAAAACACCATGCGTTCTGTCATTAATAAGTACAATACAGGCTTAAACAAAGCACCATGTGTTCTCTCATTAATAAGTACAATACAGGCTTAAACAAAACACCATGTGTTCTCTCATTAATAAGTACAATACAGGCTAAAACAAAGCACCATGTGTTCTCTCATTAATAAGTACAATACAGGCTTAAACAAAACACCATGCGTACTCTCATTAATAAGTACAATACAGGCTAAAATAAAACACCATGTGTTCTCTCATTAATAAGTACAATACAGGCTTAAACAAAGCACCATGTGTACTCTCATTAATAAGTACAATACAGGCTAAAACAAAACACCATGTGTACTCTCATTAATAAGTACAATACAGGCTTAAACAAAACACCATGTGTACTCTCATTAATAAGTACAATACAGGCTAAAGCAAAACACCATGTGTTCTCTCATTAATAAGTATAATACAGGCTAAAACAAAACACCATGCGTACTATCATTAATAAGTACAATACAGGCTAAAACAAAACATCATGCGTTCTCTCATTACTAAGTACAATACAGGCTTAAACAAAACACCATGTGTACTCTCATTAATAAGTACAATACAGGCTTAAACAAAGCACCATGTGTACTCTCATTAATAAGTACAATACAGGCTTAAACAAAGCACCATGTGTACTCTCATTAATAAGTACAATACAGGCTAAAACAAAGCACCATGTGTACTCTCATTAATAAGTACAATACAGGCTTAGACAAAGCACCATGTGTACTCTCATTAATAAGTACAATACAGGCTTAGAAAAAGCACCATGTGTTCTCTCATTAATAAGTACAATACAGGCTAAAACAAAGCACCATGTGTTCTCTCATTAATAAGTACAATACAGGCTTAAACAAAACACCATGCGTACTATCATTAATAAGTACAATACAGGCTAAAACAAAACACCATGCGTACTATCATTAATAAGTACAATACAGGCTTAGACAAAACACCATGCGTACTCTCATTAATAAGTACAATACAGGCTAAAACAAAACACCATGCGTACTATCATTAACAAGTACAATACAGGCTTAGACAAAACACCATGCATTCTCTCATTACTAAGTACAATACAGGCTTAGACAAAACACCATGTGTACTCTCATTAATAAGTACAATACAGGCTTAGACAAAACACCATGTGTACCCTCATTAATAAGTACAATACAGGCTTAAACAAAGCACCATGCGTACTCTCATTAATAAGTACAATACAGGCTAAAACAAAGCACCATGTGTTCTCTCATTAAAAAGTATAATACAGGCTAAAACAAAACACCATGCGTACTATCATTAATAAGTACAATACAGGCTTTAACAAAGCACCATGTGTACTCTCATTAATAAGTACAATACAGGCTAAAACAAAGCACCATGTGTACTCTCATTAATAAGTACAATACAGGCTAAAACAAAACACCATGCGTACTATCATTAATAAGTACAATACAGGCTAAAGCAAAACATCATGCGTTCTCTCATTACTAAGTACAATACAGGCTTAAAGAAAACACCATGTGTACTCTCATTAATAAGTACAATACAGGCTAAAGCAAAACATCATGCGTTCTCTCATTACTAAGTACAATACAGGCTAAACAAAACACCATGCGTTCTCTCATTAATAAGTACAATACAGGCTTAGACAAAACACCATGCGTACTCTCATTAATAAGTACAATACAGGCTAAAACAAAGCACCATGTGTACTCTCATTAATAAGTACAATACAGGCTTAGACAAAACACCATGCGTACTCTCATTAATAAGTACAATACAGGCTAAAACAAAACACCATGTGTTCTCTCATTAATAAGTACAATACGGGCTTAAACAAAACACCATGCATTCTCTCATTAATAAGTACAATACAGGCTAAAACAAAACACCATGCGTTCTCTCATTAATAAGTACAGTACAGGCTAAAACAAAGCACCATCTGTACTCTCATTAATAAGTACAATACAGGTTAAATTAAAGCACCATGCATTCTCCCATTAATAAGTACCATACAGGCTAAAACAAAACACCATGCGTTCTCTCATTAATAAGTACAATACAGGCTAAATTAAAGCAGCATGCATTCTCACATTACAAAGCACAATACAGGCTAAACAAAACACCATGCGTTCTCTCATTAATAAGTACAATACAGGCTTAGACAAAACACAATGCGTACTCTCATTAATAAGTACAATACAGGCTAAAACAAAACACCATGTGTACTCTCATCAATAAGTACAATACAGGCTAAAACAAAGCACCATCTGTACTCTCATTAATAAGCGCATTACAGGCTAAAAGAAAACACCATGTGTACTCTCAGTAATAAGTACAATACAGGCTAAAACAAAACACCATACATTCTCTCATTAATAAGTACAATGCAGGCTAAAACAAAACACCATGTGTTCTCTCATTAATAAGTACAATACAGGCTAAAACAAAACACCATGCGTTCTCTCATTAATAAGTACAATACAGGCTAAAACAAAACACCATGCGTTCTCTCATTAATAAGTACAATACAGGCTAAAACAAAACACCATGTGTTCTCTCATTAATAAGTACCATACAGGCTAAAACAAAACACCATGCGTTCTCTCATTAATAAGTACAATACAGGCTAAATTAAAGCACCATGCATTCTCACATTACAAAGCACAATACAGGCTAAACAAAACACCATGCGTTCTCTCATTAATAAGTACAATACAGGCTTAGACAAAACACAATGCGTACTCTCATTAATAAGTACAATACAGGCTAAAACAAAACACCATGTGTACTCTCATCAATAAGTACAATAAAGGTAATAACAAAAACACCATGCGTTCTCTCATTAATAAGTACAATACAGGCTTAGACAAAACACAATGCGTACTCTCATTAATAAGTACAATACAGGCTAAAACAAAGCACCATCTGTACTCTCATTAATAAGCGCATTACAGGCTAAAACAAAGCACCATCTGTACTCTCATTAATAAGTACAATACGGGCTTAAACAAAACACCATACATTCTCTCATTAATAAGTACAATGCAGGCTAAAACAAAACACCATGTGTTCTCTCATTAATAAGTACAATACAGGCTAAAACAAAACACCGTGCGTTCTCTCATTAATAAGTACAATACAGGCTAAAACAAAACACCATGCGTTCTCTCATTAATAAGTACAATACAGGCTAAAACAAAACACCATGTGTTCTCTCATTAATAAGTACAATACAGGCTAAAACAAAACACCATGCGTACTCTCATTAATAAGTACAATACAGGCTAAAACAAAACACCATGTGTTCTCTCATTAATAAGTACAATACAGGCTTAAACAAAGCACCATGTGTACTCTCATTAATAAGTACAATACAGGCTAAAACAAAACACCATGTGTACTCTCATTAATAAGTACAATACAGGCTTAAACAAAACACCATGTGTACTCTCATTAATAAGTACAATACAGGCTAAAGCAAAACACCATGTGTTCTCTCATTAATAAGTATAATACAGGCTAAAACAAAACACCATGCGTACTATCATTAATAAGTACAATACAGGCTAAAACAAAACATCATGCGTTCTCTCATTACTAAGTACAATACAGGCTTAAACAAAACACCATGTGTACTCTCATTAATAAGTACAATACAGGCTTAAACAAAGCACCATGTGTACTCTCATTAATAAGTACAATACAGGCTTAAACAAAGCACCATGTGTACTCTCATTAATAAGTACAATACAGGCTAAAACAAAGCACCATGTGTACTCTCATTAATAAGTACAATACAGGCTTAGACAAAGCACCATGTGTACTCTCATTAATAAGTACAATACAGGCTTAGAAAAAGCACCATGTGTTCTCTCATTAATAAGTACAATACAGGCTAAAACAAAGCACCATGTGTTCTCTCATTAATAAGTACAATACAGGCTTAAACAAAACACCATGCGTACTATCATTAATAAGTACAATACAGGCTAAAACAAAACACCATGCGTACTATCATTAATAAGTACAATACAGGCTTAGACAAAACACCATGCGTACTCTCATTAATAAGTACAATACAGGCTAAAACAAAACACCATGCGTACTATCATTAACAAGTACAATACAGGCTTAGACAAAACACCATGCATTCTCTCATTACTAAGTACAATACAGGCTTAGACAAAACACCATGTGTACTCTCATTAATAAGTACAATACAGGCTTAGACAAAACACCATGTGTACCCTCATTAATAAGTACAATACAGGCTTAAACAAAGCACCATGCGTACTCTCATTAATAAGTACAATACAGGCTAAAACAAAGCACCATGTGTTCTCTCATTAAAAAGTATAATACAGGCTAAAACAAAACACCATGCGTACTATCATTAATAAGTACAATACAGGCTTTAACAAAGCACCATGTGTACTCTCATTAATAAGTACAATACAGGCTAAAACAAAGCACCATGTGTACTCTCATTAATAAGTACAATACAGGCTAAAACAAAACACCATGCGTACTATCATTAATAAGTACAATACAGGCTAAAGCAAAACATCATGCGTTCTCTCATTACTAAGTACAATACAGGCTTAAAGAAAACACCATGTGTACTCTCATTAATAAGTACAATACAGGCTAAAGCAAAACATCATGCGTTCTCTCATTACTAAGTACAATACAGGCTAAACAAAACACCATGCGTTCTCTCATTAATAAGTACAATACAGGCTTAGACAAAACACCATGCGTACTCTCATTAATAAGTACAATACAGGCTAAAACAAAGCACCATGTGTACTCTCATTAATAAGTACAATACAGGCTTAGACAAAACACCATGCGTACTCTCATTAATAAGTACAATACAGGCTAAAACAAAACACCATGTGTTCTCTCATTAATAAGTACAATACGGGCTTAAACAAAACACCATGCATTCTCTCATTAATAAGTACAATACAGGCTAAAACAAAACACCATGCGTTCTCTCATTAATAAGTACAGTACAGGCTAAAACAAAGCACCATCTGTACTCTCATTAATAAGTACAATACAGGTTAAATTAAAGCACCATGCATTCTCCCATTAATAAGTACCATACAGGCTAAAACAAAACACCATGCGTTCTCTCATTAATAAGTACAATACAGGCTAAATTAAAGCAGCATGCATTCTCACATTACAAAGCACAATACAGGCTAAACAAAACACCATGCGTTCTCTCATTAATAAGTACAATACAGGCTTAGACAAAACACAATGCGTACTCTCATTAATAAGTACAATACAGGCTAAAACAAAACACCATGTGTACTCTCATCAATAAGTACAATACAGGCTAAAACAAAGCACCATCTGTACTCTCATTAATAAGCGCATTACAGGCTAAAAGAAAACACCATGTGTACTCTCAGTAATAAGTACAATACAGGCTAAAACAAAACACCATACATTCTCTCATTAATAAGTACAATGCAGGCTAAAACAAAACACCATGTGTTCTCTCATTAATAAGTACAATACAGGCTAAAACAAAACACCATGCGTTCTCTCATTAATAAGTACAATACAGGCTAAAACAAAACACCATGCGTTCTCTCATTAATAAGTACAATACAGGCTAAAACAAAACACCATGTGTTCTCTCATTAATAAGTACCATACAGGCTAAAACAAAACACCATGCGTTCTCTCATTAATAAGTACAATACAGGCTAAATTAAAGCACCATGCATTCTCACATTACAAAGCACAATACAGGCTAAACAAAACACCATGCGTTCTCTCATTAATAAGTACAATACAGGCTTAGACAAAACACAATGCGTACTCTCATTAATAAGTACAATACAGGCTAAAACAAAACACCATGTGTACTCTCATCAATAAGTACAATAAAGGTAATAACAAAAACACCATGCGTTCTCTCATTAATAAGTACAATACAGGCTTAGACAAAACACAATGCGTACTCTCATTAATAAGTACAATACAGGCTAAAACAAAGCACCATCTGTACTCTCATTAATAAGCGCATTACAGGCTAAAACAAAGCACCATCTGTACTCTCATTAATAAGTACAATACGGGCTTAAACAAAACACCATACATTCTCTCATTAATAAGTACAATGCAGGCTAAAACAAAACACCATGTGTTCTCTCATTAATAAGTACAATACAGGCTAAAACAAAACACCGTGCGTTCTCTCATTAATAAGTACAATACAGGCTAAAACAAAACACCATGCGTTCTCTCATTAATAAGTACAATACAGGCTAAAACAAAACACCATGTGTTCTCTCATTAATAAGTACAATACAGGCTAAAACAAAACACCATGCGTACTCTCATTAATAAGTACAATACAGGCTAAAACAAAACACCATGCGTTCTCTCATTAATAAGTACAATACAGGCTAAAACAAAACATCATGTGTTCCCTCATTAATAAGTACAATACAGGCTAAAACAAAACACCATGTGTTCTCTCATTAATAAGTACAATACAGGCTAAAACAAAACACCATGCGTACTCTCATTAATAAGTACAATACAGGCTAAAACAAATCACCATGCGTACTCTCATTAATAAGTACAATACAGGCTAAAACAAAACACCATGCGTTCTTTCATTAATAAGTACAATACAGGCTAAAACAAAACACCATGCGTTCTCTCATTAATAAGTACAATACAGGCTAAAACAAAACACCATGCGTACTCTCATTAATAAGTACAATACAGGCTAAAACAAAACACCATGTGTTCTCTCATTAATAAGTACAATACAGGCTTAAACAAAACACCATGCATTCTCTCATTAATAAGTACAATACAGGCTAAAACAAAACGCCATGCGTACTCTCATTAATAAGTACAATACAGGCTAAAACAAAGCACCATCTGTACTCTCATTAATAAGTACAATACAGGCTAAAGCAAAGCACCATGTGTTCTCTCATAAATAAGTACAATACAGGCTTAAACAAAGCACCATGTGTACTCTCATTAATAAGTACAATACAGGCTTAAACAAAACACCATGCGTTCTCTCATTACTAAGTACAATACAGACTAAAACAAAACACCATGCGTTCTCTCATTAATAAGTACAATACAGGCTAAAACAAAACATCATGCATTCTCTCATTACTAAGTACAATACAGGCTAAAACAAAACACCATGCGTTCTCTCATTAATAAGTACAATACAGGCTTAGACAAAGCACCATGCATACTCTCTTTAATAAGTACAATACAGGCTTAAACAAAACACCATGCGTACTCTCTTTAATAAGTACAATACAGGCTAAAACAAAGCACCATGTGTACTCTCATTAATAAGTACAATACAGGCTTAAACAAAACACCATGTGTACTCATATTAATAAGTACAATACAGGCTAAAACAAAACACCATGCGTACTCTCTTTAATAAGTAGAATACAGGCTAAAACAAAGCACCATGTGTACTCTCATTAGTAAGTACAATACAGGCTTAAACAAAACACCATGCGTTCTCTCATTAATAAGTACAATACAGGCTAAAACAAAGCACCATGTGTTCTCTCATTAATAAGTACAATACAGGCTAAAACAAAACACCATGCGTTCTCTCATTAATAAGTACAATACAGGCTAAACAAAGCACCATGTGTACTTTCATTAATAAGTACAATACAGGCTTAAACAAAACACCATGCGTTCTCTCATTAATAAGTACAATACAGGCTAAAACAAAGCACCATGTGTACTCTCTTTAATAAGTACAATACAGGCTTAAACAAAACACCATGCGTACTCTCTTTAATAAGTACAATACAGGCTAAAGCAAAGCACAATGTGTACTTTCATTAATAAGTACAATACAGGCAAAGAAAAAGCACCATGTGTAATCTCATTTATAAGTACAATACAGGCTAAAGCAAAACACCATGCGTACTCTCATTAATAAGTACAATTCAGACTTAAACAAAGCACCATGGGTTCTCTCATTAATAAGTACAATACAGGCTAAAACAAAACACCATGCGTACTCTCATTAATAAGTACAATACAGGCTAAAAGAAAACACAATGTGTAATCTCATTAATAAGTACAATACAGGCTAAAACAAAACACCATGTGTACTCTCATTAATAAGTACAATACAGGCTTAAACAAAACACCATGTGTACTCTCATTAATAAGTACAATACAGGCTTAAGCAAAACACCAGGCGTTCTCTCATCAATAAGTACAATACAGGCTTAAGCAAAACACCATGCGTACTCTCATTAATAAGTACAATACAGGCTAAAACAAAACACAATGTGTAATCTCATTAGCAAGTACAATACAGGCTTAAGCAAAACACCATGCGTACTCTCATTATTAAAGAACAACACAGCTTTAAGCAAAACACCATGCGTTCTCTCATTAATAAGAACAACACATCCTTAAGCAAATCGCCATGCGTTCTCTCATTAATAAGTACAATACAGGCTTCAGCAAAACACCATGCGTTCTTTCATTACTAAGTACAATACAAGCTAAAGCAAAACATCATGCGTTCTCTCATTAATTAGCACAATACAAGCTTCAGCAAAAGAGCATGCGTACTCTCATTAATAAGTACAATACAGGCTTAAGCAAAACATCATGCGTTCTCTCATTAATTAGCACAATACAAGCTTCAGCAAAAGAGCATGCGTACTCTCATTAATAAGTACAATACAGGCTTAAACAAAACACCATGCGTTCTCTCATTACTAAGTACAATACAGGCTAAAACAAAACACCATGCGTTCTCTCATTAATAAGTACAATCCAGGTTAAAACAAAACATCATGCGTTCTCTCATTACTAAGTACAATACAGGCTAAAACAAAACACCATGCGTTCTCTCATTAATAAGTACAATACAGGCTTAAGCAAAACACCATGCGTACTCTCTTTAATAAGTACAATACAGGCTAAAACAAAGCACCATGTGTACTCTCATTAATAAGTACAATACAGGCTTAAACAAAACACCATGTGTACTCTCATTAATAAGTACAATACAGGCTAAAACAAAACACCATGCGTACTCTCTTTAATAAGTACAATACAGGCTAAAACAAAGCACCATGTGTTCTCTCATTAATAAGTACAATACAGGCTAAAACAAAACACCATGCGTTCTCTCATTAATAAGTACAATACAGGCTAAACAAAGCACCATGTGTACTTTCATTAATAAGTACAATACAGGCTTAAACAAAACACCATGCGTTCTCTTATTAATAAGTACAATACAGGCTAAAACAAAGCACCATGTGTACTCTCTTTAATAAGTACAATACAGGCTTAAACAAAACACCATGCGTACTCTCTTTAATAAGTACAATACAGGCTAAAGCGAAGCACAATGTGTACTCTCATTAATAAGTACAATACAGGCAAAGAAAAAGCACCATGTGTAATCTCATTGATAAGTACAATACAGGCTAAAGCAAAACACCATGCGTACTCTCATTAATAAGTACAATACAGACTTAAACAAAGCACCATGGGTTCTCTCATTAATAAGGACAATACAGGCTAAAACAAAACACCATGCGTACTCTCATTAATAAGTACAATACAGGCTAAAACAAAACCCAATGTGTAATCTCATTAATAAGTACAATACAGGCTAAAACAAAACACCATGTGTACTCTCATTAATAAGTACAATACAGGCTTAAACAAAACACCATGTGTACTCTCATTAATAAGTACAATACAGGCTTAAACAAAACACCAGGCGTTCTCTCATTAATAAGTACAATACAGGCTTAAGCAAAACACCATGCGTACTCTCATTAATAAGTACAATACAGACTTAAACAAAGCACCATGGGTTCTCTCATTAATAAGTACAATACAGGCTAAAACAAAACACCATGTGTACTCTCATTAATAAGTACAATACAGGCTTAAACAAAACACCATGTGTACTCTCATTAATAAGTACAATACAGGCTTAAGCAAAACACCATGCGTACTCTCATTAATAAGTACAATACAGGCTAAAACAAAACACAATGTGTAATCTCATTAGCAAGTACAATACAGGCTTAAGCAAAACACCATGCGTACTCTCATTATTAAAGAACAACACAGCTTTAAGCAAAACACCATGCGTTCTCTCATTAATAAGAACAACACATCCTTAAGCAAATCGCCATGCGTTCTCTCATTAATAAGTACAATACAGGCTTCAGCAAAACACCATGCGTTCTCTCATTACTAAGTACAATACAAGCTAAAGCAAAACATCATGCGTTCTCTCATTAATTAGCACAATACAAGCTTCAGCAAAAGAGCATGCGTACTCTCATTAATAAGTACAATACAGGCTTAAGCAAAACATCATGCGTTCTCTCATTAATTAGCACAATACAAGCTTCAGCAAAAGAGCATGCGTACTCTCATTAATAAGTACAATACAGGCTTAAGCAAAACACCATGCGTTCTCTCATTACTAAGTACAATACAGGCTAAAACAAAACACCATGCGTTCTCTCATTAATAAGTACAATCCAGGTTAAAACAAAACATCATGCGTTCTCTCATTACTAAGTACAATACAGGTTAAAACAAAACACCATGCGTTCTCTCATTAATAAGTACAATACAGGCTTAGACAAAGCACCATGCATACTCTCTTTAATAAGTACAATACAGGCTTAAGCAAAACACCATGCGTACTCTCTTTAATAAGTACAATACAGGCTAAAACAAAGCACCATGTGTACTCTCATTAATAAGTACAATACAGGCTTAAACAAAACACCATGTGTACTCTCATTAATAAGTACAATACAGGCTAAAACAAAACACCATGCGTACTCTCTTTAATAAGTACAATACAGGCTAAAACAAAGCACCATGTGTACTCTCATTAGTAAGTACAATACAGGCTTAAACAAAACACCATGCGTTCTCTCATTAATAAGTACAATACAGGCTAAAACAAAGCACCATGTGTTCTCTCATTAATAAGTACAATACAGGCTAAAACAAAACACCATGCGTTCTCTCATTAATAAGTACAATACAGGCTAAACAAAGCACCATGTGTACTTTCATTAATAAGTAAAATACAGGCTTAAACAAAACACCATGCGTTCTCTCATTAATAAGTACAATACAGGCTAAAACAAAGCACCATGTGTACTCTCTTTAATAAGTACAATACAGGCTTAAACAAAACACCATGCGTACTCTCTTTAATAAGTACAATACAGGCTAAAGCAAAGCACAATGTGTACTCTCATTAATAAGTACAATACAGGCAAAGAAAAACCACCATGTGTAATCTCATTGATAAGTACAATACAGGCTAAAGCAAAACACCACGCGTACTCTCATTAATAAGTACAATACAGGCTAAAACAAAACACCATGCGTACTCTCATTAATAAGTACAATACAGGCTAAAACAAAACACAATGTGTAATCTCATTAATAAGTACAATACAGGCTAAAACAAAACACCATGTGTAATCTCATTAATAAGTACAATACAGGCTTAAACAAAAGACCATGTGTACTCTCATTAATAAATACAATACAGGCTTAAACAAAACACCAGGCGTTCTCTCATTAATAAGTACAATACAGGCTTAAGCAAAACACCATGCGTACTCTCATTAATAAGTACAATACAGGCTAAAACAAAACACAATGTGTAATCTCATTAGCAAGTACAATACAGGCTTAAGCAAAACACTATGCGTACTCTCATTAATAAGAACAACACATCCTTAAGCAAATCGCCATGCGTTCTCTCATTACTAAGTACAATACAAGCTAAAGCAAAACATCATGCGTTCTCTCATTAATAAGTACAATACAAGCTAAAGCAAAACATCATGCGTTCTCTCATTAATTAGCACAATACAAGCTTAAGCAAAACACCATGCATGCTCTCATTACTAAGTACAAAGCACCATGCGTACTCTCATTAATAAGCACAATACAAGCTTAAGAAAAACGCCATGCGTATTCTAAGAAAAAGCAAAATACATGCTGAATAAGAACAAGTACAAAGCACCGTGCGTACTCTTATTAATAAGCACAATACAAACTTAAGCAAAGCACCATGAGTACTCTCATTAAAAAGCCCAAAACACCATGCGTACTCTCATTAATAAGAACAATACAGGCTTCTGTAAAACACCATGCGTTCTCTCATTACTAAGTACAATACAGGCTTAAGCAAAACATCATGCGTTCTCTCATTACTAAGTACAATACAGGCTTAAGCAAAACATCATGCGTTCTCTCATTAATTAGCATAATACAAGCTTAAGCAAAACACCATGCGTACTCTCATTTATAAGTACAATACAGGGTAAAACAAAACACCATGCGTTCACTCATTAATAAGAACAACACATCCTTAAGCAAATCGCCATGCGTTGTCTCATTACTAAGTACAATACAGGCTTAAGCAAAACATCATGCGTTCTCTCTTTAATTAGCATAATACAAGCTTAAGCAAAACACTATGCGTACTCTCATTTATAAGTACAATACAGGGTAAAGCAAAACACCATGCGTTCACTCATTAATAAGAACAACACATCCTTAAGGAAAACGCCATGCGTTCTCTCATTAATAAGTACAATTCAGGCTTCAGCAAAACACCATGCGTTCTCTCATTACTAAGTACAATACAGGCTTAAGCAAAACATCATGCGTTCTATCATTAATTAGCACAATACAAGCTTAAGCAAAACACCATGCATACTCTCATTGCAAAGTACAAAGCAGCATGCGTACTCTCATTAATAAGTACAATACAACCTTAAGCAAAACACCATGCGTTCTCTTAATAATAAGAACAACACATCTTCAAGCAAATCTCCATGCGTTCTCTCATTAATAAGCACAATACAGACTTCATCAAAACACCATGCGTTCTCTCATTACTAAGTACAATACAGGCTTAAGCAAAACATCATGCGTTCTCTCATTAATTAGCACAATACAAGCTTAAGCAAAACACCATGCATACTCTCATTACTAAGTACAAAGCACCATGCGTACTCTCATTAATAAGCACAATACAGGCTTAAGAAAAACGCCATGCGTATTCTAAGAAAAAGCACAATACATGCTGAATAAGAACAAGTACAAAGCACCGTGCGTACTCTTATTAATAAACACAATACAAACTTAAGCAAAGCACCATGAGTACTCTCATTAAAAAGCCCAAAACACCATGCGTACTCTCATTAATAAGAACAATACAGGCTTCTGTAAAACACCATGCGTTCTCTCATTACTAAGTACAATACAGGCTTAAGCAAAACATCATGCGTTCTCTCTTTAATTAGCATAATACAAGCTTAAGCAAAACACTATGCGTACTCTCATTTATAAGTACAATACAGGGTAAAGCAAAACACCATGCGTTCACTCATTAATAAGAACAACACATCCTTAGGCAAATCGCCATGCGTTCTCTCATTAATAAGTACAATTCAGGCTTCAGCAAAACACCATGCGTTCTCTCATTACTAAGTACAATACAGGCTTAAGCAAAACATCATGCGTTCTCTCATTAATTAGCACAATACAAGCTTAAGCAAAACACCATGCATACTCTCATTGCAAAGTACAAAACACCATGCGTACTCTCATTGATAAGTACAAAGCAGCATGCGTACTCTCATTACTAAGTACAATACAACCTTAAGCAAAACATCATGCGTTCTCTCATTAATTAGCACAATACAAGCTTAAGCAAAACACCATGCATACTCTCATTACTAAGTACAAAGCACCATGCGTACTCTCATTAATAAGCACAATACAAGCTTAAGAAAAACGCCATGCGTACTCTCAAGAAAAGCACAATACAAGCTGAATAAGAACAAGTACAAAGCACCGTGCGTACTCTTATAAATAAGCACAATGCAAACTTAAGCAAAGCACCATGCGTACTCTCATTAATAAGAACAAAACCCCATGCGTACTCTCATTAATAAGAAAAATACAGGCTTCAGCAAAACACCATGCGTTCTCTCATTAATAAGTACAATACAGGCTTAAACAAAACACCATGCGTTCTCTCATTAATAAGTACAATACAGGCTTAAACAAAACACCATGAGTTCTCTCATTTCTAAGTACAATACAGGCTTAAACAAAACACCATGCGTTCTCTCATTTCTAAGTACAATACAGGCTTAAACAAAACGCCATGCGTTCTTTCATTAACAAGTACAATACAGGCTTAAGCAAAACACCATGCGTTCTCTCATTTCTAAGTACAATACAGGCTTAAGCAAAACATCATGCGTTCTCTCATTAATTAGCACAATACAAGCTTCAGCAAAAGAGCATGCGTACTCTCATTAATAAGTAAAATACAGGGTAAAACAAAACACCATGCGTTCTCTCATTAATAAGAACAATACAGGCTTCAGCAAAACACCATGCGTTCTCTCATTACTAAGTACAATACAGGCTTAGGCAAAACATTATGCGTTCTCTCATTAATTAGCACAATACAAGTTAAAGCAAAACACCATGCATACTCTCATTACTAAGTACAAAGCACCATGCTTACTCTCATTAATAAGCACAATACAAGCTTAAGAAAAACGCCATGCGTATTCTCAAACAAAAGCACAATACAAGCTGAATAAGAACAAGTACAAAGCACCATGCGTACTCTCATTAATAACAACAATACAGGCTTAAGCAAAACACCATGCGTACTCTCAAGATTAAGCACAATACAGGCTGAATAAGAACAAGTACAAAGCATCGTGCGTACTCTTATAAATAAGCACAATGCAAACTTAAGCAAAGCACCATGCGTACTCTCATTAATAAGAACAAAGCACCATGCGTACTTCCATTAATAAGTACAAAACACCATGCGTACTCTCATTAATAAGAAAAATACAGGCATAAGCAAAACACCATGCGTTCTCTCATTAATAAATACAATACAGGCTTAAATAAAACACCATGAGTTCTCTCATTAATAATTACACTACTACATGTAGCTTAAACAAAACACCATGCGTACTCTCATTAATAAGTACAAAGCGCTATGCATTCTTTCAGTAATAAGTACACAACACTATGCATACTCTCGTTAATGAGTACAAAACACCATGCGTACTCTCATTAGTAAGTACAATGCAGGCTTAGACAAAACATCATGCGTACTCTCATTAATAAGTACAATACGGGCTTAAGCAAAACACCATGTGTTCTCTCATTAATAAGTACAATGCAGGCTTAGACAAAACACCATGAATTCTCTCATTAATAAGTACAATACGGGCTTAAGCAAAACACCATGCGCTCTCTCATTAATGAGTACAAAGCACCATGCTTACTTTCATTAATAAGTACAAAATACCATGCGTACTCTCATTAATGAGTACAAAACACCATGCGTACTCTCATTAATAAGTACAATGCAGGCTTAGACAAAACACCATGCGTACTCTCATTAATAAGTACAATACGGGCTTAAGCAAAACACCATGTGTTCTCTCATTAATAAGTACAATGCAGGCTTAGACAAAACACCATGTGTTCTCTCATTAATAAGTACAATACAGGCTTAAACAAAACACCATCCGATCTCTCATTAATAAGTACAATACAGGCTTAAACAAAACACCATATGTTCTCTCATTAATAAGTACAATGCAGGCTTAGACAAAGCACCATGTGTTCTCTCATTAATAAGTACAATACAGGCTTAAACAAAACACCATGCGATCTCTCATTAATAAGTACAATACAGGCTTAAGCAAAACACCATGTGTTCTCTCATTAATAAGTACAATGCAGGCTTAGACAAAACACCATGTGTTCTCTCATTAATAAGTACAATGCAGGCTTAGACAAAACACCATGTGTTCTCTCATTAATAAGTACAATGCAGGCTTAAACAAAACACCATGTGTACTCTCATTAATAAGTACAATACAGGCTTAAGCAAAACACCATGCGATCTCTCATTAATAAGTACAATACAGGCTTAAACAAAACACCATGTGTTCTCTCATTAATAAGTACAATACAGGCTTAAACAAAACATCATGCGATCTCTCATTAATAAGTACAATACAGGCTTAAGCAAAACACCATGTGTTCTCTCATTAATAAGTACAATGCAGGCTTAGACAAAACACCATGTGTTCTCTCATTAATAAGTACAATGCAGGCTTAGACAAAACACCATGTGTTCTCTCATTAATAATTACAATACAGACTTAAGCAAAACACCATGTGTTCTCTCATTAATAAGTACAATGCAGGCTTAGACAAAACACCATGTGTTCTCTCATTAATAAGTACAATGCAGGCTTAGACAAAACACCATGTGTTCTCTCATTAATAAGTACAATGCAGGCTTAAACAAAACACCATGCGATCTCTCATTAATAAGTACAATACAGGCTTAAACAAAACGCCATGTGTTCTCTCTTTAATAAGTACAATGCAGGCTTAGACAAAACACCATGTATTCTCTCATTAATAAGTACAATGCAGGCTTAGACAAAACACCATGTGTTCTCTCATTAATAAGTACAATGCAGGCTTAGACAAAACACCATGCGATCTCTCATTGATAAGTACAAAACACCATGCGTACTCTCATTAGTAAGTACAATGCAGGCTTAGACAAAACACCATGCGTACTCTCATTAATAAGTACAATACGGGCTTAAGCAAAACACCATGTGTTCTCTCATTAATAAGTACAATGCAGGCTTAGACAAAACACCATGAATTCTCTCATTAATAAGTACAATACGGGCTTAAGCAAAACACCATGCGCTCTCTCATTAATAAGTACAATGCAGGCTTAGACAAAATACCATGTGTTCTCTCATTAATAAGTACAATGCAGGCTTAGACAAAACACCATGTGTGCTCTCATTAATAAGTACAATACAGGCTTAAACAAAACACCATGCGATCTCTCATTAATAAGTACAATACAGGCTTAAACAAAACACCATGTGTTCTCTCATTAATAAGCACAATGCAGGCTTAGACAAAACACCATGTGTTCTCTCATTAATAAGTACAATACAGGCTTAAACAAAACACCATGCGATCTCTCATTAATAAGTACAAAATACCATGCGTACTCTCATTAATGAGTACAAAACACCATGCGTACTCTCATTAATAAGTACAATGCAGGCTTAGACAAAACACCATGCGTACTCTCATTAATAAGTACAATACGGGCTGAAGCAAAGCACCATGTGTTCTCTCATTAATAAGTACAATGCAGGCTTAGACAAAATACCATGTGTTCTCTCATTAATAAGTACAATGCAGGCTTAGACAAAACACCATGTGTGCTCTCATTAATAAGTACAATACAGGCTTAAACAAAACACCATGCGATCTCTCATTAATAAGTACAATACAGGCTTAAACAAAACACCATGTGTTCTCTCATTAATAAGCACAATGCAGGCTTAGACAAAACACCATGTGTTCTCTCATTAATAAGTACAATACAGGCTTAAACAAAACACCATGCGATCTCTCATTAATAAGTACAATACAGGCTTAAACAAAACACCATGTGTTCTCTCATTAATAAGCACAATGCAGGCTTAGACAAAACACCATGTGTTCTCTCATTAATAAGTACAATACAGGCTTAAACAAAACACCATGCGATCTCTCATTAATAAGTACAATACAGGCTTAAGCAAAACACCATGTGTTCTCTCATTAATAAGTACAATGCAGACTTAGACAAAACACCATGTGTTCTCTCATTAATAAGTACAATGCAGGCTTAGACAAAACACCATGTGTTCTCTCATTAATAAGTACAATGCAGGCTTAGACAAAACACCATGTGTTCTCTCATTAATAAGTACAATACAGGCTTAAACAAAACACCATGCGATCTCTCATTAATAAGTACAATACAGGCTTAAGCAAAACACCATGTGTTCTCTCATTAATAAGTACAATACAGGCTTAGACAAAACACCATGTGTTCTCTCATTAATAAGTACAATGCAGGCTTAGACAAAACACCATGTGTTCTCTCATTAATAAGTACAATGCAGGCTTAAACAAAACACCATGTGTACTCTCATTAATAAGTACAATACAGGCTTAAGCAAAACACCATGCGATCTCTCATTAATAAGTACAATACAGGCTTAAACAAAACACCATGTGTTCTCTCATTAATAAGTACAATACAGGCTTAAGCAAAACATCATGCGATCTCTCATTAATAAGTACAATACAGGCTTAGGCAAAACACCATGTGTTCTCTCATTAATAAGTACAATGCAGGCTTAGACAAAACACCATGTGTTCTCTCATTAATAAGTACAATGCAGGCTTAGACAAAACACCATGTGTTCTCTCATTAATAAGTACAATGCAGGCTTAGACAAAACACCATGTGTTCTCTCATTAATAATTACAATACAGGCTTAAACAAAACACCATGTGTACTCTCATTAATAAGTACAATACAGGCTTAAACAAAACACCATGTGTACTGTCATTAATAAGTACAATACAGGCTTAAACAAAACACCATGCGTACTCTCATTAATAAGTACAATACAGGCTTAAACAAAACACAATGTGTACTCTCATTAATAAGTACAATACAGGCTTAAACAAAACACCATGCGTACTCTCATTAATAAGTACAATACAGGCTTAAACAAAACACCATGTGTACTCTCATTAATAAGTACAATAAAGGCTTAAACAAAACACCATGTGTACTGTCATTAATAAGTACAATACAGGCTTAAACAAAACACCATGCGTACTCTCATTAATAAGTACAATACAGGCTTAAGCAAAACACCATGCGATCTCTCATTAATAAGTACAATACAGGCTTAAACAAAACACCATGTGTTCTCTCATTAATAAGTACAATACAGGCTTAAACAAAACACCATGCGTACTCTCATTAATAAGTACAATACAGGCTTAAACAAAACACCATGTGTTCTCTCATTAATAAGAACAATACAAGGTTAAAGGGATATTGTCTACCAGCTGCGTAATTTTTTCATACCCAAAATTATTGTCGATTTCCGTACTGACCTTCATAAAATGAAGATTAAACACCGAATTATTGACGAATACGCACCGAAACGTTGTTTTTTCGACTAAAAAAGCTGACCATCGTTACCGGAAGCTAATTAATTATGCACTGACCTGGGCGAGGCCAACTCTATTTATTTATCTATTTTTATGCCAGTAGCCCGGATACTGCAGCATGGATATTGAGGTAAGTTTCTATAAAAGTTGAGGAAAAAAAGCTATATGCGAACCGATTGTATCTAAGAGATGTAGAATAAATAATTTTTGTATCAGGAATAGATTTTCTTTGATGAAAACTACATGCCTTAACCTATTCAGACGATATTTCCACGATAACCATTGAAAACATGCCAGGAGGTACCCCATGGGGACAAATTGTTTCGTAGCAACTACGTATTTTCGATCGGAAATTTTTGCCGACCTTAAAAATAACTAAATTAGTTTTTTTACTCAAATAAATTATGAAGTTGTTCCCCGAGATTTTGATACACATGTTAAATTAATTTATTTTAGCCAGTTTTACCGACAATATGAAAACAGAGACATACATGTAGAACACAGTGTGTGGTGAAAACGAATGACGTAGCCAGTGTTGTTTTACTTGTTAATTAACTGGAATGTTTCAGAGAAATTTGGGCCGGATTAAAAACAAAAGAGACCTTCTTCTAGTTCCACAAGACAGTTGCTGCAAAATAATATGGGACTGACCATTTAACTTTTTTCGCCGTAGATTTTTTTTTTTCAGACGCCACAAAAATCATATTTTCTTATTTTCCGGCGAAGTGCCGTTCTAATTAAAACAAGGTGAACTGTGAGCTAATGCTCACTTATGATACCCCTGCCACTTCCCATGATATGGTGTACCTATATGAAACTTGTAACCAAATATCAAATTTCTGCCATCAATAGTTGCTGAGAAAAATGCGACGAAAAATATCTTGGAAGGACGGACGGACAGACAGACAGAGGTAAAACAGTATACCCCCGTCCCCCTTCGGGGAGCGAGTGTATAATTAGATCTACGTACACGAGCGACCAAAAAAAAAACATAGAAAATAGGGAGCAAGTGCGCAGATCTAATGTTAATTAGATTGGCGAAGTGCTGGAATAATTTTTTGTCTTCAACATTTTGTATATGATTATGCTGTGAAAATGTCATGTCGGAATATTTTTTTTTTCTCTCCTGTCCAGCCAAATTGTTTTCTTCAAGATTCAGAATCAATATAATGTTTTAGGAAAAAACCATGTAAAATTAATATTGAATAGCTGGAGGGGTAAATTTATAAAAAAAAATTGCAAGACCAAAATGGTTCTCCCATAAACCAACAAAAAAATGAAATAAAACTTTAGTCATAAGAAAGTCCCACGAGAAAATCTTTCCTTCCAAAATAAGACTTTTTTTTATTTCTCTAAACTGAATTTGTGCAAACTATTTCACTTATAATGATTTTTTTTTTTTTTTTTAAAATAGAGCTCCTTTTTTTCAACATGAATGTATAACCATCTGTCTTTACTCTGTTTTTTATTAAATCTCTTGTCTTTAATACAGGACTTTGATCGAATTGTCCTTGATGAGGCAGTGTTGGGGGATGCTAGAATGTTTCGAGAGGAACTTGTAATAATGCTGTAATGTAGTACAAGAATGTTGTGAAAAATCCGTCTTGTTCTTTTTTTCGCTAATTTCTTTTATATAGTAATATACCAACCGCCCCCGCGTGTGCAGCTTACACTTCACAGCTCGTACCTCTATGCTCTAGCTTGCAATGTGTATTAATAAAAACGTAGATATAAAATTTAGTGCGCACGACGCGTTTCTGGAATAACCTTCATCGGGTACGCTCAAATTCTAGAAATTTGACAGCCAAATAATTTAAAGTTTTATGAGCAATAAATGCACCTAAACAGGATATCTGAAATCGGCTAAGGTCACCTATGACTGAGGTAGGAGAACCTTAGTTTTATTAATAATTACATTATTTAAGAACTGTAAATGTCAGTAGTAAATATATCTAATAGACTTTGTTGTCACGTCACCTTCTCCCGAGTACTAAACCATTAGGTCAATGATTTATAAAGAATCATCCCATCTTATCATTCAAACATGTTGTATAGGAAGGTCTCGACATCTTGTTTAAAGGTATTGGCATCAGCACAAGACCACTCCCCCACGCCAGCTATATAAGAATATAACAATCATCGCACGAAATGACCAAAATCCCTATATATATAATAATACTAAGACGGGTAACAGCAGAATTTTAACTAGCTCACTTCAACGTGTTACATCTCTATCAATACCGGAGAAAAATGTGCCACGATGAGCACAATTAATTGTAAACTATAATAGTTTAAGAAATAAAGTTGTCTTTCTACAGAGACGATAATAAACGATGGATTTTCATACAGTACTGCGCTGACTACTATTATACCTATTTGTCCCAGTATTGTTAAAAATGGTGTTATAATGATAACCGGAACCTTTAAACCGTAATGGAAGTGGGGCGTTTGGCGCCGTAAAATCTGATTCAACCCACCATTTCTTTGGAAATGCCTGTACCATGTCAGATCCATTGCGGTCATCCCAGTTTTCCGGTTGTTGGCTGATTTTGTCGGTTTGTTGTCTTATGAGTTTTGCCTTTCCCTTTGGAAGATTGCTCGGTGTTCAGTAATTTTGTTATTACCCTTACTTCCTTCACTTGACTCTAGAATATATTTTCCAGCATTTAACACGAATCCACTAACAACCGTGGATGAACTAAAGTGATCCAAAAGTGTAAGCAGTTCCTGCTCTACTAGTTGTATCCGTCGTGTTACTCTTCCTACAAATCCTGCGATGAATAATGAATGACGACAGGACCGGATTGTGAATACGACAAACGGAATGTTTCCGTGATCATTTGTGACGCAGATCTTCCCTAGCGGTTAATGAAATCATGGTGATTATCAAATCTGACTTGATTCTGGAAAAACCGTCACCAGGTACGCTCATAATCGGCTAATGTCATCTATGCCCAATTGAGGAGAACCTTAGTTTTTGATAATAATTACATTATTTAGGAACTGCAAATGTCAATAATGAATTTATCTAAATGTCGGTTCAATAGATAAGATTAGTCGTTAGTCGTATTCTACATTTTAGTAGTATACGACACTACCTTTCACACAAAGCAATGAATCCTATGCTATGGTCGTTCAATAGATAAGATTAGTCGTTAGTCGTATTCTACATTTTAGTAGCATACGACACTACAGTTCACACAAAACAATGAATCCTATACTATGATGGTTCAATAGATAAGATTAGTCGTTAGTCGTATTCTACATTTTAGTAGTATACGACACTACCGTTCACACAAAGCAATGAATCCTATACTATGATGGTTTTTTTTATTTATATATATATATATATATATAAATCACTTTTCCTCCAAAACAAAATGGTTCTCATTGATAAAGATGGCATGCGCTACAGCCTTATACATTATAATTATTCTTGGTGCTATACGGAGACAGATCAATAGGAAGCATGCACATAGATCGCGTTGGGTCCGTCCTTGGAGAAGAAGACGCTCATAATTTGGGTCATTCCATTTAACTTGGACAGAATTATCAACAGAAGTTCCTCAAAGTTTCTAGAATTGACAAGAAAGCGTTTGAAAATACTGTTAGGACTATTTACTTTGTTATCATGGTAAAGTTTGTGTTTATCTTTGATGTGAATGAAAAACATTTATATACGACACATTTTGAAATAGAGCAAATATTAAGAGGTACAGAGGATAAGATTTGTCCTATACTATTATATATATACGATTTACCGTGTGAACCGGGTTAATAAACCATGTAAGAAGTGATGACTTCAACTCAACCACTAGGAACCCCTAGTTCAGTTTCTTCCTTGTTAACAGCAAACGTCTATCAACTGAGAGAAATACATTCCATAAGATGCTACTGGAATGTTGTTATATATAAATAGAAAGTTAACGCAATGGAAAAATTGAAATTATCTCTTTTGCCTTAAAGTTGCTTTCTTAACCGACCCTTACTGTTAATTTCTAGGTGTAGGTCAATGTATGTGGTATCCTTTATTTCAAGCTCAATGGAATAGATGCGATCAACTAAATCACCAAACTTGTATTAATTACTTAAGGACGTCATCTGTAGAGTGGAAAGTAAAATTAAAGGATTCGTCTATTTTCTTCTAGTTTTTTCTTGAGAAGCCCATCGGGTGCCTCATATATGGCAAATGTTACATTCCTTGCACTTAAGCGATATCATAGATCATCAGCTCATACTAAGAAATACATGTAATTATAGATCAATGTAGGTAAAAAAGTGGCACTGGAATAGGTCTCACTGCCCCTAACAAGCAGGTGCTCGTTCAGAATTTAATGAAAGCTGTCTTTAACATGCACAAAATGGTTAGAGAATAACAAGGAGTCACGTGGTAAAATTGTTAGAAAATACAGGAAGACACGTTTTTGGGCTAGGGTTATGGTGTTTAACTCTACATTCAACAATATTTCAGTTATATCCTGGCGGTCAGTTTTATTGGTGAATGAAACCGAGTACCCTGAGAACACCACCGACCTGCTGCAAATCACTCACAAACTGTATTGAGTACACCTCGCCATCAGCGGTATTCAAACTCACTTTAGTGGTGATAGGCACTGTTTGCACTTTTAGTTCTAAATCGAACTACCATACGATTATGACCGCGATGACCCCAATATTCCTTGTAAATTGATTGGAAAATACCACTAAAATAAAAAGAAATGTATGTATTATATTTTTATTTTATTTATTTATTTGCAGTTACACCCATATGGATCAATCTCAGCGAAAAGTTTGTTTGTGCTTTCCCAAAGTTGAATATAACTGCTGGGAAAATACAGCAAGAGCGTCTTTAGGAGAAAATGAACTATCAGTACTGCTCCTCGCTTTTGATCCACGTGTTTCAGGGTCTCGTGAAATTTCCTTGTCGCTTATGACTAACAATATAGTTGTCGAACTCGTTTGGTGTGAACAATTCTCGATTGAGATGCATACCAAACAGTTTTATTTCAATGAATAGTGAATAAATAAAACATTAGTTTTTAAGTCCAAAACAGCATAAATACTGCAAATATAATCTGATACAGTTCTACAAAGAGAAAAAATATATATTACAGAGGTGACACAATGTGAAATACATTTAAATACATATAATATTGTTAATATAGTTGTCGAACGGGTCACAGTTTGGTGTGAACAATTCTCGATAACTCTGAAGTGCGCGAAAACCGGTATTAAAAGATCTAAAACCGAATTACTGAAATATTGCGCCAATTAAAAAACAACCTTTAATTCATTACGCATAACAAAAAGAAATTGATGTATTATAGTGACTTCTGAAAATTGTCCCTATGTCATCATGAAAAATTTATAAATGATGTCTACAGTTATATGTTGTTTTTAGGTTTCTGTGAAGGAAAGAATTGAAATTAATTTGTTTGGCAAATAAATTATAGCCGGTTTTGTCTTTCTCGTTCTACAACTAGGCTCATCAACAATGCTAAAATGAAAAGACATTGTTCTCGGCGTATTTCTATGTATTTGGCGTTCCATAGTAAACTGTAGGCTGTACGATGTTTCCTCCTTTCTATAGGAGTCGCATCTGTATAGATCTATTCATAGCCAAATATCTTTTCACCGGAAGTTTTAAAAATAGATCAATTGATAGTTAGAAACGCAAAAGAAATATATTTCAATGAAAAATTCCCAATTCTTTAATTATTTACTCTATGCAAAATCGAAATAAACTTGAAATACAATTCTAATAATTCTACGATGCTTTCTTTCTTTCTTTCTTTCTTTCTTTCTCTGGTGGTTTTGGATTTATTTTGGTAGGGTCTAGAAAAGGTTTTTGTTGTTCGTGTTTACTTTGGATCATTGAATGCATCCTCTCATCCTTCTCTGTTGTATCAGAATGTTTTACTATCGGGCTTGTCTCTATAATGACCGTGCTGACAGAGTATATGTCAGAAAACTCTTTTCTGGCTTGAGTTGGTACATTTTTGGGCATCTTTGAATTTGTAATTTTTGATTCTAGATTGGTGCATTGAGGTACTGTCTCTTGTTGAGCTTTATGGTTTAATTGAGTCCTGTTAGTTCTTCTGTCCAGCTGGGTATTTGTTGGTATATATGATCTTTGTGATGGATTGGTATTTTGATTTGGTATTTGCTGATATTGATTTCCCATTGGCATCTGTTGGTGATTTTGTTGTGGAACCTGATACGTAGGTGGCGGTATATAATGCCCAATTGGTGGTCCATGATACATATGATGGTTTGCCTGTACATGCTGCTGTTGTATATACGGTTGTATGACATATTGGCTATTAGCCAGATATGGAGAGTACTGAGGTGTAGCGTACGGTCTTTCCTGGGTATAATGGCAGTGCATCATCATCTGCATTTGTTGTGTCTGCATTATTTGCATGTTTTGTATAATTTGCATTTCTAGGGACCTGATACGATGTTCATTCAGTTTTTGGTCAATCAGTTGGCTACAAGATATGTGAATGGAATCAGCTGTTTGATAAGTATCAAATCCAGATATGCGTCTTGTTGGTTCATATGTGTGTGGCACATTATTGATTTCCCTTTGCTTCAGATTCTGAGATTGATGGAGAAGTTCTACTGTTGAGGTGAGACGTTCTACTTGTAGTTCTAATTGTGTAATATAAGCCTTATCAATGTTTATTTCATCTTTCGATTTTGATTTTGTTGTCCTGTTTGCTTTTAACGTGTTGGTAATGTCCTCCATCTTATCCATGCTGGCCCTGTTTTCATGATTATTTGTAGTTGGTGTTTCGGTAATTGGTTCGGGCGTTTCTTGAGCTGAACTATGTAAACTGGTGGCAGTAGCTATTGGTATGGCTTTTTCGCCATTCAGATTTTCATCAGTTGACATATTCTTAGTTTTATCCGTTAGTTCTGGTGTTGAAATATGCATACTGGTGGTAGCAACTGGTAGTCTGGTTTTTACATAGGTAAGACTGTCATCTAGTGAATTTTCATTATTTTGAGTTGTTGCAAGTGCAATTTCATGGGATTCATCTTGAGATTGTTTATGTTCTTTATTATATATCATATTGTCTCTACAGATAATACATATGTAATCCTTTTTCTTTTAAAGTGAAAGGTTTTTATTTGAGATTTTTGCACATTCAAAATGTATCCATAGTCTACATTCACTGCACTCTATAGTGTCATCCCCCGATGACTGATTGCAGATGGGACATACAAACTGTACATTGATGTTACTAGACTGCTCTAAGTTGGTAGTTTTTAATTGCTCAGATTCTTTCTTTTCCATATTATCAGAGGTGTTATTTTCGATGTCATGTTCAGTTATGGTGGCATTGTTAACCTCAACTGTCTCACTCGGATTGTTCGGTACTTTCTCTTCTGAATTTTGTATTGCGAGACTTTGGCCTTGTCTAATACTATTCTGTTCAATGGCTGAACATATGTTGTTATCTATGATGCTTATGTTGTCGTATTCCTTCTTTATTTCATCACACAGTTTTTGATATAGCAGTTCTGCAAATATGTCAATGCGATTTCCATTAACCAGTATCTGTGAGGAGGTATGATATAAATGTATTGTACACTCTGTTGTTTGCCAATGGTTCCATCTATTTTCTTATTGAAAACCTTATATATTTTATCTACTTGTGATCCATTATTATCTAGCCTATCTATTTGCTCAGTAGTAAGAATGTCTTTATGAACAGAGAGAATATGGGGGGTGGCTTGTTTTGCAAGTTCATATACTGCAGTGCTTAATGTTATAACCAGATTTTTTCCAAGTTTTAATTCTGCAGTGAGATGCTGCATATTACGGTTGTCTCCCTTTTTCCTGATTGCTTTAGTCTTATTTAAATTATAAGGCTTTAGTGTAGTATTCTCAGAGTGGATATTACTTGAGGAGGTGTTTCTTCTCGTCAACATGGTTGATGTTCTTGTCACACTAGCTTAGCGTAGAAAATCCCACGCTGATGTGGCGATACTGAAATTTTGATTTTAATAACTGTGGAGTTGTAAATTTGTGATGATGGCTGATTTACGGACTGTCAACCTAGTTTAGCGTAGAAAATCCTACGCTGACTAAGGCTGCACAGTTCGACGAGGTGAAGACAGGCTGGTCTTGCTTTAATAAACGTGGTGTTACTAAAAAGTTGTTTTTTAATAGCTCTGGAGTAGTGAATTTTCGTTGATAGCTGATTTTTGTACTGTCAACCTAATTTAGCGTAGAAACTCCCACGCTGACTAGGCTGCACGGTTTGGTGAGGTGGTGACAGACTGACCCTGCTTTAATAAACGTGGCGATATTGAAATCTTGATTTTATCAGCTGTGGTAGTTTTAGATTTTTGATGATGGCTGATTTACGTACTGTCAACCTAGTTTAGCGTAGAAAATCCCACGCTGACTAAGGCTGCACAGTTCGGTGTGGTGGTGACAGACTAACCCTGTTTTAGTAATCTTGGTGATATTTCGGTTTTATGACAGGATAATAGAAATTGAAGTTATATGTGTTGATTTTCTGTGTAGCAAAATGAACTGTCGACCAGTTTAGCGTAGAAAATCCCACACTGACTGGGCCGCACAGATGGCTACAAGATGAATATGAAGTTTTGTCGTGGTTTTTACCGGCAGTCAGTTTTCATTTGCTTTAGAATCTTTCGTAACCAGAATTGTGATAAAATTCTTTCTGGATGAATACTGTCAAACTATAGAAAAAAGTTGTATGTAGCTCAGCCAGCTGAGTGTCGGTGATGATAACATAGGCGGTAATTTGATCGCCTGCACAGATCAGCAGAAAACAGCGGTGATTTTGTGTTATTTGATGTATTTGTTCGTTGGTTGTAACCATTCAGCTCATAAATTTGGCTCTGAAGTTCTTTGTCCTGCATTTTGAACTCTTTGGGATCGGGGTGGTCTCTTGATTCGTTGAAATGTTGAATAGAGTATACTGAAGTTTCCAGGAAGGTATATTTACAGTTTGGACGGCTGTTTATGATATCTGCTAAGAGTTGGTAGTATTCAGTAATATATGACACTGTACTATTGTCAGATTCCGATGTAATATGGACGTAGTTACCGTTTTTTGTTGTCAGATCACATGTGCCAACCCATATATAAATCCAGAGAGGGCCGGGGACGTTGTATTTTCCTGTCTATGTTATCTCTGAACCAGTCAAAGGTCTGTCTGGTGGTGCAAAAACATTTGTACCAGAATTGTACTCTATTTTCAACAACCGAGTTTACAAGGAATTCCTTTAGGTATCTTCCTTTGCTGTCGGAGAGTAGTATATGAGTATAGTGGAATGGACCAAATGGCGGTGGACTAGCCGGCCTGCTCAGAAATTTCAAAAGCTTCTGTTCCGTCACATGTAACGAACCGAACGAAATGCATATATGGAACGAAAGAGAGCGTACAAATATTGATAATAGTCAAATGTTTCTATTTTACACACTATACTCTATCTATGGGACAGCTATGAGAGTATATGTACATGGAGGCCGGAAAATGTTCCAGCGCAGGAAAATGGCCAGAGTGTCACTCACTGTCTGGTAATTTTCTGGAATATTTGTGTTTTCCGGAGGAACTTTTGTGTGTAAATGGACATAGGTCACTCAATAAACACAATAATAATGTTTTGAGATATAAATCTCCGTGCGAAAGTGTGAATAAATTGTAAAAATCAAGATTCTTGGTGCTGTGAAAAAATGGTGCGTCTTCTCTGTACAAAGTCACGTTCATTGTCTCTCGACGGAAGAGCGGCGTAGGTAAAATGAACGGAACAGCCATAACAAATCTGCTACAAAATTCATTCAAAATAAAAGGATAATAACGTGTACGGATCATCGTATTATTGAAATTTCATTGAAGGATTTGCATTTGACCAGTTGATCGTTATTTCCTGTATTTTCGTGTTGTTTTAGTGTGGCTGTAATAGAAAAAATGGCGTAGCTACACTGTCTTGAATGGAATATCTGTGTTAGCAGACGAATATCTTCTAACTCGCCGAAGTATTTCTTCGCTCTCAACTTTTTTGATTTTGAAAGTGGTTTTTTTTGTCAACCTAAATCTCATATTTTGATCATGAGTAGACTGGTGACCAAAGAGCATTCATATGCTGATATTTTAAAGGGTTACATGGCACAAACTCACAATAAAAATAAAAAGAACCCTACCCATGAAAACCATGTGCCTGCAAAAGTCCTACCCAACAATTTAGACACTGAGACTAAACCCTCCGACTGTACCCCTAAGGAAATGTATGTTGAACTTATTAAGATGAGCTCTCCTTCTCAAAATATAACCCCATACCCATCAAATTTTCAAGGTACACCTGCCATGCCTATGCCTATGGGCTATGAACAATTTCAACCACCATCAAGTAATTTAAATGCCAATGAAAGAACCGCCTAGCGCATAAATGCGCGACGTATCCCCCCGCACTTGCATAATATTTAGTTTTATATATTCATAGAAAGCAGCCTTGCAGTCTTAATGTTTGACATACTGTATTGAAGGATGGAGTATATTGCAGTATGATCTGAATAACATACAGGAAACAGTCCACTTTGAACCTGTGATGTAAATATAGATTTTCCCCCAAAACCCTTGCTTCAAATATTTCCATGTAAGAACCCATCCAAGATAATCATAATTACAAGCCTCATGCACAAAAATATTCAAATCTATGTATCCATGTTTACTGAAGTTATCACGTAAACAAGACACAATTCTCAAAATTGGTGATTTTTCAACCAAAAACAAAAATTTCCTCCCAAGACCCATGTTTCAAATATTTCCATGTAAGAACCCATCCAAGATAATGATAATTACAAGCCACATGTACAACATTATTCAAATCTATACATGTTTACTGAAATTATCTCGTAAACAAGACACAATTCTCAAAATTGGTGATTTTTCAACCAAAAACTAAGATTTTCCCCCAAAACCCTTGCTTCAAATATTTCCATGTTAGAACACATCCAAGATAATGATAACTACAAGCCACATGCAAACAATTATTCAAATCTATCCATGTTTACTAAAGTTATCGTGTAAACAAGAAACAATTCTCAAAATTGGTGATTTTTCAACCAAAAACTAAGATTTTCTCCCAAAACCCATGTTTCAAATATTTCCATGTAAGAACTCATCCAAGATACTGATAATTACAAGCCACATGTAAAACATTATTCAAATCTATCAATGTTTACTGAAAGTATCGCGTAAACAAGACACAATTCTCAAAATCGGTGACTTTTCAACCAAAAACTAAGATTTTTCCCCAAAATCCTTGCTTCAAATATTTCCATGTTAAAACACATCCAAGATAATGATAACTACAAGCCACATGCAAACAATTATTCAAATCTATCCATGTTTACTAAAGTTATCGCGTAAACAAGAAACCATTCTCAAAATTGGTAATTTTTCAACCAAAAACTAAGATTTTCTCCCAAAACCCATGTTTCAAATATTTCCATGTAAGAACTCATCCAAGATAATGATAATTACAAGCCGCATGTAAAACATTATTCAAATCTATCCATGTTTACTGAAATTATCGCGTAAACAAGACACAATTCTCAAAATCGGTGATTTTTCAACCAAAAACTAAGATTTTCCCCCAAATCCCTTGCTTCAAATATTTCCATGTTAGAACACATCCAAGAAAATGATAATTACAAGCCACATGCAAAAAATATTCAAATCTATCCATGTTTACTCAAGTTATCGCGTAAACAAGAAAGTGTTACGGACGAACAGACGGACAGACTAACGGATGGACAGACGGCCGCTATTACTATATCCCCTTAACGCTATTGCAGGGGGAACATAAGTTAATAACTCTAAGAAAATAAAGATAGAGAATGACCATTAACACACAACCTAGAGGGTTCACCTATGCTTATGGGCTATGAACAATTAAACCCCCACACAATAATTTAAATGTTTTCATGCTCATAGTTTAGCCATCACTGGCAATTTATCACAAAGCTTGGTTTATAGGTCATTGGTCTGCTCAGAAATTTACAACAACTTTGATTTTTATGAAGACCAGTTAAAACTTAGTCACCATTCCAATATTTCAAGGCATGAATATCTGAATAAAATGGTTCATGGTAACCAATAGGCTACAAGCACTGATATTTCATTTGCTACTAGAATTTGCAAAGCAATATATATATTTGGTTACACTGAAGAGATGGACATAACAATATCTGTTTCACTAGGGAAGAATATATAAATTCTTCTCTCAGTCGAAATGTGGATTGGTTTCTACACCTGAATCATTTCAAATTGCTTATAAAGAATTCTACTGCACAAAATGGTTTCCAGTTTCATTCAATTAAGATTCTTTTTCAAAGCTGAATAATATATATATATATAAAAAAAAATATCAAAAGGAAAAAAACAGGAAAAGAGAAAATAACCACAGGAAAAGTCATCCACATCTGGGAAAAAAAATTAAACTGACAAAATCTAACACAAATGTAGAACAGAAAAATGCAACACAAAAAAAATATTGCTTAGTTTCGAATATATTAGGAAGGAGAAGAGACATCTGAATTTGAATCTTATTTTTATTATAGTAAAGTATGTTTCGATCTATATAAGATCTTTTAAAAGATCTATTATATATATTTTATTAAATTTTTTGCAAACAAACATACATTCAGTCTTCAGTTACACAAGTCAAAGAGAGATAACTCCAGCCAAATAATAAATTTTAGAAAAACTTTAAAAAGTACTTGAAGAAAAAAATAATACATTCCCTTCTAATGCCTCCCTCTAAACATTATAGGGCTTCGTCCTTCAAACAGGTTGTGCCTGTCTCATATTAGAATAAAGGACAAGTCACGTGGTATGAACACAGTGGGAACGAAAAACATATTATTTTATCATCATAAAAAAAGAAACGCATAAGATCATTAACAAAGACAAAGACAAAATATTTAAACAGTTCCCTAATAACTGTTAGAATAAAATAACGTGCTTTTGAAGACCCTGACCTCTTTTAATTTTACTTCGTGATTTATATTTAACTCGGGGAAAACCGGATACCTATTAACTCGAATAATTCAGCGCCCTCTATCCGCTATCGTTACTCGTTAATGTAGCAAAGGGGAAGACCTTTTTCACAACGAGTCGATTGCGATCCGGAAACAGACCGTTTACGATGCCCGACTTAGAGTGCATGCGCATGCGCATTATAGATTCCTAAAATAAACTTTGGAAATACCCATTTATAAATACGTACGTTTGTGGGTAATAACAATAACATCGTTTCTGGTAATAATGATTGGAAATAAAATCTTGTAAATAGGACAAATATAAACAAAACTGCGTTGCTTTGTATGTTTGTTTGTAATATGCAAATGTTTGTATGCCTTCTCAATCTCCCATACAGAGTTGTCGGTCCTAGCAGGCTCTCTATCTCTGTAAACGTCTCAAAAGTAGTCCCAAAACACGTGATCATGTAACGAACGATCATGTGACAATTTTTGATCAAAATGGCAGAAGAACGAGGAATATAACGCCTCATCAGTCCCTCAACACGATGTTGTTTTCATAATCTTTAACAATTGTATCTAATGTTGACATTTTATCGGATGAATAAGTAAACCAAATTACTCAGAATAGGAAAACGTTCAACAAAAATATAGTCCCTATAAATATAGTTTTTTTTAAATGGTATTTCGCCTCAAATAAAATCATATTTCACGTCAAAACTAAAAATATATGCAAAAAAGACGAATAGCGCCTTAGAAGCAAAATCTAGAGTATATTAATATTTTACAAGAATGTTGTAAAATCGAGAGGCTTACAGAGATAGAGAGCCTGCAAGGATCCACAACTCTGTATGGAAGATTGATGCCTTCTGTCATTATAGGTTTTGTCTGTTGTTATATCGTCACGGTATGTGCTTTCGTATGTCATATCTTTTCGTATCATCCATTTTATTTTGATTTCCACAGTGCACCCGTTATTTTTGACGTGTCTTCCGGTTTCTATTTCTGGAACGTAAACAGGACTTCAACGTGACATCTGTCAAAAATGTTCAAGGCTGCTTTTAAAGACGTAAGTACCAAAAATAGTGAACCTACCTACTGAACCATACTTTTTGTAATGCTAAAAATTTACTTCATTTGTAAAATAGCTGGGAAAAAATCCAGAAGGGCTATATAAAATTGAACTATGTCGTCTGCCTCTCAGACACCGGCTCTTCCTGTCATGTGACTGTCATGGGGTCACTGATCGTACTTGTAAACAAAAGAGCTGACTGAAATGTGCCTGTTTCTTAAATAAAATACATGTCATCTTGCAGTGCATGTGGTTCCAGCACTAAAAAAAACATAAAAAGTAAACACAATTTTGAAGGGGGTCATTTTCAAACATTCTGTTATTTTATTTAGATGTAGTATGATTTGTAGATGGCCAGAACCATGCAATTTTAAAACCAGCCATTTCCGGATTTTATATTCGTTTCCATCCCGTATATCGGCCCTGTTTTTACTTCATGCGAAAACATATGACGCCATTTTACTGACAGCAAAAGTTGCCAGATAATCGCGAGTATATTAAAATACAAGAATGGCTTTTAAAACAATCTTATGTACAAAGAAATATTTAACTTGCCATTCTTTGAAAATTCCAGTCGTCATATGAATGAAGGGTTAACACTGTTAATCGCTATTTCGGAAAATCGATAATAGTATGAAAACCCATAACACGATGCTATATGTCGGTAAAAAGCTCTACAGAGCAAAAACTCCGACTTTAAAGGAAAAGGCCAGTCAGTTGAAGAATTGTTATAATTCAATACATTGTAACTTTTTATTTGTAAATAACTAATTATTAAACAAAAAAACACCTTTATTAACATTAATATGCCCAATTAAAAATATGAATATTTGGAATTTCCTGTCGTAGTGTAAGCGGCCATGACACCTCTTCATGTGACGTCACACAGTCCGTTCCTATTATTTGAATAAATAATCTATCTGACTCTTCCCAACATCGTGCCCTTTTGGTTATGTTTTAATATCAGATCAACTGCAATACAATGTTTACAATTGTATATCGTCCTCATTTTTTTCTTATTATTCCCATACTCATAAGACAAATGAGTTTATTATTGTAGTTGGGGGAGGGGGGGGGGGAGGTATCTACGTATTATTTCATGCTTTACGTGAATGTCCGTAGGTTAAATAACTGGAAGTTTTATCTTATTTTATGCATACACATGCTTTTTTCTTTTTTGTCGCCAATGCTATCGTACTTTCCGGTGTTTTTTGTGGCCACTGGTCGATGTGTTGACAATGATAGTCCTGACCGGTTATTACGAAAAAAGAATCTTCTCACACTTTCCCTTTTCGTGCTTTAGTGTAATAAAATTTTTGATATGAAGCCATAATGATATTGTAAATATCAAAAGATAAATATAAGACGTTATTTTACGATTTACATAATCTTTAATGATAAAATTGCACCTGATCAATGCTGATATATCATACCATACCGATGGTACGACGTCACGGGCAGGATAAATCAGAGAATGGATTATGCCTTTTGTCTCCTCCACATTGAAGGGTTTTGAAAAATGGCGATCCCCATTATCTGGTGCTACAGGCAACTTCAATAACCAAATTTTACCTTACGGTATACTATTTTTAACATTCATTAGCACAAATGTCCTTTATTTACTGTCATTTAAATTTTCACGCTAACTTGTTAAGACCATGGCCTTTTCCTTTAAATACAACTTTTTTAAAGGTAGATTTTAAAGGTTATTATCATTGGTACAATGTGCTCGTTGATTCATGATTGCATTACCAGTTCATCGTTTTCCTCCGAAACCACTTGGCCAATTGGAACCAAGCTTAGCAGGAATGTTCCTTGGATGGTCCTCTACAAATTTTCTGTGTTTCGTTCCAGTCGGATGTTCAACATGGCTGCCAGGGCTAATAATATGCTTTGATTGCGTGAAATTTCAAAGATCTTCTTCTCTGAAACTAAAGAACTGACTGAACCCAAACTGTAAATGAATGATCATTGGAATGTCCTTTACCAAGTTTCTGCTTTTTTATGCCGATCGGAAATCCAAGATGGCCGCCACCGCAGGACATATATTAACATTGGATCCTATGGGAAAATGTTCAAATGCCTTCTTCTCAGAAACTACAAATCAAATATGATTAAAGCCAAACTGTACATGAATGTTCATTTGATGGTCCTCTACAAACTTTAGATTTTTTGTTCCGATATGAAATTCAAAATGGCGGCTACGGCAGGACTTAGTTTAACATTGGACCCTATGGGAAAAATGTTTCAAAACGCTTCTTCTCTTAAACCACTTAGACAATTGAAACCAAACTACCCAGGAATAATCATTTGAAGGTACTCTAAAACGTTTGGGTTTTTATGCCGATCCGAAATCCAAGATGGCTGCCACCACAGGTCATAGTATTAACACAGGGCCATATGGGAAAATACAGAAATATTTTTTTCTCTAAAGCTATTGCACACTGATTGAACCTAAACTGTGCATCAATCATTGGAAGGTCCTTTACAAACTTTGTGTGTTTTATGTTGATCGGAATTCCAAGATGACTACCACTGCAGGACATAGTTTTTACATAGGACCAATTGGTTCTTTTTATAACCAGGTGAACGATACAGGCTCTTGAGTGCCTCTGGTTTAAACTTGACATATATGTGATTGGTACATAAATTTCTAATTTATATACGATTGGGTGTGAATTTCAATGTAATGACTAGACAGGGTATCATTGTAATTATTCCTTCAGATTTTCAGCTGTAGTTGTTTCCCTGCAGTGGAACTCTTTGCTCTTTGTGCTTCATTAAATTTACAATTAAACACCACAATTAAATCATAAAACTGTATTGATCAGAGTAACACCCACAGGCACTTGTTTCATTCAAAAAATATATCCCTCTCTTCTTCCTTACTTCAAGGTAAACATCTACCCTATTCCCCTTACCCACTTCGTCTCAATATTTTTCGCTTATTTGTGATCCTTTCGCTGAACCAAGTATATCGTTACACTCCCGAGATATTTCTCTTTTCGACTGCTACATTTCAATAAACCTACCGGGCCCCCCTCAGACGAATTGGACAAGAATAGTCAGCGAACGTGGCTTAGTGAAAATTTCAGACATTGAAACGGATACAACCACTTCCGGTTTGCGCTGGATTGTTCATATGCATTCGGAATTCTCTAGACCGGCCATGTGTAACAATGCCACATGATCAACTCCTCTCAAATGTAAAGTAAGCCTTTAAAATACAGATAATTGTTCCAATGAAGATTATAAAAATATGTTCAACTCCAAATGACTGACATTTGATTTTTAAAGCACCTTTTTTTATTTTCTAATTCAATTTAAACCGGACCGGAAGTGACTGTGTCCGTTTCAATGACTTAAGTTTTCACTAAGCCACGTTCACTGACTATTTTTGTCAAATTCATCTGAGGTGGCCCCGGTAGCTATATTTAAATGTGGCAGTCGAAAAGAGAAATATCTCGGGAGTGTAACGATATAATTGGGTCAGCGAAAGGATCACAAATAAACGAAAAATATTGAGGCGAAGTGGGGAAGGGGAAAAGGATAGATGTTTACCTTGAAGTAAGGAAGAGGAGGGGGATATATTTTTTGAATGAAACAAGTGCCTGTGATAACATCCCCCCCTCCCCCATTAAATATATGTTTTGAAGTCAACAATTTGATGAATTTATATATGAATGGGTTTGATTTTTAGTCCTATTGAATATATGAATGTGGTGTTTTCAAATTCCAGTGGCATCCATGTAGCAAAATCTTATTGAAGTGCCCCCCTCCCCACTGTATTAACTGTGCATCATATTAAAGAAAATGCAACTAAATTTCCTTTCTGGGGTCAAAAATATTGAACAAATTGCTACTTTACTTTGTGTTGTGTGTTTATTCGTATTTTAATTTGTCCTATCATCAACAGGTACTTTGAATTACCGAAGATACTGTTAATTAGTTACAAGTCAGACTGAGGTAGCCTCTTCTGAACTTATTTTGGATTTTTCTTTTTAATAAGGTTATTGCCTCGTTTACATTACCACATATATCTCTGTATATTTATGTTCACCTGACCATCTTAAGTAAAAGGCAGCGACTATTGGCTAATTAATTGCCAGATTTTTTTTCCACCCATCAAACTATTTTGAGTGGAGGATTAAATGCTATTTACAAACATACTGTTCTTGCAGTAATGTTGTACGTTATCACAACAACCAATTTATGATCATCCATATCCATTTGATCAATCCCTGCAATGTATTAGAGTCACAGGTTACAATAGACCTCTTTCCCTTGCTATCTGTTCTTCAGTCTACTAAGGATGTTTTTTTGTGTGAAAGACAATGAGTTACAATATCGGTGCCATATGCGCAACAGGAACTGCTAACCCTTCAGGAGCATCTGAGTTCACCCCTGGTTCTAAGTAGTGTTGGTTTCTCACTCTTTAGTTTGCTCTGTTGTTCCATGGATTGTTATGCATTGGTGTTGTATTTATGCTTAATTTTAGTTTTGGGTACTGTTTCTATATTTTTCTCTGTATTTTTATACTTTTTTTTACATTGTGATAGTTGATCATCAAAGTGTTTTATATATGGTCTTTCTGTCCTTCGGGTTACCCCTTTGATAACCGCAAACCCTTCATACATAATGAGCCTTTCACATTGATAATGACATTGTTAATGCTATATGACAAGTATCCCATGGTCACTTTGTTGTCACAGGAAGTGTCATATGAACTCCTATTTACTTCTTAAGGGAGCACCTGCGTTCACCCCGGTTGTTAGTAAGGTTCGAGTTGTTAATCTTTAGTTTTCTGTGTAGTGTTTTTTAGATCATTGTTTGCCCTTTTGGCCATTGTATTGTCTGTCCTTCGAATCTCCGTTTCTGATTACTTCTTTGGTATCTTCAAACCTTTCTTATAGAAAAACAGACAGCCAGTAGATAAGTAAAAAACAGACAGCCAGTAGATAAGTAAAAAAGAGACAACGAGTAGATAAGTAAAAAACAGACAGCCAGTAGATAAGTAAAAACAGACAGCCGGTAAATAAGTTAAAACACCGTAGATATCTATTTTAGCATGAAGCTAAAAATATAACAAATGGGAATACCAAATGATAAAAGCATAACATTGCATTAAGCTTAATCTCCAGCAAATGGGAATTGTACTGAAAAAACACATGCGATAACTCCAAGTAAAAGTACTTTTGATGACATCAACCTATTCGTTGATAAATAGTGTTGCTTAGCTACATGTAATATAATTATATTTGTTTAACACACTTCCAAATATATAAAACAAGAGGGGAGAAGGAATTGGGGAGGAATGTTGATATATATGAATTATTCTCAAAATTTGTCAAAATTTATGCATTTCATGAATTATTATATCTTAAGAAATGATTGTGTTTCTTTTGATGACTCATTATTTTGTTTATTTCATAATATGATTATTTAAGGACAACGAATCTCATTAGTTATTATATTTGTAGAAAAAAATAAAAAAATAAATAGTAATTCCTCTGGATTTTATGTGTAGCTGACATCATTCTTTTTATTTCAGTTTATTGGGAAATATTATTCCTATCAACCTTCCACAAACCAATCTGATATTCTATTTAAAAGGCCAAATAAGAAAATGAATTTAGCATGATACAAGGTGAAATAACAATATATAAAACATAAAAAGTCAATTTTATAGATGTAACCTAATATTAGGTCATTCCAGTAACACTTTCTATAGATATGAAATAATAAAGGATCCCAAAAGCTACTGAGACTGGAACTTCCTGTCAGAGCCTCACTTTCATGGTTCTTTGCACATGGTATACAATTTTTCAAAGTTGGAAATAAAACAACTTTCATAGAAAGTGATTTTTAGGTATCAAGTTAAACTAGAACTGTGAGTGACCTCACTGAGTGATACCTCCCGCTTGCAATACTATGATGTTCAAACTTTGGAATACAGGTATATTAGCAAGTTACCTATGAAAAATGAATGGATATGGAGTTATGTCAAGCAGACAACATCCCATCTCCAAAATAAACTAACCAAGAACATGCATATAGGGGTCGCCACAAGGTCTTCAACAAAGTGGGATTGTTTAAAACCAATATGGTTTCATCAGTATACATGAGGATTACAACATTTCCTAACTTTTTTACAAGATTATATAGGTCACTAGATACGATAACGTAACCATCAGTCCGCTTTTGCTCCTAGCGAGGGTTACGAATCGGTCCCATTCAACGCATGGGAACAGCGCCCGGAGTGATTCACACCGTGCGGTTTTTTGTTTTAATTCCGTTGTAAGTGGTTGGAAATATTAATGAGGGTGAAAGATAAATATATTTAGGTAAACCTTGAGGTGTTAAGTAAACGCTGCATCAATCCATGGTAGACTTATATCCATCTGAAAATTTGAATGCATGAAATCTTCTTTCAGTCCGACATTTTGTTTACAAGTTGCTATTTCTCGTGCACTTGCCTAGTTTTGGAGATATCCTTATTTGGAACAACCGTAGTAAAACATCATAGTAATGTTTTTCATATTTGGCATTCAGATGCATAGATGGATAGGCTCCACCCATCACAAGAGTATATGTAAGGTGCCATGGCGGACAAGAAACAATTTTCGAATACTAAATCGATCGTGAAGGTAGAAACAGGTATTGTAACACTTGTTTCGTATCGCCATCACTGTAGTAAACAGCGATCTGTGACAAGATGACATCCTCTGAGTGAATGTTAGTGTAACAGAGATCTATCAGTCCTCCTCTCTTGTGTGTAGGATCCTTACATATGTGATGGAAATCGCAATACTTGCACATATCACTCAGTTGTTTGGTGCTGTTGTTATTGTTAACCATATTCCTTCATGCACACACATCTGCAGGCAGTGTATCACAACTGTGTAAAGTTTCATTTAAATCCAATGAGCCGTTTAGGAGGCGTTGCGCTTACAAGCCCATCTCTCCATACAGAACGTATTTCAGAGTATATCATCTCCCCTTCCAAATTTTGGACAGCAACCATATTCCTTCATGCACATCTGCAGGTACTGTACTATAACTCTGTAAAGTTTCACAAAACTCCAATAAGCCGCTTAGGAGGAGTTTCCCTTACAAGGTACACGACCCCCCTTTTCCTGAAAGTATAAGTTGAATTATCTCCCCTTCTTAATTTGAGACAGCAACGGTATTCCTTCATGCACATTTGCAGGTTGTGTACTACAACTGTGAAAAGTTTCATAAAAATTCAATAAGCAGCTCAGTAGGAGTTGCACTTACAAGGTACATACCCCCCTTTTCGTGAAAGTATATGTTGAATTATCTTCCCTTTTAATTTTGGACAGCAGCAATACTCCTTCAAGCACATCTGCAGGTAGTCTACTACAACTGTGTAAAGTTTCACAAAACTCCAATAAGCCGTTGAGGAGAAGTTGCGCTTACAAGGTACACAACCCCCTGTTCGTACATGGCAGACGAGCGGACAGACGGACGGACGGACAGGGTGATTCCTATATACCCCCCCCCAAACTTTGTTTGCAGGGGGTATACATATATTTTGTTAATGTCATTACTGTAACAGCTTTTTGAAAACCAACACAATTCTATATTAATTTGCTTTTTTCATAGAGAATAAACAACTTATGTTAGTGTTTAATAGCAGAAGGGGAATTTCCCTAAGGGAGCAATTATTGCTGCATTATTGCCTTTTTCATGAATATGTCATTCCAGTAACAGTCATTCCAGTAACAGTGTGATTTGTTACAGGAAAGACGCATATTGTTACTGGAAAGACTGTTGATGCAGTTTTATGCTTAAAATCTAGTATTCTGAAGCATATTGATATGAAATTAAAGTGTTATCTATTTTAACTATGAATATGTAAACGATACATAGTACTAAAGGAGCAAAATAAAAAGTTGATAAATGGTAACAATATAAATCTTCACTTCATGTTACAAGAAAGACACATTCTGTTACGGGAAAAGACATTTCTTATTCTATTATTTTGTAATGAGTATTTAGGAATAATAATTTCTGTTTCAATGCTTTGTCACTAAATTTACATGAGATACAAAATAAAAATTGAAAAAAAACATGTAAAAAACACCAAAAATATTAAACAAATACATGTACAAATACTAGAAAGACATGATTGTGCTATTGGAAAGAACATTTTTAGCTTCTTTTATCCACATTAATTAAATGATATGATCTTGATTTATATTTGATAGTTAACTTTATTATGATATATATCTTGATATTTAAACAGTAGAAAATTGAGATTATCTGGTAGACAGAGTTGTTTAGTATATAGTTTGACATAAGAAAGAAAAAAATTCCTTAAATGATTTTTACAGTTTCCTTTTAGGTATTGCTTTGATAGACACAACACTAAAGGGAAATTTGATATAGATTAAAGGGAATGTAATTAATTAATAGCTGCTACAGTAATGACATCACTTTGCTCAATTTGAAAAGACATTTTATTTATATACCACTGTCACCACATAATTATATACTTTATTTTTGATTTTTTTTTAAATAATAAATTAGTTTCAGTCATTGAAATTACAACAATAGAATATGCAATAGTAACACAAATGATCTTAATTTTGAAATGCACAATATACATAATATAACACCATCACATATTTGTTACGGGAAAGACATTTGTCTCACTTCAACTTTTCATTTAATGTGTTCAAGTATGTTATCAATTCAAATTAAATGCATGAATATACATCAAATTTGTGTTGAATGGTAGATCATCTAATGTCAAAATAATTTCAGAAATAGAGAGTAACTATATAACTTTATATTTTTTGTTACAGGAAAGATTTGTCTTTTAATTGGTGGGATCACTAAGTTTAGAAATCTTTGGTATAGAATTTTGATGTCAAGAACTTAAAAAAGACCTTCATCAATTGGAAAGTAATCCTTTGCTAATAAATATTATGGACCAAAGAATGGAAGTTGATGCCGATTCAATGGATTCATATCCCAATGATGTTCCAGATGTATGAGCATTATATTCTTGTAGGGTTAGCAGTGACGGTAATTGTCTTCCAGCATGTGGCAGTGTTTTTGCACATAAAAAAAGAAATATATGCAGCAGAGATGAGACTAAGAATCATAATAGAGATGGTTCAAAATGAAGACTTCTACTTAAATAATGATTTCTTGAAGACAGGTTTGACAAACACTAGATCAAAGAATCTCTCCTTTATCCATGCACAATATTCAGACATGTATGTTGCAGGAATTCATCTAACTTACAATATTGTGAAGGACATTTATCACAAAGAAGTAAGGAAAATAAGAATCGACAAAACCTATATGGGCATATGGCAATTACATACACTTGCAAGTGTGCCTGACACACCAATATATTCAATCTATCCTAAACTAGGAAATCCTAATGTACGAACAGATCTCAACCGACTAATTATACCCAGAAACAATGGCAATCATAAAGATGCTATTTACATCTTATGGACAAGTATCAGGACAAATGATATGACAAATGAGCACTGGGCTGTTATAAATAATGTTATAGTGACAGCCGGAACATTTGAGCCGTAATGAAAGCGGGAGGTTTGGCGCTTTAAAATCTGATTCAACACACCATTTCTTTAGAAATGTCTGTACCAAGTCAGGGTCATTACGGTTTTCACAGTTTTCTGGTTGACTGATTTTGTCTGTTTATAATACTTATGGGTTTTGACTTTCCCTTTGTAAGATTGTTCGGTAATTTTGTTATTACCTTTATTTCCAAGCCACTTTGTTCCTGTTTTATCAATAGACAACACTAGAATTACTTTAAATGGAAAAACAAATGAAAAGATAAATGGAAAAGTTGATGAAATAGAACATGACATTACAAAAGAATCTGAAAAGGTAATTGGAGATACCGAGGAAGACAAAATGTTACTGATGATGAGAAAGGAGAAATAGAAGTTGGCAATGGTGAGAAAAACAAAATGGAGCTTCGTAATGATGAAAAAGTAGAAATTGAAGTTGGAGATGGTGAGAAAGGTGACATGGAAGTTGGAGATGACGAGAAAGGTTAAAGAGAGGGTGGCGACAATGAGAAAGGTGAAGTAGAGATTGGATATAACGAGAAAGGTGAAATGGAAGTTGGAGATAATGAGAAAGGTGAAAGAGAGGGTGGAAATAATGAGAAAGGTGAAATAGAAGTTGGAGTTGATGAGAAAGGTGAAAGAGAGGGTGGCGACAATGAGTAAGGTAAAGCAGAGATAGGAAATAATGAGAAAGGTGAAGTAGAGATTGGAAATAATGAGAAAGGTGAAATAGAAGTTGGAGTTGATGGGAAAGGTGAAAGAGAGGATGGCGACAATGAGTAAGGTAAAGCAGAGAATGGAAATAATGAGAAAGGTGAAGTAGAGATTGGAAATAATGAGAAAGGTGAAATAGAAGTTGGAGTTGATGAGAAAGGTGAAAGAGAGAGTGGAAATAATGAGAAAGGTGAAATAGAAGTTGGAGTTGATGAGAAAGGTGAAAGAGAGGGTGGCGACAATGAGTAAGGTAAAGCAGAGATTGGAAATAATGAGAAAGGTGAAGTAGAGATTGAAAATAATGAGAAAGGTGAAATAGAAGTTGGAGTTGATGAGAAAGGTGAAAGAGAGAGTGGCGACAATGAGAAAGGTGAAATAGAGATTGGCAATGGTGGGACAGTTGAAAGAGAAGTTGGCAATAATGAGAAAGGCGAAAGAGAGGTTGGCAATAATTAGAAAGGCGTAAAAGAGGTTGGCAATAATGAGAAAGGCGAAAAAGAGGTTGATAATAATGAGAAAGGCGAAAGGGAGGCTGGCAATAATGAGAAAGGCGAAAAAGAGGTTGACAATAATGAGAAAGGCGAAAAAGAGGTTGGCAATAATGAGAAAGGCGAAAGAGAGGCTGGCAATAATGAGAAAGGCGAAAAAGAGGTTGACAATAATGAGAAAGGCGAAAAAGAGGTTGGCAATAATGAAAAAGGCGAAAGAGAGGCTGGCAATAATGAGAAAGGCGAAAAAGAGTCTGGCAATAATGAGAAAGGCGAAAAAGAGGTTGACAATAATGAGAAAGGCGAGAGAGGTTGGCAATAATGAGAAAGACGAAAGAGAGGTTGGTGATAAGGAGAAAGCCCAAAGGTGAAAGAGAGGTTAGAGATGTAGATACAGATTGGAAAAATATCCCAGATCCATCAGAGTGTGTTGGGAAATATGTTGTTATTAAGTATGACAACAAACCATACCCTGGTATTGTAGAGAACTCTGGTCAGAGAGATATTTTTGCACAGTGTATGCACAGAGTGGGTAGAAAAGATAACAATTGTATTTTTTGGCCAAAGACAATTAAAGATAGGTGCTGGTATGAGTATGATGATGTGTTAGTATTTATCCCAGAATCTGAAAAGAAGGATGGATCTTACTCGCACTATCAAATTCAGGAACAAATATGGAACCAAATAATGCATGAATTAAAATGATCAAAGATGATTTTTATGATCAATTTTGTCTTGGATCTTACTCTTAAATGAATATTAACTGTTTAACAAAAAGCCAGTTTGGACAATCTTGATTTGTTGTATTGTATAATATTAAGAGTAATTTTTAACATGTAAAATGTCCATCCTGTAACATACCAGTCCATCCAGTAATGATAATGTCCTTCCTGTAACAAGTAATCTTTTATAATCTGAGAGAAAATATATATGATATAAAAAGAATACATTAATCTAAAATGACAATATTGGTATGAATCAATAATTTAAACAAAATATTTTCTCTGAAATATTCAATTTATGCTTGAAACAATGTAGTTCATCCATTAAAACATTGAAATGCAACATGTTATGGTCTAAATTTTCAAGTATATGTAATTTCATATAAACAATTAGGGATTTTATCTTTTCTATTGGTTATTAGATGTCTTTTAGACGAAAATACAAATACATATCTTTGAAATGATCAAAAATTCATATTCTATTTAACTTTAAATATGCCATTACAATTTTGATCGCAAATGTGTGCATGTATATCATCTGTTTAAGGTTGCATATTGTGTTTGTTAACTTGTCATTTGTAACCTGATCATTATTCATAATAAAATTTGGAATCCAAAGCACTTGTATTTTTTTCAATTGCCAGAATCCAATTTTGACAAATTTTGAGAATGACTGATATAGGCGAGCACACAATATGTCTTAAAATTGAAAATTTAAGCCACTGTATTTCAGTTTTGTATAAATAAAATAGAGTAAAAAAGCATGTGTCTATCTTCACTACATTTCCTCTCGGTGTATTGGTTCTTGTTGCCAATCGATTATTTCCTGGTCAGTATAAAACAATGTTGACCTCCGCATTCATGCTGTCTCTTTCAAATTTATTTGCATAACAAAATCCATTCGCCATAGCAATTATACAAAAACGCATGTAAAATTGCCAACAACCCAAACGCCCATTTCACACTGTAAACTTGGTGTGCCATTCATGATATAACCACTATCACAAATATATTTGGTAGTGGCCTCGTTGTTTTCGATTTCCACTGTGACATTAGCGTTTAGAATGGTCGGTGGTACACCACAATCTGAAAATAGAGATTTCATATATTTAATAACAACGACAATTTTACATTTTAGTTATAAGTCTTATATAATAAAATGAAGAAAAAAATACCATAGTAAGAACATCAAAATCCAATAGGAAACTTGTAGAAACCAGCAGAATCGATATATACATATAGCTAAAACACATTCATAACTATACACTTTTCCTGCTTGGTACAGACACTTCAATAAAAGTTAGTCCCGTTAAAATAGTCCTATGGGCAAAAAACTCTTCAGTTAACTAAATTATACTCCTAAAGATTTAAGATTAAAATTTCCGGTTTAAGTGATGTTCATGTTGCTCAATCTTTAGGTTTCTTTGTTGTGTTATGTGTATCATTACTTGTCCCATTGTCCTTTTTCTTTTGTATCATTGCTTGTCCCATTGTCTTTTTTCTTTTATATCATTACTTGTCCCATTGTCCTTTTTCTTTTATATCATTGCTTGTCCCATTGTCCTTTTTCTTTTATATCATTGCTTGTCCCATTGTCATTTTTCTTTCATATCATTGCTTGTCCCATTGTCCTTTTTCTTTTATATCATTGCTTGTTCCATTGTCCTTTTTCTTTTATATCATTGCTTGTCCATTTGTCCCATTGTCCTTTTTCTTTTATATCATTACTTGTTCCATTGTCCTTTTTCTTTTATATCATTACTTGTTCCATTGTCCTTTTTCTTTTATATCATTGGTTGTCCCATTGTCCTTTTTCTTTTATGTCATTGCTTGTCCCATTGTCATTTTTCTTTCATATCATTGCTTGTCCCATTGTCCTTTTTCTTTTATATCATTGCATGCCCCATTGTCCTTTTTCTTTTATATCATTGGTTGTCCCATTGTCCTTTTTCTTTTATATCATTGGTTGTTCCATTGTCCTTTTTCTTTTATATCATTACTTGTTCCATTGTCCTTTTTCTTTTATATCATTGGTTGTCCCATTGTCCTTTTTCTTTTATATCATTGGTTGTTCCATTGTCCTTTTTCTTTTATGTCATTGGTTGTCCCATTGTCCTTTTTCTTTTATATCATTGGTTGTTCCATTGTCCTTTTTCTTTTATATCATTACTTGTTCCATTGTCCTTTTTCTTTTATATCATTACTTGTTCCATTGTCCTTTTTCTTTTATATCATTGGTTGTCCCATTGTCCTTTTTCTTTTATATCATTGCTTGTCCCATTGGCATTTTTCTTTCATATCATTGCTTGTCCCATTGTCCTTTTTCTTTTATATCATTGCTTGCCCCATTATCCTTTTTCTTTTATATCATTGGTTGTCCCATTGTCCTTTTTCTTTTATATCATTGGTTGTTCCATTGTCCTTTTTCTTTTATATCATTACTTGTTCCATTGTCCTTTTTCTTTTATATCATTGGTTGTCCCATTGTCCTTTTTCTTTTATATCATTGGTTGTTCCATTGTCCTTTTTCTTTTATATCATTGGTTGTCCCATTGTCCTTTTTCTTTTATATCATTGGTTGTTCCATTGTCCTTTTTCTTTTATATCATTACTTGTTCCATTGTCCTTTTTCTTTTATATCATTGGTTGTCCCATTGTCCTTTTTCTTTTATATCATTGGTTGTTCCATTGTCCTTTTTCTTTTATATCATTGCTTGTCCATTTGTCCCATTGTCCCTTTTCTTTTATATCATTGCTTGTCCCATTGTCCTTTTTCTTTTATATCATTGCTTGTTCCATTGTCCTTTTTCTTTTATATCATTACTTGTTCCATTGTCCTTTTTCTTTTATATCATTACTTGTTCCATTGTCCTTTTTCTTTTATATCATTGGTTGTCCCATTGTCCTTTTTCTTTTATATCATTGCTTGTCCCATTGGCATTTTTCTTTCATATCATTGCTTGTCCCATTGTCCTTTTTCTTTTATATCATTGCTTGCCCCATTATCCTTTTTCTTTTATATCATTGGTTGTCCCATTGTCCTTTTTCTTTTATATCATTGGTTGTTCCATTGTCCTTTTTCTTTTATATCATTACTTGTTCCATTGTCCTTTTTCTTTTATATCATTGGTTGTCCCATTGTCCTTTTTCTTTTATATCATTGGTTGTTCCATTGTCCTTTTTCTTTTATATCATTGGTTGTCCCATTGTCCTTTTTCTTTTATATCATTGGTTGTTCCATTGTCCTTTTTCTTTTATATCATTACTTGTTCCATTGTCCTTTTTCTTTTATATCATTGGTTGTCCCATTGTCCTTTTTCTTTTATATCATTGGTTGTTCCATTGTCCTTTTTCTTTTATATCATTGCTTGTCCATTTGTCCCATTGTCCTCTTTCTTTTATATCATTGCTTGTCCCATTGCCCTTTTTCGTTGATATCATTGCTTGTCCCATTGTCCTTTTTCTTTTATATCATTGCTTGTTCCATTGTCGTTTTTGTTTTATATCATTGCTTGTCCCATTGTCCTTTTTCTTTTACATCATTGCTTGTCCCATTGTCCTTTTTTCTTTTACATCATTGCTTGTCCCATTGTCCCTTTTTCTTTTATATCATTGATTGTCCCATTGTCCTTTTCCCTTTATATCATTGCTTGTCCCATTGTCATTTTTCTTTTATATCATTGCTTGTCCCATTGTCCTTTTTCTTTTACATCATTGCTTGTCCCATTGTCCCTTTTTCTTTTATATCATTGCTTGTCCCATTGTCCTTTTTCTTTTATATCATTGCTTGTCCCATTGTCCTATTGTCCTTTTTCTTTTACACCATTGCTTGTCCCATTGTCCCTTTTTCTTTCATATCATTGCTTGTCCCATTGTCCTTTTTCTTTTATATCATTGCTTGTCCCATTGTCCTTTTTCTTTTATAGCATTGCTTGTCCCATTGTCCTTTTCCCTTTATATCATTACTTGTCCCATTGTCCCATTATCCCTTTTTCTTTAATATCATTGCTTGTCCCATTGTCCTTTTTCTTTTATATCATTACTTGTCCCATTATCCTTTTCCCTTTATATCATTGCTTGTCCCATTGTCTCATTATCCCTTTCTTTTATATCATTGGTTGTTCCATTGCCCTTTTTCTTTAATATCATTGCTTGTCCCATTGTCCTTTTTCTTTTATATCATTACTTGTTCCATTTTCCTTTTTCTTTTATATCATTACTTGTCCCATTGTCCTTTTTCTTTATATCATTGCTTGTCCCATTGTCCTTTTCCTTTTACATCATTGCTTGTCCCATTGTCCTTTTTCTTTTATATCATTACTTGCCCATTGTCCCGTTGTCCTTTTTCTTTTACATCATTGCTTGTCCTAATGTCCCTTTTTCTTTTATATCATTGCTTGTCCCATTGCCCTTTTCCCTTTATATCACTGCTTGTCCCATAGTCCTTTTTCTTTTACATCATTGCTTGTCCCATTGTCCCTTTTTCTTTTATATCATTGCTTGTCCCATTGTCCCTTTTCTTTTACCTCATTGCTTGTCCCATTGTCCTTTTTCTTTTATTTCATTGCTTGTCCCATTGTCCCATTGTCCCTTTTCTTGCATATCATTGCTTGTCCCATTGTCCTTTTTCTTTCATATCATTGCTTGTCCCATTGTCCCATTGTCCCTTTTCTTTTATATCATTGCTTGTCCCATTGTCCCAATGTCCCTTTTCTTTTATATCATTGCTTGTCTAACTGTCCTCTTTCTTATATATCATTGCTTGTCCCATTGTCCTTTTTTCTTTTATATCATTACTTGTCCCATTGTCCTTTTTCTTTTATATCATTGTTTGTCCCATTGTCCCTTTTCTTTTATATCATTGCTTGTCCCATTGTCCTTTTTCCTTTATATCATTGCTTGTCCCATTGTCCTTTTTCTTTTATATCATTGCTTGTCCCATTGTCTTTTTTCTCTTATATCATTGCTTGTCCCATTGTCCCATTGTCCCTTTTCTTTTATATCATTGCTTGTCCCATTGTCCTTTTCCCTTTTTATGATTGCTTGTCCCATTGTCCCATTGTCTCCTTTCTTTTATATCATTGGTTGTTCCATTTTCCTTTTTCTTTGATATCATTGCTTGTCCCATTGTACTTCTTTTATATCATTGCTTGTCCCATTGTCCCTTTTCTTTTATACCATTGCCTGTCCCCTTGTCCTTTTTCTTTTATATGATTGCTTGTCCCATTGTCCTTTTTCTTTTATCCATTGCATTGTCGGGAGCCCGGGTGGCTCAATGAGTTAGGTCGCTGGATCTAACAACTCATACATGCATATCACCAATACGGCGTGGGCTCGCGCCCGGCTGTGTAAATTACAAAAAGGGTGCACTCGACTGGCAGCCGCAGGTGACAAAGCTTACAAGTTGCTTGCCCTGGTCGGTTCTCCGGGTACTCCTGCTTCCTCCACCACTAAAACTGGTGGCCATGATATAGCTGAAATATTGTTGAAAGTGGCGTTAAAATAACAAAAAACACCACACCATTGCATTGTCTATCCTTCTTCGATTGACGGCTGCTGATTATCCCTTTGGTACCTTCAAACTTCACCTTCTGGTGGAAGACACAGTACAAATATCTGAGAAAAGCACCGACCTGTCATATGTCCCCCACAAACTTTATCATATAAAATTGTTTTCACCATGGACGCGAATCGAACTCACAAGTCAATGCTAAGAGACATTGATGTCATTGGTAGATCCTGATTAAATATCCTACGTCTGTTTATAATAAACATTAAATATATGTTTTTGTTTGTTTGTTTGATGGTGCTTAGCGCCACTTTCAACAATATTTCAGCTATATCGTCAGATCGTGGTGGTCAGTTTTACTGGTGGAGGAGACTGGAGAACCCAGAGAAAACCACTGACAAACTGTATCACATAATGTTGTATCGAGTACACCTCGCCCTGATCGAGATTCGAACTCACAATATAATTGGTGATAAACACTGATTGCATAGGTAGTTGTAAAAGTGTTAATGTATGCTTGATAAAAGAAAAGTATTAATTATTTGTAGTTAAATAAAATATATAATGTCTCTATAATGAAATTATGAGCAGCAAAATGAAAGACCAAAACCACCACTAGATCAGTTCCAAAATCTCGGGGGCGGAGATTAATATATTTTCGTGTGTTTGAAGAATTCACCACTCCTTGTATGCTATAGAAAAATGGCAAAAACGGCTAGCGAACACGCTTAATTATCAATATGATCAGTGGCTCGTTACAAGGAACATATTCGTTCCTGCCTTCTTCTTTATATCCACGTATTACAATCAAGGCAATCTCTGTAACATTATGATTGGCAGCTGATATACGTATTTTAACAATAAAATTAATAAATAAGGGTAATAACAAAATTACCGAACTCCGAACAATCTTACAAAGGGAAAGTCAAAACTCATAATTATATAAACAGACAAAATCAGTTAACAACCGGAAAACTGTGAAAACGTAATGACCCTGACATGGTACAGGCATTTCTAAAGAAATGGTGGGTTGAATCAGATTTTAAGGCGCCAAACCTCCCGCTCTCATTACGGTTCAAAGGTTCCGGCTGTCACTATAACAGTATTTAAATACAGGAACAAAATAGGATGTCGTAAAATTGACACATTTTCAAAATTAAATTGAAAAATTGCAGAAACAGAGGCCAAATCTATATCCATAATACACATACGTTTCTTGCTTGACATCAGGACTTCAATACAAAGTGGAGGAGTTAAGCCAGTTTTATGATCAGACTTCATGATTATAACCTTTAATTATTAAACACTTACTGGTACATACAAATATTGGTTCTGTCCAGGTAAAATCGCTTTGACAGGTTATAAAATCAGAACCAACCATATTGAAGCCATCCTCACATTTGTAAAACAGAACAGTCTGATTAATGTCTGGCATATTAATGTCAACTATAGCATTGATGATTTCAGCATTGGTAACAGACGGTGGATCAGAACATTCTGTAATCAAGGTGATTTACTGTTAGAATGCAAGATTAAGGAAACACGTCTGCATCTATAAAACCATTTAACACTGCAACTAGAGATATTTTTCCCAACTGAGCAAAGGGCGTGTATACACAATTCAGATTTAAGCGTTCAGTAGATGTATACAGCATCAGATGACACATATTGGGGTAATATAAAGGATTGATTTGTTTGCTTGCACGCTTGATGGTGGTTAACGCCACTTTCAACTGCAATTAAAGATTGTTTACCTGATTGAGCAAAGGGCGTGTATACACAATTCAGATTTAAACGTCTTGTAGAAGAATAAAGCAACATATGCATGACTCTATTATCAATTGTGACGATGCCAAAAGTGGTAATTTAAAAACCGTAAATGGAAGGATTTCTGCTCCCCTAGAGGCATACGTCGTGTTACTAGTGTACAAGATTACTATATTATGTAATTATTCTATATTAAAGGGAAAGCATAATATTCAGATGAATTAAATCTATATGTAAACCACGAATGTAAAATTAATTTTTAATTGAGGTGATTATTACAGATGCTAGCTATATAGCCATGCTTTGTTACTAAAGTTGTTGTTTCACCACTAACGTTGGGAGTTCGAATCCCGCTCAGGCGGGGAATACGCGATACAACATTTGATATGTGATAAAGTTTGTCAGTGCTGATGTATATGGGAGTCTAGGCTGTGGACAAGCTGGAGCGTGAACGAGAATCTGTATTTATGTGTACGAGAACTCGCTAACATGTATTAATGTGTGCGGGAACTCTTTGACATGTGTGCGGAATCTCTTTGACATGTGTGCGGGAACTCTTTGACATGTGTTCGGGAACTATATGACATGTGTACGGGACTCTTTCATATGTGTACGGGACTTTCTAACATGCATTAGCGTGTACGGGAATTTATTATTTATTTATATTGGTGTGTACAGGAATGCTTGTACATGTATGACAATGTACAAGGCTGTCGGCAAGCTAGAATAAGTTATAAATTACAAAGCACAAAATCAAAAAAAGTAAAATGTTTAATATACACAAAACTCCTCATGGCAAACCTTGGTGTGCTTGAAGTAGTAGAAAGGTAAGTGTAAATATGTTGTGTTAGATATAAAATGAAGGTATGATTGAAAACGATGTTTTATATTACAATGCAAAAAAAAAAAAAAAAAATGGTATCATTATTATGAAATAAGTGAAAAAACAAAAAGAAAATAAATCATGTAAATAAGAT